>CM076574.1:577862865-578278024 GCA_034641835.2 Pinus albicaulis
TATATATATATATTACATAATCGGTTGCTGTTTTTCATTCAAAAAAGAGGAAATGGGAGTCTAAGCTCCAAAATTACAGGGCAATAAGTTTGAAGAAAAATGGCGAAAGAGGAAAGCCTTAGCGAACCCAGGTTCTTGATTGTTCCGATTATGCTTAACTATTGAGGAGACTAATCTGGTGTAGATTCGAACAAATTGAGATAGCAAGAAACTACATTTGTAAAACATGATTAAACGATTTGGTCTTCAGAACCTGTAAACCTGCAGTAGATCACCTTCAAAGGCCTGTTGGTCCTTCATTTCTTGGGCTGAGACAGGAATAATTGCTACCCAAAGTGGATTTCTGATTGCCAACGAATTCTTGGACTTTGTGACTGCAGAGGCCTCTGCTGACAAACTGAGCTGATCGTTCCAGATCATGGGAGAAAACAGAAGGATTCAGCGGCATTTCTGCTTAGAATTCCCAGAGGTTTGGAGCAGGCTCTATTGGCACAAGCGTCGGCCTCCTTGTTGAGGGAACGGAGGACGTGGATGAACCGAACTTTCTGCATTTGCTGGGTGAGTTCATGACATCGGTTTAAGATTTACTGAAGAGGTAAGTTGACTGCTGTTCACTTATGTACCAATAGGCTGATGATGATTGTCGAATCACCGATTACTGTTGCTGTGTGGATGCCAAGGATTTGAAGTTGAATAAGGCCCTGATATAAAGCGAGTGCTTCTGCTTTATTATTGGAGATGGAACCTAGTCCCCATTCGTAAGCAAGAACGATGTCACCATTGGCATTACAAATGATTCCACCCGCCCCAGCCTTACCAGGATTTGACTTGGAGGCTCCGTCAAAAAATAAGTAGTGGGTGTTGGAGCTTTTTAACCAGTGGGAAAACTCTGTTTCCTTCACTCTAATTTTCCAACTGCTTTTAGGATTTTTAGTTCTGCTGGTGTCAAATCTGTGTAGCCCATTGCAGAGGTCTCTGTTGCTTTGGTCGAGCATACTTCCTATGTAGTTCCGCTCTTCAACAACAAGCCCAACCATATCAATGTTTCGCTGGCAATTGACAGCCACGGCTTCCATGGCAAGTCCTTTCGCCTTATTATGTAATCTTCTGATGTCGATTTTCTTGTCTTTGAAGATTTTTTGGTTGCGAGCAAGCCAAATACACCAGAGCATGGTATAAGGAAGAGCGTTCCAGGATCTTCTTGCCACATGGTTCTTCTTACGCTGCCAAGGGTAATTCGTTTTCCAAGATTGTAAGAGCTCAGCAATTGTGCTCTGCGGGCCCCAGGGGAGGTGATCCTGCTGGAAGGCTTCTTTCCAACAAGCTGTGGCAAAGGAGCAACTTATAAAGAGATGTTGGATAGT
Organism: Pinus albicaulis; assembly: GCA_034641835.2. Taxonomy (NCBI): domain Eukaryota; kingdom Viridiplantae; phylum Streptophyta; class Pinopsida; order Pinales; family Pinaceae; genus Pinus; species Pinus albicaulis. The sequence goes on from CM076574.1 coordinate 577,864,230, forward strand.
CTCCTCAGCTGCGGAACAGTTTGGGTAGCGAGAAGGACCTGAAACACCACGAATTTTGAGGTTGTCAGAAGTTAGCACTTTCCCTTTTAAGAGGACCCAAATGAAGAACTTGATTTTGGGAAGGATCTTTGATTTCCAAACAGTTTTCTAGTGAGACCATTTGGGCATCGGATGATCTCTGCTACAGATATGTTGGTAAGCGGCCTTGACAGTGTAGCTAGTGCCTGTAGGGTCCCAGCAGAAACAATCCTCCTCATTTTGTTTGGTGGGTGCGATGCCGTGAAGATAAACCTGTAGCTTATCCAGACTAGGTCGTAGCTCTTCAGGGGTATCAGGAAATTGCCATCCTGTCCAAAGATGAGTGTGGGGATCCCATTTTGATATCTGAGCCAAACTGTGGATCCCTTTGTTGGCAAGGTGAGAGAGAATCTGCTGGGTTCTGGGCCTATTTCTGATTGGTTGATGGCCCAAAATTTTATCTGCTCCTAATCTTGTGCTGTTGCCCCCCTTGGGAACCTTGGAAACATTTGAGGCGAGAAGGGGTATTACTTTTTTGCACAGTCCCCAGATTTTAGTACAAGCTCTGATGGGTATGTCATGATCTAATAGAAGCTGCCTCGGGAAGTTTAAATATTTGACTTCCAGCACTTTCTTCCACCAAGCAGAGTCTCCGTTGATGAGCCTCTAGACAATATTACCACCGAAGACCAGGTTTAGAAGCTGTGGAGATCTTATCCCTAGCCCACCATGTTCATAGGGTTGGGTGATCTGTTTCCAGTTGATGAGATTGTATTTCTTTCTTTCAGTCTTTCCCCCTTGCCAGAGAAAGTGGCAGAGGATGGCTTCCACTTTATGATGAAAACTCGCTGGAGCTCGTAGCAACATGAATTGATACAGGGGTAGAGAAGATAGGCCAGATTTCAGGAGGACAAGGCACCCAGCTGGGTTAAGCCAGAGAGAGCCCCATTGCTGCACTTTCCGTTTCATTTTATCAATGATAGTATCCCAGATTTCAGCTTTCAAAGAGCCCACACTTACTGGCATGCCCAGATAAGAGAAGTGCCCCCAATCTAATTTACAGGGGACCCCGAAGATGCTGGCAATGCTCTGAAGAGTTTGAGCAGTTGCGTTCCAGCCATAAATGCAACTCTTGAGGTGATTGATCATGCCTCCGGAGTAGCTCATAAATATGTCTAAGAGTGTTTTGAAACGGCAAGCTATAATGTTGGAGGCACCTCCCATTAACAAGGTGTCATAAGCAAACTGATAATGGTTTATGTTTTTGACTCCATACCCAAATTTAATGCCGGTGATGAGACCGGTGTGGCGTTTGTGGTCAAGGGCCCTGCTGAAGGATTCGGCCATCAAGATAAAAAGGTAGGGAGAGAGGGGGCAACCTTGACGTAATCCTCGAGAAGATTGGAAGGAAGGTCCTGGCCTGCCATTGATAAGGGGGGAGATCCAAGGACCAGAGATGCAAGCATGAACAAGGTCGATGAAGGGGGGGACAAAACCCATTTTCTTAAGGACAACAAGGAGAAAAGAGTGTCTTACTTGATCAAAGGCGTTGGCTAGGTACAGTTTCATAATGAAACCTTTTTCTTTTCTGACTTGACTGGAATGAATAGCCTCTTGCACAAGTAGAATAGAGTTGGAAATTTGTCTGTTGGCTAGGAAGCCTCCTTGGATCTCAGAGATGAGAGAGGGAAGAATGGGTTTGAGGCGAGTAGCTATGATTTTTGACAAGATTTTATAAGAGGAGTTGCAAAGGGAAATAGGTCAAAAACATGAAAAGGATGAGGGTCGGTTTTCTTTAGGGAGGAGGGCGAGATGAGTGGCATTGGTGAAGCCTCCAATTTTATTCTTGCGTTGAATGCATTTTATCATCTTGACAAGATATTTTTTGATGGTCCCCTAGTGGGATCGATAAAAGCTGATGGGGAAGCCATCAGGGCCAGGGGCCTTGTCTGGCTAAAGAGCCCAAATGGCTTTTTGAATTTCATCTTCATCAATGTCCTTGGTAAGCTCTGCATTAATATCTGCACTGATTTCTGAGGGAAGGTATTGGAGCAAATTTGAATAATCTTCATCTTCTTTGGTTTCAGTTAGGAGCATGCTGAAGTGTTTTGAGGCTGCCTGTTTTATAGCTTCTTGAGAGGTATGAAGTTGGCCTTCATCATCAGTGATGGAGGTGACATTGTTTCTGACTTTTCTGGCAGTGGTCTGTTTTTGAAAAAAGGAGGAGTTTTTGTCCCCTCCTTGCAACCACAACTGACGGGATTTGATTCTCCATTTTTCCTCCTCCATACGATTGGCACGATAGAGTTGAAAATAAAGATCACATTCTTTGGCTTTGTAGTCCAGGGACAGACCTTGTTCCTCTATGGTGTTATGAATCTGTTCCAATTTATATTTGATCTCAGCTTTGACTTTCTCCGGCTCCTTATAGTGGTTTCGGGCCCATTCTTTTAGAGCGCTTTTGGTCCTTTTTAATTTGCTTTCCCAGATAAAACTCGGCGATCCTTCAATATGCTGACACCAAGTTTGCTTCACAATTTGATCTACAAACGGCATGTTTTTCCACAGCGGGCTGTACTTGAAAGGAATGGGGCCTAGTGGGCTGTGGGTTTCAAGTGTTAACACTGTAGGATAGTGATCAGAAGCAGCAAAAGGGAGGATAACAGAGAATGTCGTGGAGAAGGAGGAAATGAGTGAGATATTCACCAGAAACCTATCTAGCCACTCCATAATGTTAGCCTTGCCCAATCTGCGATTATTCCATGTGTACCTTCTGTTTTTGGGAGCAACGTCAATGAGATCGTGGTCCTGCATAATAGTTTCCAGCTGCAATCTGTAGGGATCATGTAAAACAGCCCCCTTTCTTTTCTTTGGCATGGAGTATGAGATTGAGATCTCCTCCAAGAATGATGTTGCTGCATTCTTCATTGTCAATATCGGTTTGGAGAGAAGTCCAACACTGTGCTTTATCCTTGTAATGGTTTGGAGCATAAGCATTGTAGATGATGATTTTTTGGTTGCTCATTAGATTCTCTAGAGTGACTTTGATCCAAAATTGGTTGATAGAGTTTGATTGGCACTTCCAAGTGGTGTGGCTCCAAAGGGTGGCGATCCCCCCTGAAGCTCCCCTTGATTCACTGATGCTTCCTTCATATTGCTTGAGACGGTCAATAATCCCTCTCATTTCTTGGTATCCTTGCTTTGTTTCTTGTAACAGTAAAATTCCTGGCTTTACCTAAGTTATCAAATCATTCATAGATGAGATTTTGGAGGGGTGCCCTAATCCCCTGCTATTCCAAGATAGGACTTTCATCATTGGGTGAAAGGGGTACGGAGAGTTGCTCGCCCTCCCTTATTTTTGAATGCCACATCCTTGCTGTTTTTCCCCAAAATGTAAGTTTCTATCAGATTTTGAGTGCCCATGGCAATATCTTTTTGGGCGTTTTCTTCTCTCTGTTGTTTAGTCGATCTCCTACCTGGTCCTTGTTTCCTGTGAGTGTCCAGATTGGCCCCATGTTCTTTGGAAGAGTTTCTGGTTGATCTAGGTGAGGGAGGGTCATGAGAGAAAGAAGGGGAAGGGTTTGCAGGGGAGGAGGGAGCGAGAGTGTCGTCCTGAGATGGAGGCAGGGTGATGGGAGGGTCATCATCAAGGGAAATGGAGGCAAAGGGATTAGAAGAATCCAAGGATTGCTTAGGGGGAGAGGGCGGAGGAGTCGATGTGGAAGAAGGATTAGGTTTGAAGGGAGAAGATTTGGGAGGAGCTTCAGCAAGCGAAGCGGCAGAGGTCTTTTTCCTCTTGACAGTTTCCCATTGTTTCTCATGCTGAATAGATTCATCATTAGTAATTTTAGTGCATCGATTGGAAAAATGACCGTACTCGTAGTCATTTGAATGGGATTTGTTCGTAGTCCAGCTACTGGATGTGTGACCAGTCATCCACCTTCAGCTTGATTGCCTCTGGGAGACCCTTGCCAAGATCAACTTCCACACAAATACGCGCCAAGCTTGCATATTATCCTTGGGCTCTCTCCTGTCGATGTACTTCCCCACAGCGTTGCTAATGGCTCGAACCGAGTCATCTCTGCAGCAGTGGAGTGGGAGATGCGGAAGCCGGACCCAGACAGGGACAGCACTAGGGACATCCAGCTCGGGATCGAAGTCTGGCACCCATTTGTTCAAGTACAGCCCTCTGGAATCCATAAAGTAAGGGCCATTTCTAAAGATTAAGTCCTTGTCAGCTTTGGTTTCAAAATGAAATGTGTAGTAACCTTTCCCACAGAAGCGAATTGAAATTTTTCCACTGACTTTGTCAGCCCAGTTTTTCTCGATCCAACGTTGAACAGTTTTAGGAGAAGGCCATAAACCAGTGAATTGCCCTATGAGACCCCGCTCAACTAGTGAGAGGGCAGCCATTCTTGGCAAAGCAGGAGGCAGAACGACCTCTTGCAAGCCATCGAGTTTCTTGACGAACTTAGAAAGAGAAGGACGAGGGCGCTGAAGCGGGAGAGATTTGACAAGGGCTGAAAACGCATTTTGTGCATTATTTCCCACCGAAGATCCGTCCAGAGAAGCCATAACCGGCCAGAGTCAAGGTCAAACACAGATGCACACAACTCCCAATGCAACAGACCCTGTCAATGCGCCGCGCAGGAAAAAGAGGCAGCAAACCTTGATGCAAGAGCCAGCCAAGGATGAAAGATGAAGGAACCCAATCGGGCGAGAGGCCGAAGGGCCGGAGCAAACGTCGTGCCTCAAGGACAACTAAAGGTAATGGCGTTAGGTCGCCTGGGAGCTTCACTCCAATATCACTTCCACTATTTCTAATATATTACTCTATGCTAAGAAAAATGAAATTAAATCACAAGAGGAATAAAAGGAAAATTTAATAAATGCATTAAAAACGTAGTTTGATTGCAAGATCTATTCCTAACTAGGAAGTGATAAAAACAGAGACTCCTAATCCATGGACATTACAACTGCTAAATGAACATTCATTAAATAAAAAGTAACTCAAAACACTATAACTTAATCTGATTCATTTAGTTAGAGATTTGTTGGAAGATCTTGTGAAAAAGATTAATTATAATGCAATGAGGATCTCCTAAAAATGAAACAAACAATAACTCAAAACATTACAGTGGAATCTCATTCATTTATTAGAGGTTTATTGGAATAGCTTGAGAAGAATATTACTATAATGTAGTAAGGATCTCCTATGAAATGATGAAACAACTTATGACATTACAACTAGATCTCATTCATGAGTTAGAGGTTTATTGGAAGAGCTTTTGAAAGAGATTAAGCATAATGTGATAAGGATCTTCTATAAAACAAACAATCAGTAACCCATAGTATTACAACTAAGTCTTATTCGTGAGTTAGAGGTTTATTAGAAGATCTTTTGAAAAATATTGTTTGCAATAAGATGAGGATCTTCTATCTAATTGAAGAACAAAAAATGCTAATAACTCAAAATAATACAACTAAATCTCATTCATATAGTAGTGATATATTGGAAGAGCTTGAGAAAGAGAATAGCTGTAAGATAATGAGGATCTTCTTAATCTAAATAATAGAAACTGAAATTCTAATAACTCATAATATTACAATTAAATCCCATTCATTTAATAGAGATATATTGGAAGAGCTTGAGAAAAATACTAACTGTAATATCATGAGGATATTTTATCTAAGCAAATGACATGAAACATAATGCTAAAAGATATAATTTCAGAAAACATTCTCAGTAAGGAAATATGACAAAACAGAATTGAAAACTACTTATCTAGAAAGCATGTAAAACCTCCTCGAATATCAGGGGCCCTCTGCTATCAATTCGGCATTAAATCTTTAACTCCTCAAGGTTGTATTTAGAACAACATCAAAGTTATACTCCTTTTATTATCAAAATGATTGAAAAATAGAGTATCACAGTAACGATAAAATATGTATCAACTTCTCTCTCTCGGAATTACCGAACTAAATTTATATACAATTACATAACTAACATTGAACAAAAGTAGGTACATGTGTAGTTTTAAAGTCAAAATCAAATTGAAACTCTTTTAGGATTCTTGATTTACTGTAAAGCAAAATCAGGAGTCCTGATTCTTGTAGAAGATAGTTTGCTTGAATTTTGCTTTAACCACATGCATAGGTACCTCCAGCTATTGATCCAGTCTTCGTGGAAGGGAACGAATGATGTAGGAAAGATTTGGAATCCACCTGTGTGCCTTTTCTCCAGGTGACACCTGTAACATACTTAAACACCAAAACAACTACGGAATGCTTGACTGGCTATAAAATGACTGCATTATGTAGCTAAACTGTTCAAAAATCATTAAGACAACAAAAATCACAAAAGTATAATAAGTTAATCATTGTATGCAACCTTTAAGTAATCTTAGTCATTCTCATTGAGTTTTAGGTTTATGAAATGATAAAGGAATGATGAAATGAAGTGAAGTTTGGCAAAGGAGAAGACAATTTCAGGGCTCAACATACTCCCACTGCAAAACTCTTGCATGTCCTCATGCAATTTCATCATAACTTTATTCCATTTGCACTGATACTTCTGCAAGAACATCTAGCCTCCTTTTTTTGCTTCTTATGGTAGTCAATGCCATTCTGGTTTCCTCATAAATGATTTGAACCTAAGATCAATGAGTGCCCTATTCAATTTCTTGTTTCTCTTCTTTAGCTTCCTGTTTGCCTTATATAGTGCTTTCATTTGCTGAGAGAGAGTGTTGTTCATGCTACCCTTCAATTTGACTTGATCTCTTAAGATTTCATTTTCATTCTTGATATGGTTATTCAGTATCTCCAATTCATAATTGTCTCGTTTCAAAATTTCTATTGGAGGTTCTTGTGGACTGAGAGATCTTTCTCGATTTTCTGAGGCCCTTTTTTCTAGTGACTCCACATAGTCATAAATATGTTGTTGAGCTAGATCTATATCTGGGGTTCTTCTGTTAGGGTTTCTTTCATACTGGTGTAAAGGAGATCTATCAACTGGTGACTGGATTGGAGTTTCTTCTTCTTCAATATTTATAACTCCTGTTTTATTATTCCCTGTCTTTCTCATTATGCCTTTTAATCTGGAGCTTCTCCTCAATTTAGGTGGATTTTCATCTTTTTCCTCAGCACATTCACTTGTTAATTTCTCTTTTCTTTTAACCATGATTTGTCTTTTGATCTTTGTCAAATTTTCAGAGAGTACTTCTTCACTATCTTCCTGTGTTGATGTATTAGGTTTGATCTCAACAGATTTAACAATTTTTCCCCTCCTACTTCTTCTTACAGGTTCTTCTTTAGATAGTGTTTCTTCTGGTTCTTCAAAATGGTTTCTTAGGAGGAATTCATCCCAACTATCTCCTACTTTCTTCAAATGAAACTCAATTAATATTTTAATTAGGCCATGATGATACAAAGTAATTTCTAGGAACTGAAGTCTTTTCTGAACATTAGAGGCCATCCTTTTCAAACTATTAAGCAAGAATATGGGTAGATTTATTTCATCATCTATGAAATTCATCATTAGTCTAATATGATAGACATACAAAGTGCCAAATCTACCCTCACAGGTTATGAATTTTTGTAAAATCAACAACATATTCCTCCATTTATTTTTCAAAGTTGTACTAGGAATACCTTTTTCAAAACACTGAAATGTCCATACCTGCGTTTTTTAGCATTTGTTTCCAGGTTTCATTATGAAACTCTTTGTTTTTAAACCAACGTTATCCCTATCTTGGCAATTCTGTTGCTTCTTCTATGAATGATTTTGTGATGGTGAACTTGATATCCCTAATTTCTACCTCTGATCCATCGAATGACCTGGCAAATGACTTCGTGACTTCTTTGTGAAATCCATTGAACTTCTCTATAAAGCTCAGCCATCCAACCTGCTATAATAACCCGTTAACCTGAGGGTATCCTTCTAAATATTTGGTCCCAATTGGTTCTGATCTCACAAAGAGCCCCATTTCTCCTTGATACAAATTGCTTCCTTTCTTTGGCTTATATCCACTACTCTGTTTTTGATCTTCTGTCTGAAGAAAGAGTAGCTGTGGAAGGTTTTTTTGCCCTAAAAATGACTTCTCTATTTATGCAAATGAAAAATGGCTATGGAATGTAATGGTAGTGAGTGGATACGAATGGATGAATAAGGTAATGGTAAATCATGAAAATGATCGGGTTAAGAGTTTGATATGGAATAAAAGACCGCGAAGAGATCTTATGATGATTTTCAAAATTCATCAATAAATGATACGATATAAAGACGTGACCTAATAGGTCACATCTAAGTTCTATCCATTAATATTTTAATTAATGATGAATTTTTATGGAGCGGGATGTAAGGGATTTGGTCGAGGAATTTTTATGATAGGCAATGATTAGTTCGAATGATAAAATAACTTTAGGAAACATATGATTTAACCATATTATATCTTTCATGTTTTGCTATCAAAAATGATTTCACACAGTTTACCTTAGCCTTTTTATTTTTCTACTTTGTTGTGCTTGTACTTCATCCAAAAAAATATTGATCTTTTAAGCTCCATAATATTCTTTGACTCATCCTTTGTTTGTTGAAGCAGGCTTGCAAAGTCAATTGGCTGCAGAACAAGCTTGGCTATAGAACAGATAGTTGCAGAATGTACCCATTAAAACTCTGAAATATGGAATGGAATGGAATGAAATGGATTATGAATATGGAATGGAATGAAATATGGATGAAGTGAAATATGGAATGGAATGAGATGGATCATGGAATATGGAATGGAATGAAGTATGAAGTGAAGTATGAAAAGTGAATCTACAACTTATGATTTTATGATACTTAATTGCAGAAAAAGAATCATTTTTTGAAAGTCTAAAGTGTCAGAAGAATTCTGATTTTCACCTTATACTTTCTGTATAAACATGCCAATCAATGATTGGTTTTCATATTTATACTTTTATATATATATATATATATATTTATTTATTTAATTAATTAATTAATTTTACTCAAATGATTGAAGAAAAATACAATTAAGTTAGTGAAGAAGAAGAATTATTCTTCACTAACTTCATATCAATGTTATCTTGGAATTTCTTGACAAATTCTTCTCTTGAAAGTGGCTTATGATACAATTTCAGTCTGTGTCCATTTACAAGAAAAGGTTCCTTTCCTTCATCTATTGTCCTGATTTTTATTGCTCCATTTTCAAAGATTTTCACAATTTCATATGGCCCAAGCCAATGAGTTTGGAATTTACCTTGAAAATCCTTGAACTTTGAATCAAATAAGAGGGCCCAGTAACCTTCTTTAAATTTCTTTCCTTTGATGTACTTATCATGCCATCTAGTCCTTTGTTGTTGGACTATGCTTGTTCTCTAGACTGCATATTGTCTAATCTCATCCAATTCATTAATCTACTCCAGTCTGTGCTTTTGTGCTTCTGTTAGATCAAGTCCTAACTGGACTGCCATTTTGAAAGTTTGGATCTAAAAATATATGAGAAACAAGACTTGTTTTCCATAAACAAGTTCATAAGAGGTGTGACCTGTTGTGTTTCTCCATGTAGTTCTGTAGGCCCATAAGGCTTCAGGAAGCCTTTCTGCCCAATCTCTTCTATGTAAATGAACAGTCTTTGTCAGGATCCCTTCAATGACCTTATTGGTAGATTCCACTTGACCATTTTCTTGTGGATGGTAGGGAGTAGATTTCCTGTGTCTGATTTTGTACTTCTCTACCATTTTCTCCACCATATTTTATGTGAATTGAGCTCCTTGATTTGTAACAATTTCTCTTGGGACACCAAAACGAGTGAAAATATCCTCAAAAAGAAAATTAACTACAAATGCTTTAGTAGCAGAAAGTAATGGTTTGGCCTCTACCCATTTGGTAACATAATCAGTGCAAAATAATATATATATTTTTTTTCTTTGATGGAGAATTAATAGGTCCTACAAAATCCAAAGCCCATTTCTCAAAAGGTTCAATATGTACCTGAGGTTGCAATGGAATTTCACCTGAAGGGGAAGGTTTCCCTACCCTTTGGCAACAATCACACATTTTGACATACTCTTTAGCATCTTTAAAGAGGGATGGCCAATAATATCCTAGGTGAAGGATTTTATAAGTTGTCCTCTTATTAGCAAAGTGTCCACCACAGAGTTCATCATGACTTGCCTTGAGAATCTCAGGAATCTCATCTTCTGGTACACATCTTCTGATAATAAAGTCTGGACCTGTTTTGTATAACTCATTAGCAATCCATGAATATTTTGCACTGTCAAAAATGATTTTTCTTTTATCTCTTGCATTCATAATTGAAGGAAATTTTCCTGAAACTAGATAATTGGCAATATCAGCAAACCAGGGAGTTTGAGTAGTAATTGCAAAGAGATATTCATCAGGGAATTTATCTTCAACTGGAGTATTGTCTTTAATGTTTTGGAGTCTAGATAGGAAATCAACCACTGTATTTTGTTTTCCAGGCCTATCTAGAATGGTGATGTTAAATTCTTGTAAAATCAATAACCATATTGTGACTCTGCCATTAGTAATAGATTTGTTCATTAAATACCTAATTGCAGAGTGATCTGTGTGGAAAAAGGTTTCATAGCCTGTTATATAGTGTCTGAATTTATTTATGGCATGAACAACAACCAATAACTCCTTTTCAGTTACAGTATAATTCAACTCTAAAAGCGTCAGATTTTTACTTGTATAGTAGATGGCATAAGGAATCAGGTCTTTTTGTCCCAACACAACTTTTAACGCTGTATCTGAGGCATCTGTCGAGATGTGAAAAGGTAATTTCTAGTTAGGTCCCCTTAAAATAGGTGCTTCAGAGATTTTTGTTTTCAGGGTTTCAAATGCTAACTAACAGTCAAGATTCCAATTGAATTCACAGTCCTTGGAGAGTAGTTTGAAAAGTGGAGATGCTATCTTGGTGAGGTTTTCTATAGATCTTCTATAATATCCTATAAATCCTAGAAAACTCCTAACATCTTTCTGACAACTTGGAACTAATAATCTAGAGATGACTTCAACTTTCGACTTATCAACTCTAATCCCATCCCCTGAAATATGATGTCCTAAGACAATCCCTTCAGTGAACATCATGAAACATTTTTCATGACTTAATGAAATGTTTGCTTCTTTACATCTTTTTAGAACTTTTTCCAAGTTTTATAAGGCTTATTCAAATGTGTTTCCATAGACTGTGAAGTCATCCATGTATACTTCTACACAGTCATGTATTAGATCTGAAAAGATTCCCAATACTGCCCTTTGGAATGTTGCAGGTGCATTTCATAATCCAAAAGGTAATACTCGGTAGGCATAAGTACCCCAAGGACAGGTAAATGTGGTTTTATCTTGATCCTCAAGTGCAACTTGAATTTGGTTGTAACCACTGAAACCATCCAAAAATGAAAAGTACTTTTTGCCTGCTAATGTATCTAACACTTGATCTATGAAGGGTAAGGGAAAATGGTCTTTAAGAGTAACTTTGTTTAATTATCGGTATTCAATGCATACCCTCCATTTACCATTCTTCTTAGGTACAATCACCAAAGGAGAGACCCACTGATTGTCTGAAATGGGATAAATAAAGTTGACATTTAACAATTTCTGCAATTCTTCTTTAACAATCTCCCTAAGATTTGGATTCATTCTTCTCTGAGGTTGTCTAATTGGTTTACAATTTTCCTCTATATAGATATTATGAGTGCAAGTCTTAGGGTTGATCCCTTTCATGTTAGTGTATTCCCATGCATATGCAGAAGAGTGTCTCTGTAATATTTTGACTAGATTTTTTGTTGAAATTTCTCTAGGTTTTTGTTTATGTTTAAGGTTTTTCCTGGGAATATTTCAATTGTAGAGCTGCTAAATTCTTCCATGGAGTAAAGAGACATCTGTCTTGGTGACAAGAACTCAATGTTAGATTCTTCTTGAAATTGTTCATGTTTAAATTCTGAAGAAGATTCATAATCTTCCAAAGTATTCAGAATCTGACTATCTTCACTAATTTTTGAAATAGTGAAGAGAGGTTGTATATCTTCTTCATCATCAATCCATTGAGTATCATCTAATTTTGTGATTGTTATTGCTGGAGGATACAAGGTGAATTTATTGGTTGAATTTCCATCAAAGATGTACATATCACCAGATCTACAGCTAATGAAAGCATCAGCTGTAGCTAACCAAGGTCTTCCTAATATAATAGGATGTCCTCCTAGATCATTTTTAGGAGTTAGGATCATGAAATCCATAGGATACTCCCAAGAATATAAGGACACTGGAATGTCTTCTAATACCCCATCTGGTTTGATTATAGATCTATCTGCTAATTGTAATAGTGTGGGTGTAAAAAGAAGATTAGGAAGTTTTAGTTTTTCCATGATTTTCCTACTCATGATATTGATTGTTGCTCCTAGATCAATAAGTGTGTTTGGAATTTCTATTCCATTGATATGTATCTTAAAAACTGGATTTCCGGGATCTAGATATTTTGGAATGGCAATCTTTCCCATCATTATGTTTGCTATTTTTCCTACCAATTATATTTTCCTTATCTCTTTTATTCTTTTTCCTGATTTTTTCATACTAACTCTGTTATTGTCTTTGCTAGAATTGGGATTTCCTTGATGGCCTATAATAATGGAATCTTAATACAAAAATTTCTTAACTCATCTAGGAAATCATAGTTAGGCATCATAATTTGTTTCTCTACACCCCTATCAATTTGTAATCTTTCAGGAAAGTGAGTTGTAGTAGTAGATGTTGATGGTTGTTCTAACATAGGAGTTGAAATTATTGGTTCTTTCTATTTTTCTTTTCCAATGTTTTGGTCTAGAAGAGATGTGTTTTCTTCAAAACTTTTATTTACCTGTAGAGAATCTTCCTCAAAATTGTTTTGTTCTTGTATAACTACAGAAGGTTTCTTTCTTTCAAGTATTCTTCCAGACCTAAGTTGAACATCATTAAGGTCTAAAGGAGTAATCAAATAGGTTGGAAATTGTTGACCTTCTATCATATATGTATTCTGAGGGTTTTTATTGTTGGGGTTTGGTATTGGCTGGGCAGGTAACTGATTTTCTTTTTGAGGAAATGGTAATGGAAGTGGTGGATTTTGATTTTGATTTTGATGTTGTGGATTCTGCTGAGGATTTTGTTGAGGAGGAAAGTTTGGATATGATGGATATGATGGATAAGAGGGTGGATATTGATAATACTGGGAGAACCTTCCATAAGGATTTTGTGCTCCTTGAGCCCAAGGTTGAGATTGATTTTGAAATTGGGGCTAGGGTTGCTGCCAAGAATTCCAATTATGTGGGGCTTGATTATACATTTGATTACTAAACCCTTGTGTTTGAGGTCCCTAACAAGGTCTTCTAGAGACAAAATTAAGAGATTCTGTGGAATTTTTTGTTGTTTCTTCTTGAAAGACAACTTTAAGGCTAGGGATTGAGGGAATATTCTTGGTCTCACGTTTTTTTGAACAAATTGCACAATTCTCTATTACTTTTGCATCCAAAGGACACTCTCTTAAGGCATGATTCTTCCTACATTTGGGACAAAAGATTTCTAAGGCATCAGTTTCATATTTCTGCTTGTTTTGTAACTTAAGTGTGTCTATTTGCTCACTAAGACTCCCTAGAATGTTAGTTTTGAATTCATCAAGCATATTTCCTATTTTTGCCCTACTTACTATTCCAGCTGCAAATTTTCTTGCCCTTGCAAGAGCAGGGTCTCTTGGTCCTTTTAGAATCTTAGATTTTCCTCTTCAAAGATTAATATATAGTTTTGCTATATCAGGTAATGAAAGTTGAGATATGTCTCCTTTCCCCGTCATATTAAGGATATCTATCCATTCATCCCTAATTGTCTTCAACAAAAGAGCTTTCAAAGTGTCTTAGTCTAAGTTTTCCATTTTTCCCCTCTTGATGTTATAGTTAAATCTTTCCAACAAATCTTCCAGATTTTCATCCTCTTTATGCATCATCTTGAAAAATTCTTCCATATGGTTGACTGGTATACAGTAATCCAAATATTTGTCTAGAAAATATTTTCTCATTTCATCACATGTCCTAATAGACCTAGTGATTGAATTCATAAACCATTTTAATGCTGCTCCTTTCAATGTTGAAGGGAACAGTTTAAGTTTCTGAGCATCTTGTAGGTAATCATAGGTTCTACATAGAACTTCAAATTCAAATAAGAAGGTCTTAGGATCTTCACTTTTTATTCCATGAAAGTTTGGAAGAACAGAGGGTGATATATTTTTCATAGTTGCATTAGTCTCTTCATTTATTATAGGGAATCCAAAAGGACTTCCAGTTTCCCTTCTACCTCTTCCTCCTTCTGCATTTCCTCTTCATCTACCTTCTTTTGCACATCTACCTCTTCATCTATCTCCTCCTCTACCTCTACCTCCTCCAAATAGTGTATGTTCTCCATTAAATACTTCTCCTTCCTCTTCTTCTACCATGATAGATTCCTCTGAACTACTACAGGGTTCAGTTGGAAGAGCTAGTTGTTCTATTGGTTCTTCTATCAAGGGTATATTGAAGAAATAATTCTCTTCTTCCTCTTCAATAGGGATTTGTAATTCTTCTGCTGGAATATATTCTCATGTGGAAGTGAAAAATGTTATCCCTTCTGTAGGAGTCCTTGGATCTTCTTCCTCTAGAATTGCTTCAGTGGATGAAGTGGGAGATCTTCCTGATGGCATATCTGATATTGAGACTTCTGGAATCCTATGACTAGTATAGTATGGAATGTGGGTTTGAGTTGGAGGTGTGCTACTTCTTGGTCTTGGTGGAGTGAGTGGAGTTGTGGGAATTAAGCTTTTGCCTCTTATAAATCTACCCCTAGAATCTCTTTATCTACGCATATCATTGTTTTTGTGAAATAGGAAATAAGGCTACCTAGTTACACTTCCCCGACAATGGCGCCAAAATTTTCAGTCAATTTAGTGTCCTAAGTTGATACAATAAATTATCGACCAAGGCTGGTAAAATGATGAAGGGTAATGAACTATATGTGCCTAAGTATGTTTTTTCTGACTTCATTGTTTTCAGTGTTTTATTGATGTTTTGGTATTTTTTTTATGTTTTATTTCTAATATGTTACTCTATGCTAAGAAAATGAAATTAAATCTATGCCAAAGAGGAATAAAAGGAAATGTTAATAAATGCATTAAAAATAGAGTTTTATTGCAAGATCTATTCCTAACTAGGAAATGATAAAACAGAGATTCCTAATCCATGGATATTACAACTACTAAATGAACATTCATGAAATGAAAAGTAACTCAAAACACTATAACTTAATCTAATTCATTTAGTTAGAGATTTGTTGGAAGAGCTTGTGAAAAAGATTAATTCTAATGCAATGAGGATCTCCTAAAATTGAAACAAACAATAACTCAAAACATTACAGTGGAATCTCATTCATTTGTTAGAGGTTTATTGGAATATCTTGAAGAAAATATTACTATAATGTAATAAGGATCTCCTATGAAATGTTGAAACAACTTATGACATTACAACTAGATCTCATTCATGAGTTAGAGGTTTATTGGAAGAGATTTTTGAAAGAGATTAAGCATAATATGATAAGGATCTTCTATAAAACAAACAATCAGTAACCCATAGTATTACTAGTAAGTCTTATTCATGAGTTAGAGGTTTATTGGAATAGCTTTTGAAAAAGACTGTTTGCAATAAGATGAGGATCTTCTATCTAATTGAAGAACAAAAAATGCTAATAACTCAAAATAGTACAACTAAATCTCATTCATATAGTAGTGATATATTGGAAGAGCTTGAGAAAGAGAATAGTTGTAAGATAATGAGGATATTCTTAATCTAAATAACAGAAACTGAAATGCTAGTAACTCAGAATATTACAATTAAATCCCATTCATTTAATAGAGATATATTGGAAGAGCTTGAGAAAAAGAATAACTGTAATATCATGAGGATCTTTTATCTAAAAAAATGACATGAAACATAATGCTAAGAGATATGATTTCAGAAAGCAGTCTAAGTAAGGAAATATGACAAAACAGAATTGAAAACTACTTATCTAGAAAGCATGTAAAGCCTCCTCGAATAGCAAGGGCCCTCTGCTATCAATTCAGCATTGAATATTTAAATCCCCAAGGTTGTATTCAGAACAACATCAAAGTTATACTCCTTTTATTATCAAAATGCTTGAAAATAGAGTATCATCGTAATGATAAAATATGTATCAACTGGTTTCCCTCGAAATTACCGAGCTGAATTTATATGCAATTACATAACTAACATTGAAAAAAAGTAGGTACAGGTGTAGTTTTAAAGTTAAAATCAAAATATAACTCTTTTAGGATTCCTGATTTGCTGTAAATAAAATTAGGAGTCTTGATTCCTATAGAAGACAGCTTGCTTGACTTTTTCTTTGACCACGTACATAGGCACCTCCAGCTATTGATTCAACCTTCGTGGAAGGGAACGAATGATGTTGGAAAGATTTGGAATCCACCTATGTGTGCCTTTTCTCCAGATGACACCTGTAACATACTTAAACACCAAAACATTTACGGAATGCTTAACTGGCTACAGAATGACTGCATTCTGTAGCTAAAACTTTTCAAAAATCATTAAGACAGAAAAAATCACAAAAGTAAAATAAATTAATCATTGTATGCAACCTTTAAGTAATCATAGTCATTCTCATTGAGTTTTAGGTTTATGAAATGATAAAGGAATGATGAAATGAAGTGAAGTTTGGCAAAAGAGAAGACAATTTCAGGGCTCAAAATATGCATCGGAAAGACTGGGCTGAAATATTACCAGAAGCTTTGTGGGCATATAGAACCACTTGGATAAATAGCACGGGACATACACCATATGAGCTGGTATTTGGCAAACAGGTTCTGTTACAGATTGAGTTCTAGATCAAAACTTTCAGAACTGCAGTTCAATTAGGACTAGATCTCTCTGAGGCACAAAAACAACGTCTCCTCCAATTAAATGAGTTAGAAGAATTTCGTAGAGATGTTTTTCAACAAAACATTCTAATTCAGCAGCAACGAAAAAGGTGGCATGACAAGTCTATTCAGAAAAAGCAGTTCCAACCAGGTGATTGGGTACTCCTTTATGATTCTAGATTTAAAATTTTTAAAGGGAAGTTCCATACACTTTGGATGGGACCTTATGAAGTGATCCGAGTATTCGAGAATGGAGCAGTAGAAGTCAAAACTATTGATGGACAAAATTCAGTATTCTTAGTAAATGGACATAGATTAAAGGAGTATTTTCAGCCACTTGCCAAGAAATATTTTACACAGCAAGTCCAACAGCAATTCAGGACGATAGTGGTAAATGGTAGTACCAACCTTTTGAAAACATGAATTCTTCTTCTTTTCAAAGAAAAAAAAATCAATTTAATAAAAAATTAAAGAAAAAATATTTTCCTATAATTGTGAAAATCAGTTCGCTGACATGATCGCAGAAGGGTCAACCTGAAAACCAGCTTGCTGGCAGGAAGATAAAAAGTTTATAATAAAAAGAGAATGTTGCTTGATCTTTAGATATGCTAGCGACCACCGAGTAAAAGCAGGTTCAGCAGGACCAACCTTTATACATTGGGGTAATTAGCATGGATATTTTTATTCAAGTAACACTTAATCTCGTTGTAGTTATTTTTCTTGCACTAGTGCAGGCAGACCTTCCTAAAAAATTTCTACCTTTCTTCATATCCCATTTCGTAATATTCCCTCAGTTTTCTTCTTTAAATCCCAGAATGATTAACCTTCCCACATTCTTCTAAAGTTACCCTACCTGTTTCGTAAAAATCCCACTTTACCCTTGAATTTTTTTTTCCTATCCCACTTCTGTTTATCCCCTCTTTGGTACTATTCCTGGAATCCCTGTAATAAAATTCCTTCCCATTCTGAAATTTTCCCCTTTCCCACTTCTTTGTTCCCTCATGAATTCATTGCAGGATCTCATACACAAAGAGTAAAAAGATGATTTGAAGCATCAAGAAAGGGCGAAGCAAATTTCCAGTATCATGTTAGAAGTCTAGCCTATATTTTACTTAAATTATATGTTCTTTTTTTAGACAATATGATTGCAGTAGTGTAAGCATATCATCCTATATAATAATATAAGTAGAATGGTACCAACAGAACAGTATAGTAAGTAGTGTAAACAGATCGGTGCAAGCATGCACCTTGACAAAAGCAGAGTACATTTTTTTCTTTTCTTGAGCATATGTCATAGGAAGTGGTCATCATAAATTTTTACAAGCAGCCTTTTTCACTTATTTGATGGATACTTATGCTATCATATTAACTAGGAGAAAATTATTTAAAGTACAAAGTGTTTTTAGTTAAGAATAATGATCATTTTTTTAATAAATGCTAAAGTTTTTTGAATTATGAAGGAGTGCGGAAATGTCTAACTGTTGCTTGGATATAATTACCCTTTCCACCATGATCCTAAAAATCCTTCACTTATCATGATTACCTCACTTAGCCGTTAAAAATGTCGCCGCAAGTACCAATCCCGCATGATTCTAAACATGCCGCACATCTATGGCTATTTTTGTGGGATGGATCAGTGATAAGACAGAAGGGATGGTGGACAGTTGATCCCTATCTATAAAGAGCCAAGTTTTCCAATATTACATGCAATTTTTTTTACTGTTCATAACTGTTAAAGCAGAGATGCCGCCTGTTAGATGTGAACCTTCATCCCTCAATGAGGTAGATTAGACCACCGAGTTTTGCAATAGTATTGCACTATTGTGAGACTCAGGCTTTCTTCCATTTTTGCAGAAATTTGATGGGCACAACAGTGAAGTGGCCCTACAGTTTGCAAAGAGTTTTAAAAACAACCGTGTAAAGATTGGGCCCCTGAAATTTAAAGTCACGGAAAAATCGATAGCAACAACGATGGGCTTTCAAAACACTGGTGTGCAGTACTTTAAAAATCAGAAGCTTGAGAGGAAGCACTGGCAACATTTCGTAGTTGATTAGGACATGAAGGAAGACTGGAAGAAAGGAATTCCGCACAGTGCCCTGCTAGGATAGTGGTGGGACCTCCTTTTCATTCTCTAGAAATTCATGACTTGTGAGGGAAGGTACTCCCTCACCTTTGTGTATCATTTCAAGATGCTGCAACACTTTGAACCCGGCCGGCATGTCCGTTGGAGGATAGATTTCACTTAATTTTTTCTTAAGAGTTTAGAAATATGGCCAAGAGTGTGTAGGGCACACAGGCGGATCAGGCCGACAAGAAATTGTATCAGCACGGCCTGATCAAAATCTTGGTCCAAAAACAATTGGAACTTAAGGGCATGACCTAGAAAGAGTTGTTGAAGCAACTAGATAAAAATCCCTCTGCAGGAAAGAAGACAACTGCTGAAAAGAAAACAGAGATCCCCGCCATCACAAGCAAGGGTCCAAGTGTAAAGAGATGTCCTTCTTGCACCAGTGCAAGAAGGAAACGACCCAGGAAAAAAATAGAAGAAAAGGTCCCATCTCCAAAGAAATAGAAGACAGCAGGTACACCTATTGAGGAAACTCCTCTCATGCCACCAGTGCATGAACAGACCCCCGAAGAAGACAATTTGTTGTCAGTCCTTGCGGACACAGCAAAATCTGTGGAAATTGAAGATGACACTCTAGTGGCCGACTTTATTAAGGGTCGGAAAAAGAATGAAGAACCTGGTGCAAAACCATAGTCCCCACAGAATGTTGAATCCCCACCTACACCAGTGCAAGAAGAACCAGCACAAGAAGAAGAAGAACCAGAAGAAGTAGAAGAAGAAGAAGAACCAGAAGAAGTAGTAGATGAAGAAGAACCAGAAGAAGTAGTAGAAGAAGAAGAAATAAAAGAGCAAGAAGAAGAAGAAGAAGAACCAGAAGAAATACAAGAAGAAGAAGAACCGAAATAAATACAAGAAGAAGAAGAACCAGAAGAGCAAGAGGAAGAAGAAGAATGGGAAGAGGAAGAAGTGTTTACTGAAACCCCGAGGGATACTGAGGTCCCTGAAGAAAACATAACCCCTGTTGAGATAGAAAAGGAAGAAGACTCGGTAGCTCCAGCTGCTAGGATAGTCGAGCTAGAGCTTCAAGTGCAGAACTTAGAGCAGCTCGTAGCTAAAGCACAGGAGGAAAAAGAACATAATAAAGAAGAATTCACGGCGGAGATCCAGAAGAAGAAAGGAGAAGTCAGGGTATGGAAGTACCATGCTTCGCAATGTTTTAGATGACTTAAAATGGTGACGAGGAAATTGAAGAATAGAAAAAAGATGAAGTCTGAAACATTGTAGACTAATGATAGCATGCCGGAGCAGGAGTGAGCGGGAACACTCAAAGTTTTAAAGTTTTTTTGCAGAGGTAAAGAGTTGTGTGCGGACACACAACAACTTAGGGATGGGAGGATGTTAGCCCCCTAATTTTCTCTTTTTTTACTATCTTCCCCTTCCTAAATCACAACCATTTACCTCTGTTTCACCCTTTTATGCACCCTCCTCTTGCACCAATCCAAGCACGGTGACACATTTCATATAAACCTTTATTCTTTATGTTTTATTTCAATTTAGCATTAATTGAATATTTATTACATAATTTCTTACTTTTAAAATCATTTTTGTAACTTATCGATATCTCCAAAAGTTATTTGATGGTTAGAGTGCTTACTGTGACCACTGATCTTAGTGCAGGATCAGATCCTGCACCATTGCCATCACAACAGATCTTCACGGAAGATCCGAACCTCCTCGATCACCACCTTGTCTTGAGCCACTTCAGCCACGACAGCGAATGATTCAAAGGCATCCTAGACTAATCCGTGAAGGGCGAAAGCTGGTTACCTACAACCAGTTTTGCAAAACCGTCTTATCTTGAAGGCTGAAACTAAATTCTACATTTTGTTATGAATTAGTTGAACGATCTGTTTTGGCCTTCGGCCAACAGATCTATATAATGTAAAGTGTAAATAGGACCTAGGGAGGAGAACTTTGGAGCAGATTTTTTAGAGCGAAGTAGATAGGTGGTAACCGGTCGTTTTGTTATCGCCTGAATCTGGGATGGACATTGTATCAATGCATATATTCACCTCAATGAATTAATAAAAGGTTTTTCCACTCCATGTTTCAAAAATTATGTTTCTGTTTTTTTTAAGATGATGAATTAATTGGTTTAGTGAGCAGCATTTTAATTTAAAAAGGGAAACGCGCTGGTTGGCTAGGGCCCAGCCAACCCAACACGTTTACCCTATTTTCTGTTTCCTGTAATGTGTGTTTAAATTATTAAAGTGTGATTTAACTTTCAACACATGTATTCCTGTCTTATTGAAAACGGATCCATTGTGTGAAGTAATTACATTTTCTTTTACTGCAATTTACTTTCCTGCACTTAATTTCAGATTGGCTTTCATCCACCTAGTACAAGCAAGGGAAACAAACCTGCACCAGTGCACATTGGTGTGATACTTCCTTTTCCTGCAATTCTGTTTATTTGGTTTCCATCGCTCGGTACAAGCAGGAGAAATGAACTTGGACCAGTGCACATTGGTGTGATGCAGCAAGCTTTCTTAATCTACTTTCCGCGATTTTCTTTCTTTCTTTAAATGCTTATGACAGGATAAATGATTGTTTTGTTACTTTTTAATTTTGTTAAGATTAGAAACATTCACTTTTATGTGTGCAATTTGATTTGATAGTAAACTAGCACTTGCAATGATTGAACACTTGTTTTAAGGATTAAAAGCTAAGTGCAGGAAGCTCTGATCCGGTACAAGAACTAGTTTCTTGCCACAAGATCTGAGTGCTCTGAACCTCGAAAAGTTCAAGCCCTTGCATGAAGTAAAAAGCCTTCAGTAAAGACATTATTTATACCTTCTACATAAATCTCTGATCTTGCGCTAGTGCAGGACAGATTAATGCAAGAAGGAAATCTCTAAGGAGGCAGGTTTAAAGGGCACATTTAACGAGACTGCTAAAGTGTCTCTATTAAGGGAAAACACACACTCAGTAGATTAGACAAAAATTAGCAGGAGTGATTTCCTTTTTATCTTTAATTCTCTCTTGCAAATGCATACTTTCTCGTTCCAGTCTTAGATTATTTTTTATGGTTCAAGTTTCCTTCTTCTCTTTTGATTTGATTCTACAATATTTCCTTTAAAGAAAGTATGGATTTACATTAGAAAGATTCATACCATCTCTGGCATTGCCTGTGCTTCGTCTCTAAGTTTACGAATCCCCTAGGTTGACAAATTAAGTGTTGAGGAGTTTGCTTAAGTGTAATTCTTGCACCCAAAAGATAGTTTCCAGATTATTATCCTTCTCAACCAAATAAAAAAGTGATTCTTTATAACTAGTGAGGTGCCTTGAAGCACCACTATAAATGAACCATACATCCAAGGTGTCGGGTGGAGATACAACAAGGAGGGAAATTACAAGAATAAATTCATTTCTCTTACTATCAACAACACTAGACTCATCGTACCTGGAATTTCTTGACCTCTTGAAAGTTTTCCCATTTCCACTTCGATCATAGGGAGCCTTCCTTTTTCCTTGGAAACTATTGTTCCTGCCATTCCTTCTCTAGTTGTTGTTGTCATCATCCCTTGTAGAGTCCCTTCTATTAGGGCACTCTCTTGCATAGTGACCAGTTTTTTTACAAGTGTAACATCTTCCCTTCCTTCCTTTGGGCCCCGCTCTAGCATGGTTCTCCTTCTTTACATGAGCAGCGGAGGAATTAGGGTCAATTCAATTACCACTAGAGTCATACTCCATCATTCTTGTTTCCTCTTGAGTGCATCTCGTCAATAATTGATCAAAATCAGGAATCACATTATTACTGTGAATAGTGGTATTGAATACACGCCATTCACGAGGGAGACCTCCAAGTGCCATGAGAACCATCTCTCGATCGGATATTGCTTCCCCAATAGCTAAGAGGTTATTCCTGATTTAAATGAGTCTCATAAAATAGGATTGAATAGATTCATCCTTGCCCTTCTTAATATTCTTTAATTGATTCTTGAATAAGAGGATTTGATTAGCATTGCTAGCCCTGAACGTGCTCACCATCTTATCATATATCTCCTTAGATGTCTTCAGCTCATAAATGTAAGCAACCACGTGACTATGAACATAATCCTGGATAATCATCTTTGCTTTGATTTCCCCTTTTCTATAATTAGTCTTCGTGGCAGGAGTTTCATTTGATGGAGGCTCTTGAATCTTGTCTTGCACATAGGCCATGACATCTTGATATTATAGCACCAAATCAAGGACATCTTTTGTGCATGATAATAAAAATTATCAATCAATTTATCATCAGCCTTGAACACCTTGTAGGTTTAGGAGGCCATTTTTCCTTGATAGGATTTCTTCCTTCAGAGATTGCTTGATAGGATTTCTTCACCTCAACTCTGATACCATGTTAAATTTAGATAACCATGGTGTTCTATTCTTGATGCATTTTTACACCAATCTTTCTTGGGCTCGATACTAAATATCAATCACATAAACATGAAGGTAAAATGTTGATACAACACAATGATATATTAATAGAAGACAAGCCAAATATAGATCAGATCTGCAATTCCTTTTGTCTAGAAAATATATGAGATATTGTTGCGTTATGGAAATCAACAAGATGCTTCAACCAACAAAGTCTTCCTCGGTCAGCCACTCCTTTATGTGTCACACCCACAACCCTCAAATACATCTCATCACAAGTCAACACTAGTCAACCCAAAAACAACGTAGAAAAGTCAACGCAAGCAGCGACAGAAAATTCAATGCAATAAATTAGGGCTTCTGTCAAACAACCCAAAATTCCTCGATTTTAGTGCCCAGTTGTATGACCTCCTAAAATAGGAATTTTGGAAAAATATTAAGGTCAAACGACCAAGGGCTGACTACGGTCAATGTTGTTGCAAAAGTGCCCTAAAAAGACCCACAAATTTTAGACTTCATCTCCACATGTGTGAGGGAAAAACGACCTCCAAAGGCTATCGGCCAATCAGATCACAATGAGAGAATGTGTGATGAATTGATGAGAAAATGACCTCCAAGTCTCTCCAATTTATATCCATCAATAAGGGTGTGTGACACATCTATTAGGCATATGAGTCTACGTTACAAATTTGGTCGACCTTGCACACGTGGAAAGTAAATTCGAAATAAATGTTCTGCTCATCCGATCAAGATTATCTTTAGACCAATATTTCACCTATCTGAAAGAGGAATCCAAGAAAACTATGACCATCATCATATGAGCAGTACAACATGGAGTTTGGACCTAGTTTCCCAAAATTAACAACAAACCAAACATTTTTCCACAAACTTTTAAATATCAGATTCAAGGTCATCCCAAAAAATTCCTTCTTAACCCTGAAGTAAGTTTTTAAAAATCCCGAGTGCACTCCTAAGGGAGAGGTGTGTAATTACAATATATATATATATATAATTTTGGAATTCTTACAAAGATATAAGGGATATTTGTACCATAATGGATAATTTTTCCAGCTAAATGTTTCATATGTACTAGGATCTTACTGCAAATTTTGAATGAGTGTCCACACCTTTTCATAATTCTTCCATTCATCCCTTACTTCAATTATCCACTCAGGTTAGATAATAGAAATGGCACAAAGAAATTCTTCCACATCCTCATCCTTTCTTGAGAATGCATCTGCAACAAGATTTTGCTTCCATTTTGTGTAGATGATTTCAAAGTCAAAACCGAACATCTTTGTGACCCATTTTTTCTGTTCTTTTGAATATAATATTTTTTCCAAAAATTACTTAAGTCTATCATGATTTTTTTTTACCTTGAAGTGTCGTCCAATTAGGTAAGGTTTCCATTGCTTTAGTGCATGTAGTATTTCCAACATTTCCTTCTCATCAATAGTTTTATGTAAACACTTTCCTTTGATTGGAAAACTTTAAAAAGAAATGAGTCTTCCTTCTTGCATTAAAACCACACTAATTCCATTTCCTTAGGCATCACATTCCACAATAAAATATTTTGTGAAGTCTGGTGTAGCTAATACTGGTGCTTGGCACATTACCTCTTTAAGATGTTCACAGGCCTTAGTTACTTTTGGAGTCCAAGAAAATGCATCTTTCTTCAGTAATGATGTTAGAGGCATTGATATTATCCCATAATTCTTAACAAACTTGCGATAATACCCTGTTAGCCCCAAAAATCCTTAAATATGATTTATGGTTGTGGGGATTTTCCGTTCCTTGATGGATTTAATTTTGTTAGGTTCTACCTTAACACCATCATGAGATACAATATGACCCACATATTCCACCTCTTGTACTCCAAAAAAACATTTGGAGGTTTTTGCATCTAATTTTTCCTCCTCCAATAGTTTGAGCACCTTTTCAACATGCTGAACCGGATACTTCCAAGACTTGTTTTAGATTAGTATATCATCAAAAAATACTAACACAAATTTTCTAAGGAAGGGTTTGAAAATGGAATTCATCAAACCTTGAAATGTGGAAGGTGCATTAGTACGACCAAAAGGCATGACCAAAAATTCATAATGATCCTCTGAGTTCTGAATGGTATTTTCAAAATGTGTTTAGTCTTCATTCTAATTTGATGATATCCAAAATGAAGATCCAACTTTGTGAAGAAAATTTCTCCCACTACAAGGAAAATACCCTCTAGCAGATTTTTATGAGGAAGCCCTTACAAAAATAACCCAAATATACGTTTGTAGTGGAGGTCACTGGAGGAGGTTGGCGGGTGGAGGTTTTTTCGGATTTCTTTTTGCAGTGCATTTCTAATCATAACACGCACTAGTGCATTTTATATAAAGTGCATCGGTGTGTACTATCAAATGGCACATCAAGACACTGTGCTCTCCATACAAACCGACCCTGTGCATCTCAGTAATCCATTGCATTAGTGTGTACTATCAAATGGCACACTGAGATACTGTGCTCTCAGTACAAACCAACCTGGTGCATCTCAGTAATTCAACGCACCGTAAATGAATCTGGTGCGCCATTGATACAACTGCCTGGTGTGTCTCATTATCTAGCACCCAAAAAAAAGGTCAATTTAAAAAATTTACCAGTCATAAAAAACTTAATTTTTACTTTTTTAGTGCTCTAGAGCTCTCAAGAACTGGTGTGAGTTTTTCTTATTTGAGGCGCCCTACCATTGGTGCTCCCATTTCCTAGATTTCTTTCATCCCTTTCTCACTGTGTGGAGTTTGAATTTTCGAAAATGGTGGGAAAATTTCATTTTTAGTATTCCTTAGCAAAGATGCCTCCTTGACACGCAAATTTGTAGGTAATCTACTTTTTTCTCAATAACTTAAGCTTTTAACGGATTAATTTCTCAAATTAACTTAATATTTAACATTTTAAAGAAAAGAAAAAAAATTATGCATGGTGTGTTCGAACCGTTCGGCTCACACCATTCGAGGTGCTGCCTGTAAATTTACAGGACGAGCCATGAACGGTGTTAATGGAAATCTCACTAGGTTCTGGTGTGTTACCAAGAAAACCCCACACCACATTAACACTAAAATAGTGCGGTGCGTGTCATTTTCTAGCTGCACCGACCATAATTTTTTTTTTTTAATAACACATTATGTATGACTATATGGTAGTGCAGTCGTTTACCAGAATGCATCGGGAATTATCTACAACTTTTGGGCGGTGTGTTGACCAAATTAACCTCCCCAGGGTGGATAGTTTGGTCAACGCACTGCACAAAAAATATTTTATGTTTGCGCTGTGTGTGAAGTTTTTCATGCGTACCATGGGCGGTGCATGATAAACAGGTATGCACCAGTAGTGGTGCGTGAATTTCTTTTGGGTGCATTGAATGTTTTCAATAAAAATTATACATACATACATACATACATACATACATACATACATACATACATACATACATACATACATACATACATACATATATATATATATATATATATATATATATATATATTTACATTTTTCATTTAATAAAAAAAATTTATTTAATATGTGAATCATTCAACAATGTCAACTGAGAGAAGAAAGGCAATGACAAGAGCATATTGAGGACCATTATAACATGATTTAGGAACGAGAGGCATGGGAGAGGGAGTGAATTTTGTACCGTCGTCATATCATGGCACCCACCGAGTTTCTCTTAAGGGATTTAGGCCTGCTTAAGTTATACAAAGAGGCTACATCACTTAAGGGGCACAAAGGGTTATTGGGACAGTTGATCTACAAGTGGGATGCCCATCGACAGGCTTTTTGGGTCGGTCATGACTAGTTGTATGAGCCCACTGAGGAGGAAACTTATTTTATTACT
Organism: Pinus albicaulis; assembly: GCA_034641835.2. NCBI lineage: Eukaryota > Viridiplantae > Streptophyta > Pinopsida > Pinales > Pinaceae > Pinus > Pinus albicaulis. Next base: position 577,891,598 of record CM076574.1, read on the forward strand.
GGCCTATCTAGGATAGAGTATGATTTTCCCCACCTCCCAGATGTCCCTGTTGGTTATGCAACAGGGAGTCAATTTTCGTACTCCCAGAGATACATTAGGGATGATATACTTTCTCCTGCATATTTTTAGGTGTCTGGTGGTTAGTTACACATTGCTTCGTATTGTCCAGAGGAGGTGAGGTGCCTCTCACTATTACTGACGACCATTGCACACAATACTAGTGATGGGAAGCACATTAGTTGCCCAATTTTATTTTATGTTGATTCTTTATTCCAGATGCCACGACTTGTGAGACGGTTTTCCATTTTTTTGTGGCAGTTTTGTATAGCATTAGAAAGATATCTTTCTCAGGCATGTGGGAAGTTGACCTTCCCTTTTTCTTTAGAGTTATTTTGTTTATTTTTTTAGAGGTTTCCGGAGTCGAGGCCTACTTTTTTCCGGCATCCTCGTAGGCCATTGTTACATGTATGGATGCATATGTGGAGCCAGATGATGCCTAAGAGGAGCCTACCCGACTATCTAGCCAGGATATCTAGTGATGCATTGGAGCTGCTAGACAGTGTTGATGATCACATGTTCGTGATGGTGCCATGTTCGTACAATGGTTTGGATTGGCGAGGGTGTACCAACATCCTCTTCACACAGGATGAGAAACTAGATGCTAGAGGTTATATTAGCATTTTCTTTAAATTAATATAGTTTCATTGTATTTTATTAATTAATTAATTAAAATAAAACTTATTCTAACACATTCTTTAACTTGTTTTATTAAATTATTTAATGAAATTGACTAATTATTTTTTTGTACTATATATTTTGAAGATATTGGCACATTCGTTGGGGACATGATTCCACCTGCACCAGATGATATTGTAGATCATAACAAGGAGATGGAGAAGGCCGCAAATTAGGGTGACAAACTTGATCCTCGAGTGGAGATACCCACGGTGATGTAGCGTAGGGAAAACATCTAATTCATGATAGAGTTGGGTGACTGACCGTGTTGACTCTTGGTCGATGAGGGAGTCTGCTCTACTACGATCAGAGAGATCTAGGATGATCATAGGCTCACATAGCTCTGGAGAGACATGCCCCACAATATAACAACCCTTATGCATCATATCGTTAGAGCTTCCAGGTTACTGGAGGCTAGGAGGGATAGGCGTCGTGGAGATGCGCAACTGAGCAACTCATCGGATGATCATGATCATGAGGGGAGTGATCATCATTCTAGTACTCCACCTCATATCCTTCACCTCATGCCAAAAATGGGCAGCGAACATCGAGTCCTGATCATCAATCATCTTCTAAGCAGACACCATATCAGTAGGCACCTAGTCCTAAGCAGACACAACCATCAACTAAGCATGCACTTGATCTTGAGCAGGCAGGTCCATCTGAGCAAACACCATCCATTGAGCATGATGCACCATCGACTCATCAACACACACCTCTTGAGAAGATACCATCTGACCAATAGGCATCTCCTGAGCAGGCACATCATCCATCTGAGCATGAGGCTGTACCATTGCCTAAGTAGGCCTTGAGTGTACTAGTTATAGTATTGATGTAGTACCGCCAGATATCTGAAATTTATGTGTAGTTCTATTACAACTGTATGTTTTTGACATTATATATATATATATGGTGCATGTATTTTATGTTCATGTTGATGTGTTTAATTTTCATGTTGGTGTTCATCGTGATGTGTATATTGTTAGGTCATGTTAGATATGTTCATTTAATGTGCTTGAAAATAGAAGTGTATGTGATAGTAGTTATTTTACATGAGATGTATATTTGATGTTTATGTTTTGATGATGTTATATAATGTTTGTGTTTTGTTAGATGATCATGATAATGATGATTAGATGGCGTTAGCGAATTTGAATGTGTATTTTATAATATGATGTTTGTACAATGGTTATCATGATCGTAATGTTTATTTTTAATATTAAATCATGATATTTATTAAATATTATGTATTGGTAATTGTAAAATTGTGTAATTGTAATTGTAATTGTATCTATTGTCATGATTCAATTTTATTAAAATTGTAAAGTTTGTAAATTTGTAATTGTAATTGTATTTATCGTGATTGTAATTTTACTTTTAATTGTAATTGTAATTGTATGAAAGTATTTGTAAAATTGTATTTGTAATTGTAATTGTATGTATTGTCATGATTCAATTTTATTAAAATTGTAAAATTTGTAAATTCGTAAATTCGTAAAATTGTAAATTAATTGTCAATTTTGAACCATAACTACCGTAAGTAAAATTTATAACGTACATATTGTTTAATTACCATAATTATAAAATTAAAAATTTGTATGAATATAAATAATTGTAAAACAATAAAATGAAAATAATATGAAATTTTGTAACATAATAAAGTTTAGAAAATAATGCAAATAAATTCATGTTTATAATTATCATTATTTTATTATGATCTTACATACCAAAAATAATAGTATGCATTAATACATTTTTTTTTTTTGAAGATATCACACACACACACACACACATATGTGGGGTGCATTTATTTAAGTAATGATATAGTGAAAAACCATTTAAAGCAATCAATTAGTTGTATCATTTTAGGAATTGACATAAAAAAAGGAACTTGATACAGTGCATTGTTTTCGAGATCAACATAATTGAAAATTATGAAGTGAAATGATTTTAGCATTAACACAATGCAAACCAATCAATTCAAAATACGTATTATAATGTTTGGAAAAAGGATTCTTATTTATAAGGTTAAGTCATCTTCTTTATAAAACCCATCTTAAATATATAAATGATGAAATAACACATGTACCATATCACTCTTTGCTCTCATGATCACCCTCATTATCTTCCAACTCGCTTGGTATGATAACATTATTGTTCTCAAATTTTTTTTTTTGATTTAGGGTCATGTCTCAATACGAACCACCAATCCCTATCCAACACATCTGGGTAAAAAAAACACTTGGTTGCAGTGTTTTGGTAAAACAAAAGGCTCCTTAGCTTCATCCCACATATTTCTAGAGTTGATACATATCTGCCTACTATCACGATCTTCCTTTACATTATTTGGATCAAAGGTATCCCACCACTTGCACCTAAAAATAACACATTGGAAAGAGGAGAAGTCCACTTCAAAGATCTCTTGTATGTTCCCCACATAACCCAAAGTCCCTCGTACTAGGTTTTGACCACGGTGGCTAACTCGACTAGATTGATCAAACTCGAATTCCACTCCACAGTATTGTGTCATGTGTCCATCATTAGCATTTTCTATGAGAAAATGGTGTCCATATGCCCACAAAGATGGGAACAAATGCACCTATAAAAAGTTAAAAAATCATAGAGTTATGTGTCTAATAACCCAACTGTTAAAATATAAAATATAGATTTTACATTTCAAAGGTGCATTATTGAGTTTAAAATGCACATAAATAGATTATTACCAAGTTGTTGCACGCAATCCCTACATTTAGCACATCCTCTTCAACACGCGTATCACGACCGGTTGCACCGTATTTATCTCTGACTTGGTTAGAAATCCAACTGTTGGGGCATATAATTGGCATATTTTATTTTAAATGATCAGGATAAGGCACACTTCTACCATTCAACCATCTAAATTCCTTCCTTTCACTATCCCATTTCATCCCCTTTTGATTGTAGAATGTGACCCACGGTTGTGTCACTTCAGAATTATAAAGAATGAATTTATTGATTGCTTCAATTTCTGCATTCACTGATGAAATCAACCTGACATATAGTACAAATGAGATCAAAATATACATTATATCGATGTTCAATGTGAATATTTACTTCGTGTAAATTTGAAAAATTATAAGTCACTTACTCTTTATCAAGCGCTTTTTTCCATTCATTTGGAGAAGCCACCCTTCTCTTTTGTCTTCATCCTTTCATCGTCCCTTATCACCACACCTAGCCTATTGTAGATATGCTTGATGTACTCACTGGCATAATAGAAAGACTCATACGATATGTACCTCTATGCCATGGACCCCTTGGGTTTTTCCCTTTGTTGAACAAAACCTTTCAATTTCTTCATGTACCTCTCTAAGAAGAACATCCAACGACAAGAAACCACCCCAACTAATTCAACCTCATCTACTAGGTGGACTAGAAGATGAACCTACAAGTCCATGAAACTCTCTGATAGTTCCTTCTCAAAAATATAAACAATCGCAACTATCTCTTGGCACCACCGTGGAATGCTAGCCACATGAATCTTCTTTGGCGTGATCCAAAATACAAATGCAGATAATTTAGATATGGCATGTCCTAGGTCTTGGGGGAAGTCATGTTTCACACACCCATGCACAAACAAAGGATAATGACAATGCAAAGTTATAAAAACATGAAATAAAAAAAAAAAATAGTTATGTTTTCTGATCCCATGGGATAAAATTTATTAATATAAGAAATAATAAAATCATGCTTTTGACATTATATGTACTCTTAGAAGATTCAAATGGTCATGTGATTACAACCCCCAACAAATCGTCTTCCACGATGAAGTAGCATCATAGTGAAGACCCATATGAATATGGCACCCTCACACCCATTATAAATTCCATTGCCAAAGAAAGATCATATATTTTAAAAATCCATGGGACATCACCTTCTTTTAAATACCAATTAGAGGGACCAACCTCTGATCCTGTACTTTCTAATCGTCTTCGCCAATGTTTCTTTTTATTTTTTGAAGTGATAATATCTTTCCTAACAACCAATGTGTCACTTTGTTTCGATGATATGTGCCTCCATAAAGAAGATGAAACTTTTTTAAATATATGCATGGGATCTAATAAGTGGGTAATATTAAGATGCTCCCAATATGGGAGGTTATAAAAGATAGATTTCCTTCTCATCCCAATGGGAAATTTCTCAGCATAGGTGTCAAAGAATTCTAGATCATCGAACATAGGCTCCCCATTTGAATCGAACATTTATATGAAATACTTCTCCTTCTCTCTCTCATATTATCTAAGCCATTCAATCGATGTCATTATTTCAGGCCTTTGGGTTCTCTCTCATTTACCATTGAAAGTGGATGTTTCTCTTCTGTAAGGGTGTTCTTCTAGGAGGATTTCCCCGGAGTAGTCATACACTGAATTTCGTAGGTTGTTCGACCATATATCTTTCAGAGAAGGTCCACAACATTTACATCTATAATACCCCTTTTTTATAGGACTTTCGAAACTATTTTATACAATATGCATGGCATGTTAAAGAATATCATGAAGATCAAAACAATTTCAATGAATTAAATGATTAATATGCGAAAGAATATTCTTACTTATATAAACAAATCAAGAAACATGTAATTTACTAGAGAAATATCCTAATCCTGAATAATCATGTTTCATGTAAGCACATATGCCATACAATGTAAAAATCCTCTCTTCTGTGATGGGTCTTGATACATTTTATGCATTTATCCCATCCCATAATTCCTTCAATTCATCTACTAGTGGCTATAAGCAGACATCCATATTCTTCACTTGTCTTCTACTAGGGACTATGAGAGCCAACATAAGATGTTCATTCTTCATAGAAAACCATGGGGGGGTATTGTTATTCATCACTACTACACACAAAACATAATAGTTGGTGTTATGAATGGAATATGGGTTGACGCCATCCATGGCTATGCTAAGTTGTAGACTTCCTACTTCATCCTTGAATTTTTCGGGCCATGTATACTCTATATGCTTCATGGCTATTGAATTTGTTGGGATTCACATAACATTAGGGGAAATTTGAGGTCTAAAATGGGCCTCCTAAGGAAATTATAAAATAATAGTGGAAATAATAAAATAAGATTAGATTACATCATCAAATTTTAGAGGGAAAAAAGGAAGAACTATTTTTTCTACTTATCTCCCTATGTGTTTACTCAAATTTCGAGCAGAAACACTCATTGGATGTAGAATACGATTCCTCATCCAAGGAGTACCCATATTCCATACTTTTTATGGAATATACTACACGAAAAATTAGAAATACATGAAGAACGTGATTGCAACCATATTTTTCATGTATTTCTCATTTTTCGTGTAGAAGGGTCCATCTAAAGTATCCAACATGGGTACTCCTTGGATGAGGAATTAAATTTTTCATCCAATGAGTACTCCCACTTGAAATTTTAGTAAAACCTTATGGAGATAAGTTGAAAATACGAGTTGAAAAAGTAGTTTTATTATTTTTATTTTTTTTACTTTTTTACTCCAAAAATGGTGAATCATCCCCCATGGTTGAAATCATCATATTGAATCCTATTGGTTCTTATAAATTTTATTTTGGTTGTAAATTTTTCTTAGGAGGCCCATTTTATACCTCAAAATTCCCCTAATTCTCCCACCTCACTTCTGTGTGAGGCATGCCATCCCTACAACATAGCTAATTCTTTGCAATGAAAGAGCCTTTCAATCCTTGGGATTATAGGCTATTTCATTGTATATAGAATACAATAATTTTGACATGCATGATATTATATGTACTTAACACCCAACATTTTCAACAATTTCTTTGCCTCTTCGCAGCTACTGGGCAAGACATTACCACTCAGAAGAACTTTATCTTTGAATAACCTGTATTTGGTCAAGGAAAATATTAAATGTATAATTTTGTTTGTAATGTTGATTGTGTGACAAGATTTCTCATCATCACTAGAATCATAATAATTTTAAAAAATAAATTTGAACATGATTAGTACAAAATCAATGATATCAATTAGTAAGCACGCCAATGCATGATTAGTTGGTTTTACGGTTGAAATAATTACATTATACCAAGAAATTATTGTTACCATCATTGTCCGAGGATTGTGGCTAGAAGATGGTATGTTACAATTGGCAAGGTGAAGCAGCTATCCATTTTCATCTATTGATGGCGCCTTACAGCATGCTTCTCCTTATAAGAGCTTCCGACGTTTTGGAACTATTTGAATATTTTTTGCATATGAACTCGATTTTGAATCTGCATGAACCTAAAAATTTGTATACATTAATTTTATTCAGCTAATTGGCATGGATAAAAAAATTAAATTGAATTGGATGATGAAAATATAAATAAAATCTGAAGTAATTATGTCTGGAGATAAATAGAGAGAAATCCACGATGGAATTTGAGAAATATTATGCAACGATCTGGATTTTGAAAACTTTTCCATTTGATATAATTATGAGATTTTCCTCCTTGCATTTGAGCAAAATCAACAGTAAATTTTGGTGTACATACCTAAAAGTAATTTTGCTGCCTTAAAAAAGGAGTCCTTGTTATTAGTGCTAATGTATTGTTAATCGCACTAGTGTGGTTTATTACCGAATGCAACGATGCTGTTAGTTAGAAAATGCGCTGAATATTGGGAAAAAAGTGCAACTTTAAATTTTTGAAGTGAAAAAAAATAGTAAATTGAAAAGTGAGTGGCAAATGATTTTTAGAAACTAATTTCATAAAAAAGTTCTCTAAATAGTATTATTTCATTATTTTTGTGACATTTTTCAGGGAGGGATTTGCACGAGAGACATACTTAGAGAAAGAGAGCATAAAAGCACCGTGGAGCAAAAAAATACTTTCGAACAACATCACTATTCAGAGAATCAAAATTTGAAACATCTGGTGATTCACACAAAAACCCTGTAGTATAATAAAATTTAACAATTGTACTGTAATAATTGTTTTTTTAATAGTTTATGTTAGATTTAATACATACATAGTAAAAAATTTAAATTTTACTGTGCATTTACTGATAAAATCATTTATAATCTCTATTCCTATTTACATTTAATTAAAATATAGAAAAAAACAAAAAACTACATTCTTACGTTAAACCCTTACTTCTTGTCTATGCACTACAAGGAAAAGACCCTCTAACAGATGTTTTTGAGGAACCCCTTATAAAAATACCCCAGACATCCGTTTCTAGCGGAGGTTCCTAGAGGAGGTTGGTAGGCAGAGTTTTTTACGGATGTATTTCGTCCGGTGCTTCTATCAACATATAACACACCGGTGCGTTCAATACAAGAAAGCATCGGTGCGGTTAAAACATTAGCACACTTGACACCATGCGCTCCGTACACACCCACCCGGTGCGTTATATTTATGTAGCGCAATGGTACTTTACATAATTTGTGCACCAGCGCCTCATAAAAAGTGTGCGAAAAACAAAACCACCTAGGTCGCCCTTAAACACACCAGGTCGCCAATGCACCAGGTCACCCTAAAATCCCCGCGCACTGGAATAGGGTTAAATAAATAAAAAATTACAGCTGAAAAACCACACAAAACATAGACACATCGGATACTGTGCACTCCTAACACACCTTCCCGGTGCATCATATTCCTTTAGAGCACTGGTTCCTTAAAGCTCTTCCACACTGGTGCTTCAAAAAACGTGCGCGAAAATAGAAACTGCCCAATGTGGAATAAAGAAAATGCACCGGGGTGCCCATAAACCCCGCACACCAGCAAAGGGTTAAATGAAAAAAAATTATGGCCAAAAAACTGCACAAAACATTGGCACATCGGAAACTGTGCGCTTCGTACACACCTGCCTGGTGCCTTCTATTAAGGAACCGCATCGGTGCGTGGAAAATATTCAGCACCGGTACCTCATAAAAAGCACGTGAAAAAAGAAACTGCCCGGGGTGGAATGACGAAAATGCATCGGGGAACCTATAATATCTGCGCACCGGAAAAGGGTTAAATAAAAAACAATTACGGCCAAAAAACCACACAAAAAATTGGTTCACCGGACACCATGCCAGGTGCATCATATTACTATAGAGCACTGGTGTGTTACAACTATGCCACACTAGTGCCTCATAAAAGCGCGTGAAAATAGAAACCGCCCATGGTGGCATAGTGCAAACGCACCGGTACGCCAATAAAAACCCCGCGAACTAGAACAGGGTTAAATAAAAAAAAATTATGGCCAAAAAACCACATTTTTCACTTTTGTCAGTGCTACATATCTCTCAAGCACTGGTGCAATTTATCCTTGTTTGAGCTGCCTTGACATCCGTGCTCCCATTGCACTCATTTCATGCGATGCTGCTATGCATTGCCACTAATCTCCATCTTGAATTTTGTAAAACGGTGGAAAATTTTTATTTTGCAAATTATATAGCCAATATGCCTCCTTGACGGGTAAATGTACAGGTATTTTTCTTGCTTTTCCATAATTAAGGCTTTTAGTGGATTAGAATTTCAAAAAACCTTAAAATTGACCATTAAAAAAAAATACAAAATTTGTTATGTGGTGCGCTCGAGCCGTTCGGCTCGCACCGGTTTGCTGTGCTGCCTGTAAATTTACAGGCCACACCACCATCAGTGCTAACCGTATCCACACTAGTTCCGGGGTGGTACTGATAGGCACACTGTGTTATTTTAAAAAAATTTAAAATTGTGGTGTGGTCATTTACCAGGCCGCACCGTTGAGAATGTGGTATCGTGGCAACTCGGTGCATTGACGAAATTATCCACCCCGGGGCACGTAATGATGTCAATGCACCACATGCCACAATTCGACATTGTCAACAGTTTGGCCTGGTAAACCGGTGCTAACGGTATCTGCACCAGTTCCGGGGCAATACCAAAGGCACAATGTGTTATTTTAAATATTTTTAAAAAGAACAGGGCCGTCGGTTACCTGGCTGCACCGTTGACCTAGTTGAATAGTAGTGATGTGGTGCATTGACCGAAATAACTGCCCTGGGATGACTATTTTTTTCAACGCACGACTTACCGTATTTTCCTGTGTCAATGGTGCAGCCTTTTAAAATACAGGCACCGACAACTATGTATGGTGGCAGGAGGGCAGTGTGCTAACATAGCTATACACCTTGGGGCATATAGTCTAGTCAGTGCACTGCCCTCATGACACCACACGTAGTCAATGATGCACTAAAAACATTTTATGGAGCACCGTCCCCAGTGCGCTAAATATCATTAGGTGCACCATCCCTAGTGCGCTTTGTTGAAAGACGCACCGAGACTGGTGCGTGACTGTGTTTTTGGTGCGCCGACTATTGTTTTATTTATTTTTCAAAAAATATTTATATACGTATATTTCTAAATACATGTGTCAGTTAATAAAAAAATTGTGTTTAATATGTCAATCATTCAGAGACGTGAAAGGAGAGAAGTGGGGAAACAACAACAACAACAGGAGGAACAGTATAACATGGTTCGCTTGTGGGAGGCAAGAGAGAGGGAGAGAGATGCGTACCTTCGCCCTATTACAACAACGACGCAGGGGCTCCTAAGGTAGGTAGGCCTCCTCAAGTTCTATGAGGAGGCTACTTCCTTAAAGTCCCATAGTTTTCTTTTGATACATCTTGTCCGAAGGTGGAATGCCCAGAAACAGGCTTTTTTGGTTGGTATCAACCAGTGGTACACACCCACTGAGGAGGATATATATTTTATTACAGGGCTATCAAGAAGAGGGGTGGATTTTCCCTCATTCCCTGAGGTTCTAGTTGGCTCTGTAGCAAGGAGTCAGTTAGTTTACTCCCAAAGATACATTGGAGAAAATTTAGTATCTCCTGCAGATTTTCGGGTCACTGAAGGGCAGTTACGTAGTGGTGTATTTGGTCATGAGGAGGTCCAGTGTCTCTCACTTACCATTTCGACCATTTCGTACAACACCAGTGACGGGCAATGCATTATTTTCTTGCTTTTATATTATGTTTATTCTTTAGTACAACAGCCATGACTTGTCAGGTGGTCTGCCATTTTTTTACGGAAGTTCTGTACATCATTGGATAGATGTTGTGCTCATGCACAAGGGAGGGTCAACTTCCCTTTTGCTTCAGAGATTTTTTTGTTTATTTTTTTATTTAGGTCAATTACTGAGGCACGTATGCACATGTGGGGGTAGATTATGCCCAAGAGGGAGGATACTCTATTTCTAGTGAGGATATCATATGATGCACTAGAGTTGCTAGCTAGTGTTGATGAGCATCCCTTCATTATGGTCCCCTGTCCTTATGCGGGGTTGGATTGGCGAGGGTGTTCTAACATCCTCTTTACAGCTAATGATATTCCAGATGATATAGGTAATATTACTTTTTTATATAAATTTATTCTAACATGTTCTTTAACTTGTTTTTATTAAATTGTGTAATGAAATTGTCTAATTATTATTGTGTACTTGTATATATTTTGCAGACATTGTCTCTTTTGATGGCGAGGAGATGCCGCCACCACCACATGATCCAAGTGTGGATCCTGATGACGATGAGGGCATGCCAGATTCCAAGGGTCATCAAGATGCCAGTGTAGAGATACTTTCTCCTGCTGGTGCGCCGGTGCATGGTCGACTTAGTGATGCTAGATAAAGGATGGAGTTGGGCGACCAAATCATTGCATTGATTGCTGAGGCAGGCATCAGGCCCACTCATTACAGAGACATAAAGGTCAATGATAGGCTATTACGGATGTGGAGTGGCATGCTGCATGACATGTACAGCCTGATGCGGCATGTCGTAGGAGTTACGACAGCTTTTACGTGACTAACGAGGATTGTTGCACGTTTCGATCGAGCCGTAGCACGTGATGGACAGTCTGCGAGGCATAGCGTACCATCATCTCATGATTGTTAACCTCATGCCACACGAGATGAGCATGAGCATCCACTAGCATCTAGCAGTAGTCATCATGGAGATGAGGCTGGACCATCAGCCATGTCTAGTCAGCAGCCTGCAGCACCCACCAGTACTCATGATCATGAGCAGGCAACATTAACTCATGAGTGGGCCTCCACTAGTACTGATATTGATGTTGTACTACCACCAACTGATCCATGAAATTTATATTACAGTTGTATATTTTTAACATTGTTCAGTTATATATATATATATATGGTCCATGTATTTTATATTCATGTTGCAATTGTACTTAATTTACATGTTGGTGATCATCATGATGTGTATGTTGTTAGGTCATGTCAGATATGTTCATTTAATGTGTAGCTTGCAGATATATGTGTATGTGATAGAATGAGTTATTTGACATGAGATGTATATTTGATGTTTGTGTTGTGATGGTGTTAATATATAATGTTAATTGTGTTTTGTTAGATGATCATGATCACGATGATGCAGTTAGCGATTTTGAATGTGTTTTTTAGTAAAATATGATTTTTGTATGATGGTTATCATGAACGTGATGTTTATTAATTAATTTAATACTAAATGATCAAGATATTGTAAAATTGTAATATTTGTAATTCTAATTGTATTTAAAATTCTAAAATTGTAAATGTAATGGTATATATGTAAATTTGTAAAATTGTAATTGTAATTGTAATTTTTTAATTTGTAAAATTGTAATTGTATATATGTAAAATTCTAAAATTGTGATTGTAATTGTAATTGTACATTAAATTGTAAAATTGTAATTGTAATTGTAATTGTAATTTTATGTAAAATATTTGTAAAATTTTAACTGTATTAATGTGAAATGAATTTACTAAAATTTGTAAATTTGTAAATTTTAAATAATTGTAAAATAATAAATCTAGAATAATATGATTTATTGTAGCATAATATAGTCTAGAAAATAATTAAAATAAATTCCTGTACTTTAGAATTATCATTATTTTACTATGATCTTAGATACAAAAAAAAATAGAATTAATTTATACAGTACACCATTGTTTTTTAGATCAACATAATTACAAATTATCAAGTGAATTATTGATTTTAACATTAACACAATGAAAATTACCAATTAATTCAAAATACATATTATATTAATATTTCGAAAAATCCATCTTAAAAAGTATAAATATTGATGAAATAACACATGTACCATATCACTCTCGGTTCTCATGATCACCCTCATTGTCTTCTAGCTCGCATGGCATGATAACACTATTGTTCTCAAAAATATGTTTTGATCTAGGGTCATGTGTCAATACGAACCACTAATCCCTATCCAACACATCTAGGTAAAAAAACACTTGGTTGCAGTGTTTAGTGAAAACATAGGGCTTCTTAGCTTCATCCCACATCTTTCTAGAGTTGATACATATCAATCTACTATCACGATCTTCCTTTACATCATTCTGATCAAAGGTGTCCCACCACTTGCACCTAAAAATAACACATTGGAAAGAAGAAAAATCCACTTCAATGATCTCTTGTATCTTTTCGACATAAACTAACATCCCTCATACTAGGTTTTTATCACGGTGGCTGGATTGAATAGATTGATCGAACTCGACGTCCACTCCATTGTCTTGTGTGATGTTTCCAGCATCAACATTTTCTGTGCAAAAATGGTGTCCATATGCCCACATAGATGGGAACAAATGCACCTATTATAAAAAAGTTTAAAAAATCATAGTGTCACATGTCTTATAAATAATAATCCAATAGTTAAAATATGAAATGTAGATGTCTTAATATAAATTTCAAATTTACATATAAATTAAAAATATTATTACCGAGTTGCTGCACCCAATCCCTACGTTTAGCGCATCCTCTTCAGCACGCGGGTAACAATCGATAGCACCGTATTTCTCTCTGAATTGGTCAATAACCCAACTATTGGGGCATATTTTTGGCATATTTTCTTTTAAATGATCGGGATAAGGCACACTTCTACCATTCAATCGTCTGAATTATTTCCTGTCACTATTCCATTTCATCCTTTTTTTCGTACATTGCGACCCACAGTTGTGTCGCTTCAGAATTGTAAAGAACAAATTTATTGATTGCTTCAATTTCTGCATTCATTGATGAAATAAGACCAACATTATATGGTACTTATATATCAAAATATACATTATATCGAAGTTCAACATGAATATTAATTATTTTTTGTAAATTTAAAAAATTGTAAGTCACTTACTCTTTATCAAGCGCTTTTTTCCACTCGTTTGGAGCAACTCTCCTATTTTGTCTTCATCCATTTCATCGTCCCAAATCACCGCACCTCGTCTGTTGTCTATCTTCTTGATGTACTCACTAGCATAATAGAAAAACTCATACGATATGTACCCCTCTGCCATAGACCCCTTGGGTTTTTCCCTTTGTCGAACAAAACCTTTCAATTTCTTCATGTACCTCTCTAAGAAGAACATCCAACTACAAGAAACAACCCCAACTAATTCAACCTGATCTACCATGTGGATTAGAAGATGAACCTCTAAGTCCACGAAACTCGTCGGTAGTTCCTTCTCAAACATACAAACAATCTTAACTATCTCTTGATGCCACTATGGAATGCTAGCCACATGAATCTCCTTTGACGTGATCCAACGTACAAATGTCGATAATTTATATATGATACGTCCTAGGTCTTGAGGGAATTCATGTTTCACACGCCCACACATGAACAAAGGATAATGACACTGCAAAGTTATAAACACGTGAAATAATATACAAAATTAGTTATGTTTATTATCCTCGCATGGGATAAAATTTATTAATATAACAAATAATAGAATCATGCTTTTGACATTATACGTACTCTTAGAAGTTTCAAATGGTCATGCGATTTCAACACCGACAAATGGTCATCCATGGTGAAGCAGCGCTGTAGTGAAGACCCATATGAAGTTGGCACCCTCACATCCATTATAACTTCCCTTGCCAAAGATATATCATCTTTTTTTAAAATCCATGGGACATCACCTTCTTTGAAAAACCATGAATTAGAGGGACCAGTGCCTGCCTATGATTCCGTACTTTCTAATCGTCTTGGCCAATGTTTATTTTTAGTTTTTGAAATAATAAAATATTTCCTAATAGCTAATGTGTCACTTTTTTTCGATGATATGTGCCTCCATAAAGAATACGAAACATTTTTAAATATATGCATGGGATCTAATAAGTGGGCAATCTTAAAATGCTCCCAATATGGGAGTTCATAAAAGATAGATTTCCTTTTCATCCCAATGGGTAATTTCTCAACATAGGAGTCGAATAAATCTGGATCATCGAACATAGGCTCCCCATTTGAATCGAACATTTCTATGAACTCCTTCTCCTTCTCTCTCTCATATGCTCTAATCCATTCAGTTGGTGTCATTATTGGAGGCCTTTGGGTTCTCTCTCGTTTACCATTGAAAGCGGATGTTTCTCTTTTGTAAGGGTGTTCTTCTGGTAGGAATACCCTAGAGTAATCATACACTGGCTTTCGTAGGTCCTTGGACCATCTAGCTTTCAAAGAAGGTTCACAACATTTACATCCAAAATACCCTTTTGTTACAAAACCTGCAAGATTATACTTGTATACATTAATTAATATGCATGGCACGTTAAAGAATATCATGAAGATCAGAACAAATATTACAACAAATTAAATAACTAATATGTGAAAGAATGTTGTTACATATATAAACAAATCAATAAATTAAACATGTAATTGACCAGAGAAAACTCCTAAACCTGGATAATCATGTGTCGTGTAAGCACATATGCCATACAACGTAAAACTCCTCTCTACTGCAATGGGCCTTGTACATCGTATACATTTATCCCATCACATAATTCCTTCAATTCATCTACCGGTGGTTGTAAGTAGACATCCATATTCTTCATTTGTCTTCTACTAGGGACTATGAGAGCCAACATAAGATGTTCGTTCTTCACAGAAAACCATGGGGGGATATTGTTATTGATCACTACTACAGGCCAAACAGAATATTTGGTTTTCTGGAGGGAATATGGGTTGACGCCATCCATGAATATGTTGAGTCATAGACTTTGTACTTCATCCTTGAATTTTTCGGGCCATGTATCCTCTATATGCTTCATGGCTATTGAATCAGTTAGTATTCACATAACCCCCAACTCATTCTATGTGAGGCATGTCATCCCTGCAACGTAGCTAATTATTTGCAACGAAAGAGCCTTTGAATCCTTGGGATTATAGGCATGTGCCTCAATATCTTAAAAGGAGGATCAGTACGTGATTTACCTTTCTTTTTTTATTTATCATACCTGTCATGCCCACATTTTGGACACATCTCTTTGTCTTCATATTCTCCTCTATATAGAATACAATCATTTGGACATGGATGATATGATATGTACTCAACACTCAGCATTTTCAACAATTTCTTTGCCTCTTCGCAGCTATTGGGAAAGACATTATCACTCGGAAGAAACTTATATTTGAATAACCTATAGTTGGTGATCATGGAAAAATATATTAATAAATGTACATTAATGTCGATATAATTCTGAACATTCATAAAATTTACCATTTGTAATGTTCATTACAGTGTACTGATTATATTTCAAATTTATATAAGGGAGTACTTTATGGTAACTTACCTCAAAAGTTTCGAGAAACATGCATTCGACAGGCCAAATTTTGCTTTCAAGTTGTACAGTAACATCATTGTCCCCAACTGGGTATACTTTGACTGACCGACAGGTCCAAAGAGAGGGGTGGTGGAAGCAAATTTAAGGCTTTTGAAAAAGGTGTCAACGATATGAGCATCATCCCCTAGCTAAACATCATTTTGGAATGCATCTAACAAAATTGTCTCCATGGCAGCCTTATTCCTTAAGTAATCATCCATACCAACCTCTATTTGATTGCCTCCATTTCTAGCTTGTGAAGAACTACTATTGTTGTAGTCATTCCTAATTGGTGAATCTGGACGTAGCGAGAATTGAATCGGTGGTTCATTCAACCATTCTTATCGTTCCTCTCCGATTTTTTATCTTAATTCAATCTTCTCTCTATTTTACATTTTCGTGGGGTGCAATGAAATATGGTAGGTAGGTCGTTCATCATCGCTAGAATCCTAATAATTTTAAAAAAAAATTGAACATGATTAGTGAAACATATATGATATCAATTAGTAACCACATTGACAATATTGCATGGTTATAAATTGGTTTGACATTGAAATAGTTACATATTAATCAATATATATACCAAAAAATTATAATTATAATTACCATCATTGTCACGGGATTGTGGCTAGAAGATGCAATATTGTTACAATTGGCAGGGTGAAGCGGTTGTCCATTTTCATCTACCAAATGCGCCTTGCGGTATGTAGCCCTTGATAAGAACTTCCGATTTTCTGGAGCAGTTTGATTATTTTGTGCATCTGAACTCGATGTTGAATTTGCATGAACCTGCAAATTTGTATACATTATAAATTCAATTAAGTTGTGCATGATTGTCTGCATGGATAAAAAACATAAATTCAATTAAATAGTGAAAAAATAAAACAAATGTGAAGTAAATATTATGTCTCCAGATGGATAGGGAGAACTCCGCGATGTACTTTCAGAAATATTATGGAACGAGCTGGATTTTGAAGAATTGTCCATTCCATATAATATATAATATTTTCTTCCTGCATTTGAGAAAAACAATAATAAATTTTGGTGCACAAACCTAAATGTAATTTCAGTGCATAATGTACAGATAACTGCACCAGTGCATTTTTGGTATTGAGCACCGGTGTCGTTTTATAACCCAACGCACAGGTGCGGTTTGATTAAGGGACGTACTTGTAAACGAATAACTGCAAATAAAAAAAGCGCAACCCCATTTTCTTTAAGTAAAAAAAAACATGGTAAATTGAAAAATGGGCAGCAAAATATTTTCGAAAATCTAATTTCATAAAACATTTCTTTAAATACTAAACACTTTTCATTATTTCACTATTTTTACAAAAAATTTCAACCAGAGATTTGCAGGATACATACCTGGAGCAAACAGAGCATGAGAGCACTGTGGAGCAAGGAAATACATTCTAATAGAAATATTCAGACAATCAGAATTCCAAACCTCTGGTGATTCAAACCTTGTACCATACAATTTCAAATGATGTGAGTAAAATTTATTGTTTATTTGTACTTTTTTCTGCAGTTTTTTTAATGCAGTAAAAGAAAAAATCAAATTCTATTGTTTTTTTTACTTTTTCTGTAGTTTTTTTTATGAAGTAAAATAAAAAAATCAAATTTTATTGTTTTTTTAACTTTTTATTCTGCATTTTTTTTTATCTTTTCTGCAGTTTTCAGAAAAAAATTAAAAAAAAAATTAAAAAAAAAAATTAAAAATTAAAAATAAAAAATTCCATTTTTAGAAACAAAAACCCTAGATTCATTTTGTTTCTGCCCTTTCTTCTCCCTCTTTTTGTAATTTCAAAATTAGGGCTTTTAAATTTAGATTTATAGGGTTTGTATAGTCATAAGACGTCCAACCCACGGGACGACTTACATAGTCGGATCCCAATCCATGTTGGCCCTTGCGTCAATCTAAAAAAAAATCAGATTTTTTTTCGTCGGTTCCCCCTACGTAACATAGTGCAACAGTGTGCTCTGTTATACTAGCGCACCACGAAAGTACAGTGATAATATATATATATATATGTTTTTATCAGTGTGCCATATGTAACATATGGCACCAGTGCACTATTTCATTATGACGCACCACAAACGTGCTGTTTCGCAAAAAAAAAATCATTTTAGAAACAAACCCTACATTCTTTTTGTTTCTTCCCTTTCTTCTCCCTCTTTTTGTGATTTCAGAATTAGGGTTTTTCAATTTATATTTATAGGTTTTGTATTACTAAATATAAGCCTAAGACATCCAACCCACAGCACGAACTGCATAGTCGGATCCCAATCCATGTCGGCCCTTCCGTAAATAAATAAAAAATAATTCAGTGCGCCCTCTGTACTTGAGCGCACCGGTGCGCTCTATTATCCTAGCACACCATGAAAGTACGGTGATAAAATATTAGAAAAAAAAAATATCTTTTCTCAATGCGTCATTTTTAAAATATGCAGCCAGTGTGTGATTTCATTATGGCGCACTGCAAATGTTCTGTTTCGAAAAAAGAAAAAAAAAACTTTCAAAAAATACAAACCTTACATTCTTTTTGTTTCTACTCTTTTTTCTCCCTCTTTCTTTGATTTCAGAATTAGGGCTTTTCAATTTATATTTATAGGGTTTGTATTCCTAAATATAGACTTGAGACATCCAACTGACGAGATGATTAGCATAGTCGGATCCCAATCCATGTGGGCCTTTACATGAATTTTAAAAAAAAAAAGAAATTTTTTTTTTGTCGGTGCGCCTAGCGTAACATAGCGCACCGGTGCTCCGTGTTGTACAAGCGCACTGCATAAGTAATGTGATAAAAAATCAATAAACAATTTTTTTTTATCGGTGCGCCATATGTAAAATATGGCACCAATTTATGCTACAAAAACTAACACTAAATGATTATTATTATTTTATCATGGTTAACCAGTGCGATGATTGACATGTAATGCATTGGTGCTCCTTGTTGACATAGAGCACCGTACGGTCTATTATACTATTTGTGCGATGTGTTTGGAAGAAACCCACGCATCGTCGTCGGTGCGTACACCATGAATGGCGCACCGTTTTCTTGAGATTTTTTTTTTACTTGAAAAGTTGACAATTTATTTATAAATATATTAATGAATGATATGGTATAGGTTTGATATTGATAAAGAAATGATTGAAAAGACATCAAGTAACAAAAATAATGATAACATATCAAGAAAAGCAAAAAAGGCAAGTTCTTTGTAAATTCTTTAAAAAAAATATTATTTTTGAACTATATGTAAGTTTAACTAATATGTATTGTTTACTGTGTATCATGTAGAGCCACAAAATGACGAAGCTCGATAAGATTATTTCCGATCTAGGACCAAAAGAGCGTAAAATCTTGATGGAAAAATTGCAAAAGGATGAATCAGGTGAATGAAATAATACTATCGATCCAATATGAGTTTCGTTTTTTAGTTTTCATTAATAGTATAATTAAAATTATTAGATAACATGTGTGAAACAGTCTATTAATTCACATGTGTTTAATGTTCTACAGGGACAAACAAATCAAAAAAGGAATGTTGTTCTAAGAAAACAAAAAAAATAGAACATGCAAATGGAAATGAATTGCTCCTTAGCTCATCTAGAGTGGTGCTGGAGGTTAACGAAAGGGGGAAAAACTTTTACAAAAGTTTGAGGGATCTATTGGAATGAATGTATAGACGTTATTTCCATTTACAATACAAAAATCAATCCAATGATTCCAAGAACCAAATTTTATCTAAACTACAAGAAGAGTTTCCAGAGAATTGGTCAATGAGACATGTCATACTTTTAATAGCAAAAATGTACAACAACAAAAAATAAGGAATGAAAAAGTAATATTCTTTTAGATGTTTGTCTAGAATTATTTATAAATATCACTTTTGTTATACTTACTTTTCATATATCAATAAAAAAATTAAATAGTTTATTGTCATGTTACATTTTCAGGAAGATTATGAAAATCTCAAAAGATGAACGAGCTGATATCAAAAATATGCCAGTAGGAATGTCCAAAAAGGTGTACAAGGAGATGGTCAAAGAAATGGACAAAATTGCATCGCGGGAGGAGCCATCTCAACAACAACGTGCTTCAAATGTAATATGTAATCATTGAATTTTTTGATCATTAGGTACAATAAATAAATAATTTAGCATTAAATACATTAGGGGAATTTTGAGGTCTAAAATGGGCCTCCTAAGGAAATTATAAAATAATAGTGGAAATATTAAAATAAGATTTGATGACATCATCAAATTTTAGATGGAAAAAAGAAAAAACTACTTTTTCAACTCGTATTTTCAACTTAACTCCCAAATTTTTAACTGAAATTTCGAATGGGAGTACTCATTGAATGAAAAATTTAATTCCTTATCCAAGGATTACCCATGTTACATAATTTCGATGGACCCTACTACACGAAAAATGAGAAATACATGAAAAACGTGATTGTAGTCACATTTTTTCATGTATTTCTCATTTTTCGCATAGTAGGGTAGATCAAAAGTATGCAACATGGGTACTCCTTGGATGAGGAATTAAATTTTTCATCCAATGAGTACTCCCACTGTTGATGTTTTGTTGGGAGATAAGTTGAAAATATGAGTTGAAAAAGTAGTTTTATGATTTTATTATTTTTTAATATTTTTACCTTTTTACTTAAAAAATGGTCAATCATCCCCCATGGTTGACATCATCATCTTGAATCCTATCGGTTCTTATAAATTTTATTTTGGTTGTACATTTTTTTTAAGAGGCCCATTTTAGACCTCAAAATTTCCCTAATATTAATCTTCAAGTATTTTATTGCATAAAAGAAAAGGAAATGGAATTCATTCAACACATAAAATAGGACGACAAGGAAGAAAAGGGTTGATTAGTAAGTTTGTGAGTAATTTTTACTTCCTTATAACAACTTAACTAGATTTCATTTTTGTATTTTTTAATTTGTTTTACAAAAATCATCATTGAATGTCTTCAAACAGGTGCTCACATACAAAGAAGAACCATCAAAGGAATTAATTGAAATTGGGTTAAATATGGGTTGTGAGTATATGTTGGCATATAGGAACTTAATTGTGGAATTTATAAGCATCTATCGATTTTGTTTTACTTAGCTCTGTCTATAATTAATAGAAAAAATAAATATTTTATATTAAATATAGGATTTGTTATGGGGTATAAAACTTGCAGGAAGCAAAGTATGGAACTGCGCCAACAAATCAAATCTTGAAAGATGGCATGTTAATGGTTTTGAAAGAATGTGTATAGTTTATGAGTCAATTGTTGCATTGGTACGTCATTTCTTTTCTATTTACATTGATGTATATTATTTAATATTGCAATTTTCATTATTCTCACCAATGTATATACACTCATTACAGTTTATTTTTATGCTTGTAGATGGAAGGTGAAGAAGAAGAAAACAATCAACACCGTGAACAAAACATTCGTTAAAATAACCCAAGTCATGGAAGTAGCTCTAGCAGTGACAGCAGTTCAAGCGAAGAATGACGATCACTATGTTTGGATACCAAAGCAAGGTGTTGTATTTTTTGAAAAATGTTTGTAAAATTAGACATTTTCTTTAATGTAATGGACATAGTGTCCCAATTGAAAGATAAAGGGATACCAATAACTATCCCCTTTTGTATGACAAATAATTTCTTATATATATATATATATATATGTTTTAATTTATTCTATTGTGTTCTCTATTTTCACTCTTGCGTTCTCCATTGTCATTCTCAAATGCACTAATAAAAATTTAATTCATATGAATATTGTTATAAGATATATATGTGTCAACTTTTGATGAATAATGAATTTTTAAAAACCACAATAATTATGATATGATATAACAAATTAATCCAAACATCACATTCAAATGCATTAATAAAAATTTAATTAATATGAATATTGTTATAAGATGTGTCTACTTTTGATGAATAATGAATTTAAAACAATCACAATAATTGCACTACCACAGGTCGATGTTTCTAAGAACTACAAAATGAAAACTGGTGTGTGTATTCTTACACTGGTGCGCTTGTATTCTTAAGCACCCCGGTGCATTTTTACGACCTATGGGCACCGCAAAAATACCAAAACTAGTTAAAAATATCAAGGCATTTGTGTGGTATGGTGCTCCGGTGCATTTATGTCTATATACGCACTAGTGTTATTTTACGACCTATGGGCACCGTAATAATACCGATACCAATTATAAATCTTGGTGTGTTTGTGTGATACTATGCACCAGGGCGGTTTTGTGTCTATACACACCGATGTATTTGTACGACCTATAAGCACCACACGAATACCAATACCAATTATAAATCTCGGTGCATTTGTGTGATAATGTGCACCGGGGCGTTTATGTGTCTATACACACCAGTGCATTTGTACGACATATGGGCACCGCAAAAATACCGATACCAATTAAAAATCTTAGTGCATTTGTGTGATACTACGCACCGGTGCGTTTCTATAAGTCTACGCACCAACGCGTTGATACGACCTATGGGCACTGCTCAAATCCCAAGACCAATTAGAATGGCCCCATGCATTGTATCACCAACATTATGCCCGGTGTTGTTTTATACCTTAACGGCCTAGTGCATTCTCCTTCGACTGCCCCAAGGCTTCGGCTACAAGTACACACTGGTGTGTTGAATCCTTATTAGTGCACTAATGAAAAAAACATCCGTAATTACCTCTGGCCGCCCATTTTTTTTTATTTATGTTGAATTTCTGTTAAAAGCTCTGCCAAAACCTCCGTAACCATCAACGGATGTTGTGACATATGTTTTTTTTATAATTTTGGCGAATTTTATAACACTAAAAACCTCCTTTATAACCTCCGCTAGAGGGTCTTTTCCTTGCAGTGTTGTGACTTCACAATCATGGATTTTCATTTTTTATTTATACAGTTTGTATTACTATATACATAGGCATATGACATCTAACCCATGGGACCACTTGTAGAGTCGGATCCTAATACCTATCAGCCCTTGCATGATTTTTTAAAGAACAATTTTTTTTAATCGTTGTACACTATTTAAAATAGCGCACCAGTGCGCGATAATAGTATATCATATCGGACGCATATTGACAAAAAACATTTTTTGATAAAAACATTTTTTTATCAATTTATGTTTATGTTAATCAGTGCTTCGGTATAAATATAATGCAATGGGTCTCCTTGTTGACAAATAGCACCATATGGTGTTTCTACTGTATTGGTGGTGCGTTTATAAGAACCTACCACACTACGTTCGTGCGTAAGTTGTGAAAGTCACACTGTTTTCTAGATTTTGTTTTTACCTGAAAAAAGTATTTGACTTATTTATAAAATATATTAATGACTGGTATAGGTTTTATATTGATAAATAAATGGCTGACAGGAATCCAAGTAACAAAAATACTGATAACACATCCAGAAAAGCAAGAAAAGGAAAGTTCTTTGTAAATTATTTACAAAAATTATTATTTTTTAACTATATGTAAGTTTAAATAATATGTATTTTTTAGTGTGTATCATGCAGAGCCACAAAATGACGAAGCTTGATAAGATTATTTATGATCTAAGACCAGAAGAGTGCAAAATCTTGATGTAAAAATTGCAGAAGGATGAATCAGGTTAATGAAAAAATACTATCAATCAAATATGAGTTTTTTTTTTAATTTTCATTAATAATATACTTAAAAATATTAGATAACATGTTTCAAACAACATACTAATTCATATATTTTTAATGTTCTACAGGGACCAACATCGAAGAAAATGAATTTTGTTCTAAGAAAAGAAAAATAATAGAACATGAAAATGAAAATAAATTTCTCCTTAGCTCATTTGGAGTGGTGCTAGAGGTTAACGAAAGGGGGGGAACTTTTACAAAACTTTGAGGGGTCTAGTGGAATGAATGTATAGACGTTCTCTCCACTTACAATACAAAAATCAATCCAATGATTCTAAGAACCAAATTTTATTTGAACTGCAGGAAGTGTTTCCAGAGAATTGGTCAATGAGACATGCCATACTTTTAATAGCAAAAATGTACAAAAAAAAAAAAAAAGAATTGAAAAAGTAATATTCGTTTAAATGTTTTTCTAGAATTATATGTATACTTTACTACAAAGAAATCATTTATAAATATCACTTTTGTTATATTTAGTTTTCATATATCAATATAAAAACTAAATAATTTATTGTCATGTTACTTTTTCAGGACGATTATGAAAATCTCAAAGGATGAATGAGTTGATATAATAAATATGCCAGTAGGAATGTTCAAAAAGGTGTACAAGGAGATATTCAAAGAAATGGACATAGTTTCATCGCAAAAGGAGCAATCTCAACAAAAACATGCTTCAAATGTAATATGTAATCATTGAATTTTTTGATTAGGTACAATAAATAAATAATTTAGCATTAAATATTAATTTTCAAGTATTTTCTTGCATAAAATAAAAGAAAATGTAACCCATTCAGTACATAATTCAAGACGACAAGGAAGAAAAGGGTTGATACCTATGTTTGTGAGTAATTGTTAATTCATTATAAAAACTTAACTAGATTTCATTTTTGTACATTTTAAAGTTGTTTTACAACAATCATCATTGAATGTCTTCAAACAGGTGCTAACATACAAATAATAACCATCAGAAGAATTGATTGACATTGGGTTGAATATGGGTTGTTAGTATATGTTGGCATATCATAAATTAATTGTATAATTTGTAAGCATCTATCTTGTTTTACTTAGCTCCATCTATAATTAATTGAAAAAATATTTTATGCTAAATCTACGATTTGTTAGGGGTATAAAAATTGCAGGAAACAAAGTATGGAATTGCGCCAACAAATGAATTTTTGAAAGATGGAATGAAATTTGGTTTTAAAAGAATGTGTATAGTTCATGAGTCAATTCTTGCTATGGTGCATTTCTTTTCAATTTACATTGATGTATATTATTTAATATTTCAATTTTCATTACTCTCACCAATGTATATACACTCATTACAGTTTATTTTTATGGTTGTAGATGGACCTTGAAGAGGAAGAAAACAATAAACATAATGAAAAAAACATTCCTCCAAATAACCCAAGTCATGAAAGTAGCTCGAGCAATGACTACAATTCCAACAAAGAATTATGATCAATATGTTTGGATATCAAGGCAAGGCGCTGAATTTTTTGAAATATATATCTGTGAAATTAGACATTTTTTTTTAATGTAATGGACATAGTGTCCCAATTGAAATACAAAGGCATACCAATAACTGTCCCATTTTGAATGACAAAGAGTGTCTTATTCATATATGTGTGTGTGTGTGTGTGTGTGTGTTTTTAATTTATTCTATTGCATTCTCCATTGTCCTTGTGAGATGTTACACCACTGATTAAATATATGGATCATTAAATATTATAATGAAGATGCTATGAGACCAAATCCAAAAATAGAAGAAAAGAGAGATCAACACCTTAGAAATAAGCCACTTCGAGGGGAAACCTCTTTTAAATTACATAAATGAACAATTATTGGATGATACAAATGAAAAAAACTCCTTTATATATATATGAGTCCATAGGGTCATAATATAATCCTAGCCGAACTAAAAATAATAATTTAAGGGCACAATAATAACAATATGGGGGTTAGAGGGGTACACCAATAAAAATAAGGGGCCCACACTAACAATAATAAGGGACTACACTAGTAATATAGGTACCTAACATGCCCCTCTCTTTCAAAAAGGTGTTGTCCTAGCTTGAGTAGCTCTGGATGCTTTTGTATAAAATTCTCATTCTCTGATGTAGAATCTTCAGTGGATAAGTTCTTCCACTTGATGAGATACTATGAAATTGATCGATTTCGTAGTTGTCGAGTTCTTCTTTTTGTGATTGCTTGAGGTTCCAATATGATTTTTTCTTCCTCATAAATTTTTGGAAATATTGTTTGAACTAGAATTTTTTCACCTATAACCTTCTTTAAGCATGAAACATGGAAAACTAGATGTACTCAAGAAGAAGAAGGAAGCTCCAATTTGTATGCCATAGTACCAATCTTTTGCAACACCTTGTAAGGACCATAGTATTTTAGAAATAATTTATTATCCTTCTTATCTTTTTTGAGGGACATTTGTTTGTATGGTTATAGCCATAAAAATACCCAGTCTCCTACATCAAAACTTCTCACTCCTATGTTGATTTTCTTGTTGTTTCATTCGATTTTGTGCCAAATTTTGGTTATCCTTTAAGAGCTGGAGAACTTGTTGTTGATGCTTGATGTGATCTTCCATTTCTTGAACCTTAGAATTTTCTCTTAAAGATGATCATGTGATGGACAGTGGATTATATCCATAAAGTGCCATAAATGAATTCATTTTTTCTGCAGTATGAAAGGAAGTGTTATACAACCATTCAACCAGAGGTAACTGCATGACCCATTATGTTTGTTTATCAGATACAAAACAACAAATATATCCTTCCAAACATTTTTTCACTATCTCAGTTTTCCCATTAGATTGAGGATTATAAGATGAGCTATGAGCTAGTTGACTACCTAAACAAGAAAATAATTATGTCCAAAAATTTCCAGTAAAAATGGGATCTCTGTCGCTTACAATAATCTTTGGGTTTCCATGTAGCTTTTGAATTGTTTCTATAAATTCCGTGGCAATTGTACTTGCTTTAAATCAATGAGATAATGCAAAAAAGAGTGCATACTTGGTAATTCTATCAACTACCACCATGATGACACTTTTCCCTTCAGAATTAGGTAAACATGTGATAAAATCCATTGAAATATCCTCCCAACGTTGACTTGGAATGGATAAAGGATGTAGAAGACCTGGGTTCTTAACTGTCTCAACTTTATTTTGCTGGAAAACCAAACATTTCGCCACAAATTTTTGAATATCAGTTTTAAGGCCATCCCAAAAAAAAATTCATCACCCTGTGGTAAGTTTTTAAAAACCCTGAGTGTCCTGCTAAGGGAGAAGTGTGAAATTCCAAAAGAATCTTTTGTTTTAGTTGGGAATTCTTACAAAGATATAAGCGATCTTTGTACCATAAAGAATCATTTTTCCAACTAAATGTATTAGATGTAATAGTATCTTGATGCAAATTTTGAATGAGTGTCCACACTTCTTCATTATTTTTCCATTCATCCCTTGCTTCAGTTATCCAATCTGGTTGGATAATAGAAATGGCACAAATAAATGCTTCCACCTCTTAATCCTTTCTTGAGAGTGCATCTGCAACAACATTTAGCTTCTCTTTTTGTAGATGATTTCAAAGTCATAACCCAACATCTTTGTGACCCATTTTTTCTTCTCTTATAATGATATTCTTTGTTCCAAAAACTATTTAAGACTATCATGATCAATTTTTACATTGAAGTGTCTTCAATTAGGCAAGGTCTCCATTTCTTTAGTGCATGTAGTATTGCTAACATTTCATTCTCATAAATAGATTTCTGTAAATACTTTCCTTTGATTGGATGACTTTCAAAATCAATAGGTATTCCTTCTTTCATTAAAACAACACCAATTTCATTTTAAGAGGCATCACTTCCACAATAAAGGTTTTTGTACGTTTGGTGTAGCTAAGACCAGTGCTAGACACATTGCATCTTTAAGATGTTCAAAGGCCTTAGTTACTTTAGGAGTCCATAAAAATGCATCTTTATTCAATAATTTTGTTAGAGGTGCTTCTATTCTCCCATAATTCTTAACAAACTTGTGATAATACCCTGTTAACCTGAGAAATCCTCGCAACTGCTTTATTGTTGTGGGGAATTTCCATTCCTTAATGGATTTAATTTTCTTAAGGTCTACCTTAACACACTCGTGAGATACAATATGACCTAGATATTCTAATTCTTGTACTCCAAAGAAACATTTGGAGGTTTTTCATATAATTGTTTCTCCTCCAATATTTTGAGCACCATGTCAACATGTTAAACATGATTCTTCCAAGACTTGCTGTAGATTATTATATCATCAAAAAATACTAACAAACATTTTCTAAGGAATAATTTTTAAATGGAATTATTCAACCCTTGAAATGTAGAAGGTGCATTAATAATGTTAGAACCCTGCATTAATAAGGAAAATATGCAAAGTTCATACCATAGGTAAGCAACCTAAAAATTGCTTGATTGTTTTCCTAGAATCAAACCAAAAAGATTGAAGTTTACTCTAAAATTCTGAAAAGGGATGATTTTTGTCAATTTTGGGACCTTATGGTATGTTTTTATCCTAAGTCCATGACCATATTGCATGTCCTTTAACCCCACCCCTTTGTTATTCCTCTTATCCTAAGTTTTATTTCCCCCCCCTCGACTCTCATGTCCTGACCCATCCACGTTAACTATCTCTGTTCCCCCACCTCAACATCTGACAGCTTTAGATGCATTTTTCACCCCCTTAGCCTTCAAACTTTAACTATGAAGGGGGGTCCGAAATGGGTAGTTTCAAGTCCGACCCTACTTCCATGCGTCCATTCATAGTTATTTCACACCCCCCATTCACAATACTGCCTAACACCTTAGGACCCCTCCGAAAACCAACCTTGGGTTTTAACTTCATGATATAGCCATAAAAAGGCGATATACGATGAAGTGGGACCCATTCAACCACATTACAATCCCTTTTCTTTTCATTTTACTTTTAAAAAAAGTAGACCTTACCTTTTCTGCCTCTTTTGCTTTATATTGCTACTTTGCCTTTTTCACCGCTATATCATTGTTTTACCTCCGATTCTGATTTCGTAAATTGTGATTAAAGTGGGCCATTTCTCCCTGAAACGTAACCCTTACCCCAATGATCCATTATATTTCGCAGATTATAATGTTTTGCATCGCAACAAAACCTTAACACTTGCGATCGTCGATTTGCAATATATCGCATCGCACATTTGATAACTTAACTTTGAAGTGCCTGCAATGTATTTGGTTTAAATTGCAATGCAGTTGGCCCCACCATAGCAGCTCTGCCCCCCAATTTAGGACACTTGATTCATAAACCTTACCTTACCGCATAAGCTTTCCTACTTGCAATTGCGATGTGTGTGGGTCCCTCTCCTCACACTTTGCAAGTTTTAGAATTTAACCCCCACGCTCATAAGAAAAACTTAAGATTTATGATCTACAGGCTGTATTCTTGTCCCACCTTCCCTCCACGTCACCCCCCACTTCACATCACATTGTCGATTAAATATTCATAACTTAAAATGTAAATATTGTGAAGTGTGTGAATCTGATGTGGCTCCATGATAAAAATATAAACATTTTCAGGTCTATTTTTATGAGTTTTTATGTTGTTTTGTTGGAAAAAGGGTTAAAACACGATGAAGAAGGATTCGGGTAGAAAATAAACACCATAGGTCAAGTAAGACAACAAATAACATTCATGCAGAATTTTTAAAATGACAAAAATGGAAAAGGAATCAACACAGTCGCTAATCAATGAAAAGAGCTAGACATGCACTAGACTTAATTACCCAATGCCGATATTTTGAAAAGCAAGGCCAGATGTCGGAGCCATCATTTGTTGCCTCTTCGGGATCATCACATGCCACCTTCAAGCCTACATTTTATTTATGAAGAGCCACCTAATTTTTGCATCCTTGAAGGGTTACCAAAATTAATTCCACAGGCGGTGTTTTGTCAGAGATTTTCTTTGTTTGGGCCTTGCATGGCCATACCTATTTAATTTTCAGTTGTTTGTAATAAATGAAGTTTTCCAAAGTAGATTATGGAAAGCGACTCAAGTTTTAGTTAAATACTTCTTGAATTTTCATAATCAGGGGTTGCATATTGTTGGCCCATGCATTGTAAGAACTACTATATTGGAGCACTATAATTTTGGAGCTGGACATCACTAATCAAAGATCGTTTAAAGGATTCTTGAACTATGTGAAAATGGTGATGTGCTATTTCTTTTTTTAAATGTTTCTGTGGTTTCCTTCATTGTGCATTTGTTCATCTAATTGTAAATCAGAAATTTTAGATTAAGATTTTTTGTTAGAGCACCTTAATTCTGTCTTCATTTACAATCTGAATGTTTTCCACTGGTGTCTGATTAAAGAATTATTAACTGCTCTTTAGTCACTACTGAACCTTACTATTTATTTCACCTCATAATTCATACTATCTAAATATACATCTAGCACAGTTAGCTTTCCCCGTGAGGCGCTTGAATGTTGATGTGCCAATCCAGCCTTTTGACTCCATAACCCAATGGATTATTCCCTGCAGCCCTATTTGTCCAACCACACCATAAATCAAACAAACAATCCCCATCATTGTAACTAGCCTAATATCAGCACTTATAATCATCAAGTCAAATCATAAAAACAAAGAGAGCCCTCTCTGAGTCTAGGAAGGCTAGGTCTTGGACTCCAAAGTGGTTTGATGCTATCCCTTGTCATTTGTTCTTGCCAATCTTACAAATTACGGAGTGACAACATAATGGCGATCATACTAGGGAATGAGTTATTGAAAAATATTAATATTTCATCAGAACTCAAAAACCCCAGTCAACATATTGTATGATTCAAGCATGTTCCAATATTGGTATATGGTTGTTGATGGTGGACAACAACCGGACACAAGAAAATTGAAATCATCCACCTGGCGACTCCACAGTTTTCAGTTGACCTAAAGGCTCCACTGGTAGAAGAATCTAGATTGGTTGTGAATATACAGTGACCCCACAAATGGACTGATTGAAAAAATTAATCCAAGAATACAATGCAGGTATGCTCCAATGAACAAAGATCACATTCCTGGATTCCCACACAAAATGCCTCATGTAGATTGACAAAGAAATATTCATATTTTTCAAGATGAAAATGTTGATGATGCTTTGTTACATCTCATTAAATTTCATATACATTCATGGAATTTGAAGGTCGAATGACATGAGGATTGCCTCATGAATATGTTCATGCAAAAATTAGAAGGGAAAGTGAGGGAATGGTATGGAGGTTTGAATCCTGGTAGTTTGTTTTCTTTAAAAGATTCCCACAAGGTGCTTTATGAGCATTATAAAGAAAATTTTCCATCTTTATCATTAGCTGAAAATCTAGGATCCCATACAATACCTTGTAAATATTGATGAAGATTTAGTAAATTGGCATCCTGAGTATCTCTTAGAAGCAATTCATTAATTTCATTCTCAAGTAAACTATCATGAAAACCAAGAGAAGTTATTTGAAAATGAAAGCAATCAGAAAATGAAAGAAGATCCACAAGATCTCTCTGTGGGGACAAATGATAATTCATCTGCTCTTTTGTGTGAGGCTAAAGAAGACATTCAACCTCATGATTAGTCTTCACAAGAGAAGAAAAAAATTGTTGTTCAATCCAAAGAAAAAAAAAGACTCCCTCCTCCTTTAATTGAAGAAGAAATCAATCAGATTCTAAGCATGCAGCCAGCCTCTAAATTTTTATGTAACGAAGATATTATGTCTATTTGTTCTACTGTTGATTTATGTGCTGAAGCATTTCCTCATGAAGAAACAGAAGAATAGATTGATACTAATGTTTTTCTACCTTCTCAAGAAGGCCTATTTCCAGAAAGTGCTACCATTCATTAGAATGATGGCCCTTCAATAGAATTTAGCTAACTCAGTCAAGACATATAAGGTTTGCTTGAGGACAACATAGTGGTATATAATGAGGATGCCATGTTAGATGACCATGAATAATATGTAGATTCACCTTTAGAAGGATCCTGAGCATGACAAAGTGGAACAAGGAGCAACCATAGATGATTTTTGTTATTTAAATCCTTAGGGCCAAGTATTGTTCCAAGATCCTTTTGCTGGTTTCTTATAATCATCTAAAGAAGGAATATGCCATGCCAGGAATGGTTTTTTGTGGAGTTTAAGGAAATTTTGAGCACTGTTGTTCAAAGGAAAGTAAAATGGGAGTGACCCTTTTATTTTTTCAACAGACTCAAAAAGGTGAACAAGAATCAATCATGTAGTCATTTACTTGATTGGTTGCATTGGAGAAAGGATTTCACTTAGTGTATATATCACCTACAAGTTAGATTAGGGTAGGTATGTGTGAAAATAACCTCAACACTCTGAGCTTCTTACAAATCTTAGTTTTATATTTCTTTTCATTTTCAGGTCAGCGTGCTTTAGACTTTAGTTTCAACACATTTCTGGTCTCATCATTCAAGTTTTCAAGGTGCAGCAGTATGTTCAGCTTGATGGATTGTAGTGGATAAGTTC
Source organism: Pinus albicaulis (assembly GCA_034641835.2). Taxonomy (NCBI): domain Eukaryota; kingdom Viridiplantae; phylum Streptophyta; class Pinopsida; order Pinales; family Pinaceae; genus Pinus; species Pinus albicaulis. Next base: position 577,924,216 of record CM076574.1, read on the forward strand.
AATTGTAGTTTTAGTTTGGATTACAGTATGCTAATAATCTAGCTGGCCAAGTATGTGGTTTATTTTTATCATTCAAAGTCAGGAGGAACAATTAGCTAGTTTCCATTCACTAATTTTCCTGACAGATCAAGATACAACTTGTGGGTCAACCCAATGGATCAGGCTACTAGTCTTTCGTGTTCTTGACACCTCCTGAAGGAGCTTCCATCCCCAGTTGGAGCCACTGTTAGAACCCTATAATTTACAGTATCACAAGGTGACTATATACTTTCTCTGTGCAAATTTTTCATATTTTACATAAATGTCAATATTCAAAAGTATTTTCCAAAGAAATATGAAGAGAAATAAAGAAGAATAAAGAAGGTATTTACAAAGAAAAGATACAAAGTTCATACCATAGGTAAGCATCCTAAGAACTTCTTGATTGTTTTCCTACAATCAAACCGAAAAGATCAAAGTTTTCTCTAAAGGTCTAAAAAGGGATGATTTTTTTCAAGTTTGGGACCTTATGGTATGTTTTTATCCTAAGTCACCAACCATATTTCATATCCTTTTACCCCACCCCTTGGTTATTCCTCTTATCCTAAGTTTCATTTTTCCCCCCTCGACTCTCATGTCCTGACCCATCGCGTTAACCATATCTATTCCCCCACCTCCACATCCGACGGTTTTAGATGAATTCAACACCCTCTTAGCCTTTGAACTTCAACCATGAAGGGGGGTCTAAAATGGGCAATATCAAGTCCGACCCTACTTCCACGCATCCATTCACAGTTATTTCGCACCCCCCTTTCGCAATACAACCTACCACCTTAAGACCCCTCTAAAAACCAACCTTGGGTTTTATGTTCATGATATAACCATCCCAAGGTGATATGCGATGAAGTGGGACCTATTCACCCACATTAGAATCCATTTTCTTTTCATTTTCCCTTAAAAACATTAGACCTTACCTTTTCTAAATTTTCTACTTTATATTGCTTCTTTACCATTTTCACCGCTATATCATTATTTTACCTCTACTCTCGATTTCCCCAATTGCGATTAATGTGTGCCATTACTCCTTGATACGTAAATCTTACCCCAACGATCCATTGCATTTCACAGATTATAATGTTTCGCATCGCAATAAAACCTTAACACTTGTGATCGCAAATTTGCGATATATCACATCGCACATTTGTTATATTACCTTTGAAGTGCCCGCAATGCATTTGGTTTAACCTGTGATGCGGTTGGCCCCACCACAGCAGCTCTTCCCCCCACTTCAGGCCACTTGAATAATAAACGTTACCTTACCGCAGAATCTTTCCTACTTGCAATTGTGATGTAGGTGGGTCCATCTCCCCGCACTTCGCAAGTTTTAGAATTTAACCGCCACGCTCATAAGAAAAACTTAATATTTGTGCTCTGCAGGTTACGTTTCGGTCCCACCTTCCCTCCACATCACCTCCCACTTTGCATCGCATCGCCGATCACATTTGTCATAGCTTAAACTGTAAATATTGCAGTGCACGAATGCGATGTGGCTCCAAGATAAAATCTAAACATTTTTAGGTCTGGGTTTATGAGTTTTTACGCTATTTTTTTTAAAGGGTTAAAACATGGAAAATAAGGATTTGGGTAGAAAATAAACACCACAGGTCAAGTCAGGCAGCAAAGAGCGTTCATGCAGAATTGTTATAACGAAAAAAATGGAAAAGATAGCAAAGCACATCAACACAATCACTAATCAATGAAAGGAGCTAGCCCTGCACCAAACTTAATTACCCAACATTGATATTTTGAAAAGCAAGGCCAAATGTTAGAGCCATAATTATTTTCCTCTTCAGGATAATCACATGCCACCTTCAATATTATTTTTCATTTACGAAGATCCAACTGAGTTTTTCATTCTTGAAGAGTTACTAAAATTAATTCCACAAGCGGCGTTTTGTCAGAGATGTTCTTTGTTCGGGCCTTGCATGGCCATACCTATTTAATTTTCAGTTGTTTGTAATAAATGAATTTTTCCAAAGTATTATAGGGAAACCAACTCAGGTTTTAGTTAAATACTGCTTGAATTTTCATAATCAAGGGTTGGATACTGTTGGCCCCTGCATTGTAAGAACTACTATATTGAGCACTGTAATTTTGGACCTGGACATCAATAATCAAAGATCGTTTACAAGATTCTTGAGCTGCGTGAAAATGGTGATGTGCTATTTCTCTGTTTAAATGTTTCCACTATTTCCTTCACTGTCCATCTATTCATCTAATTGTAAATTATAAATTTTAGATTAAGATTTGTTGTCGGAGAAGCTTAGTTCTATCTGCATTTACAATTTGAATGTTTTCCATTGACATTTGATTAAATAATCCTTAACTTCTCCTTAGTAACTCCTTAACCTTACTATTTCTTTCACCTCATAATTCATATTGCTCTAAAGATCCATCTAGCACAGTTATCTTGCCTAGTGAGACTCTTGAACGTTGATGTGACAATCCAGCCTTTTGACTCCATAGCCGAATGGATTAGTCCCTACAGCCCTATCTGTCCAACCACACCATCAATCAAACAAACAACCCCCATCACTATAACTAGCCTAATATCAACACTTATAATCATCAATTCAAATCATAAAAACAAGGAGAGTCCTCTCTGAGTCTAGGAAGGCTAGGTCCTGGACTCCAAAGTGGTTTGATGGTGTCTTATGTCATTTTTTCTTGCCAATATTATGAACTACGGAGTGAAAATAGGTAAGGCCAAAAGGCATGACCAAATATTCATAAGGACCCTCATGAGTTTGAAATTTTCTTTTTGGAATATCTCGAGTCTTCATTCTAATTTTATGATATACTGAATGAAGATTCAACTTGGTAAAATAAATTGCTCCATGTAATTCATCCAATAATTCATCAATCACAAGAATGGGAAATTTATATTTAATAGTGAGCTTATTGAGATCCCTATAATCTGAACACATGTGCCATGATCCATCCTTCTTTTGCAACAATGCTACTGGAGTATAGAAATAAATTTGACTCGGTTTAATTATAGCAGCCTCTAAAATTTCTGCAATCATACGTCCAATTTCGCCCTTTTGGACATAAGGATATCTGTAAGGCCTGATGTTTGGAGGAACACTTCATGGAATGAAATGAATAGCATGATCATGATCATGAATAGGTGGGAGTCCTTTGTGAGTTTAAAACACCTTATAATTATTGTCCAAGAGTTTTTGGACATCTAGAGAAATAGATGATTTTGATGTTGAAACTTCTAGTGAGCATAATTGTGAAATTACGCCTCGTTGTTCTTTCTACATAATATTTTTCATGACATTAGAGCTTATTATATTTCCCATATTCCTTTCAATACCCCATAATTCAACTTCATTTCCTTTCGAAAAACATTTCAAGAAAAGTTATTGAAAATTAAAAGCTATCGCCCCAAATATTGTAACCATTGCACTCTTAGTACAACATCAACACCTCCCATTGGAATGGAAAGAATTGGACTATTAATTACATATTCCCCCATGGTTAGCTTGACATTATCCCATTTTCTAGAGAAATTTATAGTTCCTCCATTTGCATCCATCACTTGACATTATGGTGCTGGGTATAGGAAGTAATTCAATTCCTTGGCTATCTTACAATGAAGAAAATTACGAGTACTACCTCAGTCAATCAACACTATTACCTTTTTCTTCTTGATATGTCCTTCTATCTTGAAAGTTTGAGGAGTCCCGCGAATGTATTACAAGATATGGTCGGACTCATTTCTTATTTCTCTAGGGTTGGTTCCTAGTGTTTACCCCTTCTTTTGAAGTTTCTTGTTCATTTTCTTCCTCCTCTTCAAAATATATGAAAAATAATTTCTTCTCAACACACTTATGACCTTTAGTGTATTTTCTATCACAACTATAGTAAAGCCCTTTTTCTCTTTTTTGTTCCAATTGTTTTTGTGTCAACCTTGTAGGTTGTTGAAATCTAGGAGTAGCAACACTTCCATCTTTAGAGATGTGAGTGGTAGGCTTATTTGTCGCCATAATTTTACATTCAATTTTTCTTTCCAACCTTAATGCCTTCCCCAATGAATTAGGTTCCCAAAGGTGAACCTCATGTTGGATGTTATCCTTTAAAGTCCCTATGAAGACATCAATCGTGTGTTCCTCTGGAATATCAGGTACCCTTATATTCAATTTTTGGAAGTCCTCAATGTGCTCCACCATTGAACCCTATTGTTTGAGATTTATCAATTGGCTAAAGAAGGTTTTCTCTTTGTATCCTCATTATGTGCTATTATTTCCTCGGTAAAATTTGACCAAGTGAAAATTTTTTTACGAGAGCAAAGAAATCAATACCGTAGAAATGTATTTTTTTCTAAATGTAATGTTTAAATGCATACCTTTTGTGTGTTTTGCACATTATGGAGATAAAAATATTGCTTCATCTGTAGTATCCATGTTACGGTATCCTTGCCATAAAAATTCCTCATATCCATCTTTGGAATGTGGTGGGTATTCCATCCAACATTAGAGTTTATGAAACCAAGATTAAAATTTATTTTGTTCTCATCATGAGTTTCTTCTACTATATTTTCGCCATTAGGAATCACTTCTTGTATAAACTTTGTCAAACCTTCCTTCAAACCTTCCATGTCTACTTTTAGATCATTCTTCATGTCTTCCATGTTGTATTTCATTTTTCCGTTGATTTCATCCATCTTAGCAATAGCATCGATGTCATCCATCTTAGCTTCCATGCCTCTCTTCAAGCCATCCATCTTAGCTTCCATGCCTTTCTTCAAAACTTCCATTTAATTTTTTTATGCTCTTTGCGAGAGTGAAATTTAGTGCACTTCCTCTTGTAATTTTGATATATCATGTTGCACTTCTTCCTTTTCATTAGTCATAGTAGAGTATTATAAGGGCTTAATGGGCATTGAATTATTTTTAGGGGGGAATTTTAGAACCCAATATTGATATCTACACTTAAATATGCCCTTGGAATCACTTCAAACTAATTTTTGAAACAATACTTATGCAATTTGAAAAAACAAGACACACCTTTTTATTTATTTTGAGGAGCTCGATATTGAAATTGAATTATCTTTGTTATTTCAGATCTTCAATATCTAAAATTTGGTCCTCTCGTAGACCTCTGAAGCTTCTTTCAAATGCCACAGTTCTCACCTAATTTGGATTCTTCAAGACAAAGTTATGCCCAATCTCCCACAATGACCTAATTATGGACTGGTTCATTAGAGTGAACTTGTATGGTGTGTCACGTGTCATTGTTTCCTCCTTCAGATTTGAAATTGATACACAGGAAACTGCAGTTCGTGTAATTTCGACCACTATTTACATAATTCCAATCTGATGCTTAGAGAGAGGGTTATGATGATTTTCCAAAGGTCACCCCTTTTAGATGTCCAAAAATATTGTTAAAAAAAATCGGAAATTTTTACATGAAGTTCCTCAGGAGGTCTTAGAAATGAGATTTTTGTTTTAGTGTCTTAACCCTTTTAGACGAAAAGTTATAGCGAAAATTCCACAATGACCTATTTGAAGCAGCGAAACCCTAGAATCCTAAGCTTTGATACCAAATGTTATGAAACCAACTCCAATAATAGAATATAAGAGAGATCAACTGCTTATAAATAAGCCACTTCGAGGGAAACAACCTCATTTACATTACGTAAATGAATAATTCTTTTATGATACAAATGAAAAAACCTGCTTTCTATATATAGGAATCCATGGGGTCACAATATAATCCTAGCTGACCTAACAATAATAATGTAAGGGCACAATATTACTAATATGGGGGTTACAGGGGTACAAAAATACCAATAAGAGGGCTACACTAACAACAGTAAGGGACTACACTAGTAATATAGGGATCTAATAGAAGAGATGCGAAATCTGATGATATGATATAACAAATTCATCCAAACATCACATTCAAATGCACTAATAAAAGATTAATTGATATTAATACTATTATAAGATATGTGTCAACTTTTGATGAATAATGAATTTTTGAAAATCACAAAAATTGCAACGTCACATGTTGATGTTTCTAAAAGACATAAAATGAACATTGGTCTGTGTTAGTTATTGCGCACTGGTGTGTTTTTATGATACTGCACACCGGTGAGTTTCTACGACTTATGAGCACTACACAAAATACCAATACCAATTAGAACGCTTGGTGCACTTTATAGATGACTACGACCTGGGTGGATAGGCATTGCATGCACTGGTATGGTTTTCCTTTAACGTGTCAATGTTTTTTTATAACTTAATGGCTCGATGCGTTTGAACACCTTAATGGCCCGGTGCATTTTTACACCTCAGCGATGCTGGTGCATGCACCTTCTATCGGCCCTGTAGGTATTAGTAGGTGAAACACATTGGGATGTTTCTAAACACCCCAGGGCTTCCAAAATTTATTTTCCATACCGGTGGTTGGTATATTTACAGTACTGATGTGTACAGGTTAAAACGAATTAGTGCATTCATGCATGATGCACACTGATGAGAAAAACATCCGTAAAAACCTTCGGACGCCCATTCTTTTTTAGTTCTATTTAAGTTCCATTAGAAGCTTCGTCAAAGCCTCTATTACCCAAAAACAATGTTGTAGAATTTTTTTTTGACAATTTTGGCCAGTTTTATAACACTAGAAACCTCCTTTATAACCTCCACTAGAGGATCTTTTCCTTGTAGTGTGCATTTAATTTATCCAATAATTCATCAATGGCATGGATGGTAAATTTATCTTTAATACTGAGCTTGTTGAGATCCCTATAATCCAGATACATACACCATGATTCATCCTTCTTGTGCACCAATACTACTAGAGCATAGAAAGAACTTTGACTTGGTTGAATTATACCAGCCTGTAGAATTTTTGTAACCATAAGTTCAATCTCACTCTGTTGAGAATATGGATGTCTGTAAGGCATGATTTTTGGAGGAATGCTTCCTAGAATCAAATGAATAGCATGCCCATGATCACGAATATGCGGGAGTCCTTTGGGAGTCTCAAACACCTTGGAATGATTATGGAATACATTTTGGAGATTTGGAGAAATAAATGATTTTGATGTTTGAACCTCTAGTGAGAATAATTGTGTAGTTATGCCTCATTGTTCTTTCTTCAAAATATTTGTCATGACATTAAAGCTAATTATATTTCTCTACTTCCCTGTGATACCCCGTAATTCAACTTCTTTTCCTTCCGAAAAAAATTCAAGAAAATTTCTTGAAAATTAAAAGCTACCATCCCCAAAGATTGTAACCATTGTAATCCTAATACAACATCACCACCACCCATTGGAACGGAGAGCATTGGACTATTCAATACATATTCTCCCATGGTTAGCCTAATAATATGGAAATTTTCAGAGAAATTTATTGTTTCTCCATTTGCAACCATCACTTGACACTTTGGTGTTGGATATAGGAAGAAATTCAATTCCCTGGCTACCTTACAATGAATAAAATTATGGGTATTACCTGAATCAATCAGTACTATTACGTTTTTCTTCTTGATATGTCATTCTATCTTGAGAGTTTGAGGAGTGGTAATTCCTGCCAATGCATTAAATAATATGGTTGGATTCATTTCTTCTTCCTCTAGGGTTGGTTCCTTATGTATATCCTCTTCTTTTGAATTTTCTTGTTCCTTTTCTTCCTCCTCTTCAAAATCTATGTAAAATTATTTCTTCTCAGCAGACTTATGACCTTTAGTGTATTTTCTATCACAACTATAGCAGAGCCCTTTTGCTATTTTTTCTTACAATTTTTGTGCTGTCAACCCTGTAGGTTGTGGAATTCTAGGAGTAGCAACACTTCCATATTTATAGATGTGAGTGGTAGGATTCCTTGTCGCCATAATTTTTCTTTCAATTTTTCTTGCCAACCTGAATGCCTTCTCCAACAAATCAGGTTCCCAAAGGTGAACCTCATGTTGGATGTTATCCTATAAAGTCCCTATGAAGAAATCAATCCTATGCTCCTCTCAAATATCCTTTACCCTTATATTCAATTTTTGAAAGTGCTCAACGTGCTCCACCATTGAACCATTTTTTTTGAGATTTATCAATTGGATAAAGAAGGTGTTGCTCTTTGTATCCTCAAAATGTGCTATCATTTCCTTTGTAAAAATTGACCAAATGAAAATTTGTTTACAAGAGAAAATCCATAGATACCATACATTTTATTGGATTCTAAATATAAAGTTGCAATGTGTACCTTTTACATGTTTTTCACATTATGGAGATCAATGTATTGGTCCATCTATAGTATTCATTTACGGTATCCTTGTCATCAAACTTTCTCATATCGATATTTAGAATATGGTGGGTCTTCAATCCAACATTAGAGTCTATGAAATCACGATTAAAATTTATTTTTTTCTCATCATGATTTTCGTCTACTACCTTTTTTCCATTAGGTATCCTTTCTTGTAGAAAATTTTTCAAACCTTCCTTCAAACCTTCCATGTCTTATTTTAGATCATTCTTCATGTCTTCCATGTTGCAGTTCAGTTTTTCTTCTATACCATCGATATTAGAATCCATGACATTCATCTTAACTTCCACACCATTCATCTTAACTTCCATTCCTTTCTTCAAACCATCCATTTTAGCTTCCATTTCATTTTTTGTTACTTTTTGCAAGAGCGAAATTTGTTGCACTTGGTCTCATAGTTTTGAGATATCATGTTGCACTTATTCCGATTCATGCATCAAAGTAGAGATTTATGACTTCTTAATGGGTGTGAAATTTTTTTTGGGAGGCATTATAGAACCTAATACTAATAAAAATGCTTCAATATACCCTTGGAATCACTTCAAACTAATTTTTCAAACAAAAGCTATGCAATTGTTATTTAAAACTACACACATTTTTCTTTCTTTTAGGAGCTTGATCTTGAAATGGTTGTAACTTTGTAATTTCAGATCTCCAAGATTTTAATTTCAGTTTGATGGTATCCCTTTGAATCTTATTTCCAATGCCACAGGTCATACCTAATTTGGATTCTTCAAGGAAACATTATGCCCTATCTCCCGCAATGACCTAATTATGGACTAGTTCAGCAGAGAGAAATTGTATGACGTACCATGTGTCACTGTTTCGAATCTAAACTCTAAAATCAATACAAAAGAAACTATATTTCGTGAAATTTCGACCACTTTTTACAGAATTCCAATCTCATGTTTGAAAGGAAAGTTATGGTGATTTTCTCTCAGTCACCTATTTCAGATGAAATTTTGGAGCCTGCAAAAAGCCTAACTTCCTTATATGATATCTGCAAAAATATAGCGAACCAAGATCTAAAAGGTTTACAAGTTCCTCACGATTTTGGATCAAATGGGTTTTTTATTAGCTTCTGAACCTTCGTAGAAAAAAATTTATAGTGAAAATTTCAAGGTTACCTATTTGCAGTAGTGAAACCCTAGAACCAAAAGCTCTAATACCAAATGTTATGAAAATAGCTCACAAAATAGAAAAAAGATAGTTCAACGACTTATAAATCAACCTCTTCGAGGGGGAAACCTCCTTTAAATTTCATAAATGAACAATTCTTGGATGATACAAATGACGAAACCCCCTTTCAATATAAAAGAGTCCAATGGGTCACAATATAATCCTAGCTAACATAAAAATAATAATATAAGGACACAACAATAGCAATAGTGGGCTTCTATGGGGCACAATAATAACAATATGGGGACTAAATGGGCACAAAAATAAAAATAAGGGGGCTATACTAACAATAAAAATAAGGGTATACAGTTGTATTATAGGGACCTAGCACAATAACCCTAGGATAACTCCACACACATCTCTATTTTCCTATCTAGTTCAACAATATTTCATAAACCATTTAACATATGAAATCTAAATAAGAATATGAATTTGTTTTGATAAGTTCCATGAGAGATATTTCTTTCACTTTCGACTCTTTTTCTCACCTCATCTCATGAATCCAATTACATACATTTCAATTTAACAAATGGTGCAACATGAAGGCCAAACACACATTTAGAAACAAAACACATTGTCCCGAAATTTTCTATGTAATCCATTAGCCTCCACAACATCCCAAGGTTGATGAATGGATGCCGACGGAGGTAACCTCAAACCAATATTTCAGATCAGTAGCTATCCCTATGAAACCAGAGAGGACTTTCTCTATGAGATCACATTCAAAGGATTTGACTGGATGAGGAGAATGTTTTAGGCTAGTTAGGCCAGTTCTAGGTTTTTGAAAGTTTGATGGTTTTAATGTTGGATCGGGGAAGAAAACCAGGTAGCTAGGTCCAATGTATCTAAGGGTTACAATGAAAAATATATAAAGGAGCAAGCTAGCAATGCTTTTGTGATGGATTAGGGTTTTTTCAGTGTAGTGTATGGTTTGAAAGAGTGGAGAGGATCATAATGAGAATGCATCATGAATTCATTAAAACGCAAGGAAATAAATATGAAATGATTTTCACAAACAAAACAGAGCCACGAAAGAATTATGCTTATCAAAATTTTAGGAAGATCATTGAGGAAAGCAAGGCATGGAAATAGAATATATATATCATTCTTAAAATACTATAACAGAGAAAAAACAACATCAAAAACCCACTACACATGAATTCCTAGATAATAGCTGCAAATTTTCCTCTTAATTTCTGAATAAAATATGAAGCACAAGCTACAATGGTCTCAAACCTCTTGTGTCCAACTAGTAAAATGACAAATAAAAGCATACATATAGAAAAAATATAATTTTCTGACTCTCAAGGGTCGAATCTATGAGTTAAGGAACTTATCACATGATCCTCTCACCTAAACCCTAAAGACTAGGGAGGTCAACAGGACTCTCCCTAAGATTAAAAAACTTATTCTTTTTACCATTTATGACCTTTACATGCATGTATCTACCTCATAATTATCTTTTACTACCTTAATGACATCTCAAAACATCATTACATCATCAAGATTGAAAAATTACATGGGAAAAGGTGAAACTAGACCAAGTCAACAGCAAAAAATGAACTTAAGGAGAAAACATAGCGAATTCTACCGAAAATGTAATGTGCGAGGAGAAAACGTAGCGTGTGAGGGAAAAATGAATTTTGGAAGACTTCTCAGAGTCCAAATTCTGATAAAAAAATTGCTCGAGATAGATCTTCCAATTGGCTACATGGTGGGGTCTTTAATAACTAAAATTAACTAATTTTAGCACCTCAAAAGTTCATTCTCCCACAGACCCTCTGAAAAGGTAGCGTGCTCTTCAAAAAGGATGTAGAAATGTCATTTTTGAGTGGTTTTTTGATTTATTGACTTGCCCAAAGAGCCTGGACTGGAGCTCTGGTTTGCTATGATTGATGTATATGTCAAAGGGAATCCAATGCTATAGACCTCATGTCATTTGGAGGCCTCCAAGAAAAAATTAGCGTGGACCATGCTACCTTTTTTACAGTGTGAATGTTTCACAAAATTTCCAAAATGCACAAAAATCAACTTTTCACCAAAATTTCTTCAAAATTCATCAAAATTGGTTTAGGAATGCTCCATAAAGACCTGATATGGTATTTCAATAAATGAGGGAAGCATCAACAAGAAGATCAAACTTTCCCTTCTCCTTTTTCTTGATCAGGGTTTCCTTTAGTTTTTCTTTCAACTATTTGACCTTGATTTTATAGACTTGATTCCTGGTATAGTAATGAGCATCCATGTGTCTATGAATTTTTTTGTTTCTTTTATCCCTCTTCAAGGGATTTTCCAAATGTCCATTGACTCTATCTAGCCAATATTATTTGTCTTGCCCAATATCTGCTAGTTTAAGCTCATCCACTGTCATCTGTACCTTAGGTGGAAATGTCTCTCTTTTCTAAGGAAGTGCTCCCTTTAGGCCTCTAGTTCTTTGCCTCTTCCTTTTAACCTGTTATTCATGCTCATCCCAATCATCAACCTGAGCTATTTTTTTTCTTTTACTACCTCTTTACCAGTATCCACCTTTTGTATATTCAAAAATAGTTGGTTTACCTTTAATTGCACATTTTCCTGCTCAAGGAATGAAATAATGAAGTTGGCCCTCGAAAACCTATCCTTAAGCTCTATAATCTCATTATCTTTCTCCATAATTACCTACTTTTTGGATTTGAGTTCTTCATCCCTCTCCAAATCTGCCATGTCACTATCAAGATGGGATGGTCCTTCACTTTGCAAAAGTGGTTTGTGTTGTGACGGTGATCCCTCTGTTGTTGATGTAGGCTTCGCCCCTTCCACAATTTGTGGGGAAAAAACAAGCCTCTTTCCTCTCTGAGAGGTTTTCATCACCTCAACCCTCAAGGGATTCTTCACTGAAACTCTTCTAGATGAAACAATCTACATATGTTTGGATGGTGTTGATGATATATCTTGGCTAGTTGTTTGACTAGTAGAAGGCAAAAAGTCATGAGACTGAATGGATTTCTCCCAAGCGATGTTCTTCTCCTCAATCTGGTGCAATACAATGATCTTGATGAGTGCATGTCGAAATATATTGGCTTCATTTTTACTTTGTCTATGTTTCACCTTCCTTTCCACCCTAGCCAAGCTCTTCTGGAGATAATAGGACATGTTAAGAGGTTTTATCCCTGTGAAGTGCATGAGAAATCTCACATGATACTTGTAAAATAAAATATATATACCCTCTCATGTGAATTACCTCATAATGACCCTCATAAATAGATAAAACCTATCAAGAAGCTCATCAAAAGGAAAAAATTTATTGATACCATATTTATAATGAAATTTGATGTAAGGTTTGTAATTTTACATATCCAAATCTAGGTTTCTAAACAACTTCTCACCACTATTTGGTATCCTTTTTTCTCTAGATATGACTTTAGTTTTGATTTTTAAGCTGACCCCTACAATTGTGACTTTATCTCCTTTAATGTGAGTGGGAAACAAGCTAGTGAGCTTCGCATGGTATTTGACCCTTTCAATTTTCTCAGAGAACTTCATGCACCCAACATTTTGAAAGCATTGTTTGGCAAGTGGGGAAGAAATTATTTCATGTATGTTGAGTGATTCATACCTAGACATATAGACTCCTTTTTTATAGGTCTTCTTCTCCTCCATTTTATAGTTTGCAAGGGGAAAACCCTAGTGGAAAAAACAAGGCAAGTGAGTGAGGGGGTAGTTTGAAGGGGTTAGCGAAGGAAAATGGTAGTAGAAAAATTTAGGGAAGTGGACAAGGATCTTAGGGAATTTTAGGAAGTGGAATGGGGTGAAATGGGTATGGGAATTAGAATAAGGATCTTTTACACAGTCCTAGCAAGGAAAACTACAAAAAACATAGTGTTAGGCTAGGGTTTAGAGTTTGGGACTTAAAAAATGAGAGTGAGGGGGTGTGAAGGCTATGGGAGATGATTTTGACTATGAAGAAGGGTAAACGATCTATGGGATAAGTGTGTTTACATCACAAACTTAAAAAGAAGGGTCACCCAGCAAAATGTAGCGTGGGGACAAATGGAGGATTTGTACATTAAAAAGAATGAAATTGAGCTGATAAGAGGGGTCATGTACCTGTAATTTACTCGAAGAACAATGATAAACACTTTGATAGCCTTTATAAACGCTTATAAACTCATTTTATGCCACTTTAAGACAAAACATAGTGTGTAGAGGAAAACATAGCGTGCAGGCTAGAAAATGCAACATGGCTGCTTAACATCACTTTTGGAATACGTTTTGAGCTTGAAATTTCTGAGGAAGCACTTGTTGATAAGTGAGAGCTCTTTATCAATGAGATCAATGAGAAATTGAGTTTAAATTTTCTTTTATAGCTTGTGATAGTAAATTTTATTCATAGTAGTGGGGTGACCCTGTTAGGAAAAATACTGAGAGGGGGGGGTGAATCAGTATTTAAGGCTGAACAATTTTTCTTTCCTTTCTCTTAAAAAATATGTTACAGTATTGCATTCAACATGTATGTCCAGATATCTTATTATTTCTTTACTTAGAGAATTGCATCAGATAAGCATTAAGCATGAACAGAAATAACAGAACAAACCATTAACCATGAATAACACATATGGACACCAGGATTTAAGGTGGAAATCCAAATCGGGAGAAAACCACCGCTGCTGTAATCTCACTCTTCAATATTTTATTATAGAGAAAACCTTTTACAATATATGCTGGTGCAGACTCATACCAGCACGCAGGCACCCACCTGCAGAAGGCTACAACCTTCTCTCGTTTACCAGCCTTTCCTGGAAGGGAGCTTCAACCCCCTGAACGTAACACCAGTTTCTACTGGCAGAAAACTTCTACTTCCAAAATGAAGGCTTCAACCCTCAGACTCACCGGATTCATATGTTTTCTTCAGCATTCATGCACTAGCTCTTCATTGTTTCTTCGTCCATCGTTCAAGACCAGAGGTTCATTCAGATTTTTCAGTTAAGAACAGAGTTCGCCCATCCAGACATTCCTTCAAGAGCTTCATTCATTCATCACCCTTATGCATGCACATGTTAGTCGATCTGATCATCATATTTGCAGTTGCACCCTCGATTCAGATATATCAGGGGTTTATTCATACAGATATCTCCAAAAGAGATTCGTTTTCTTATCAACCCTTTCACGCACACACTTTCTTCATAATTCTCATTCCTTTATATAGTTTTAGTCCTTATTAAAAACCATGGGTCAAAACTAATGGTATTCCTGGACGGTATTACCCTTACGTACCTCTATGATTTATTTTAATTTATTTATCGATTTAAATAAATTGATAAATAAATATATTTCTAAAGTTTTAACCCTTCGGACTTTATAAAACATCCAATGCTTTCAAACAAATTAACCTTTGACTCCCAGGGCCCACAATTATAGTCAGAAGACTAATCAAATTCTGTTGCGTATGTCATCATTACGTCACTATCGGGCTTCTTATGGTATGGAAGAAAATTTTGGCTGGTGCCCCCGCACTTAATCTCCACCGTCGATTTTCGGTCAACGCTTGATTGCTTTTTCAACTACGGGGGTACCCCTTCTAAATTTTTTTAATCTTTATACTGCCCCCGTAATATTATTTTTAATTAAAAATTCAATGAACTTTTAATCCGGGCTTTATATAAAAAATCCAATGCTTTCGAATAGTTTAATATTAATTAAACTTTGACCCCTGGCCCACATATGCGCCCCTCCGTACCAAACTAAACTTCGTGTAGGTCCATTGCCCGATCGCCGTTGGATCGCGAGCCTCCAAGATCGACGGATTTCGCTTGGGAAATTTGCACGGGAAATAACGTGCGATGGCACGTCGTACTGTGTTAATCTTCGCACACCTTTTTAACCTTCATGCATATTCCACAAATAATTACTGTCCGATGACCCCCTTTCAGATCGACGACGCACAAGCAATTTCGCTGGCCATCCTGGGTCGATTGTTAACATGCAAAGGACTATCATTATCGTGCGCTTGGCGGTTTTGCAGAGATGCGTGTCAACATCTTTATGGAATCGCTACCAATTCATGAAATACCATGTATCGACGAAAGGTGGTGCGAAATAACCCACGGTTTCGCTCCAACCCGCTGTCATTGTTCCTCTCGGTCACGGTTCCGTCTAAGCACATGGTTCCGTCAAACTTATTGTTTAAATGATTAAAAACCCCGCTTCAGTGTTTTCTTTATATAATCGATTTATTCATGCTCCAGGTTCTATTACACAGACAACGCCGAGACTCGTAGTCATTCCATACCCACACAGAGGCAGAGGCATATAATTCCACTGTCGATCGTATTGGTTCCTCGAACAACTTACAGAACCAGAGCACCATTAATCCCTCCATTATGCAGATTTAATTCACTGTTCCGTGACCTTAGCAACCTGATATCATATACAACTTCACGAATCTCCTCCTTCCATAGAAGCGAGATGGTCTGAGCATCACTCTCATGCTTTTCACAATTCAAGCTGTCTATACGGGCATAATCCCAACTGTCAATAACACATGATTTCACCAATGTCCACAGAGAATCAAATATTCTGCTGAATATATAAGTCATGGAGAGTTTAGAACCAATCCCTCATCACCATATACGAATGAATAAGAGTTTCACTCATTCTTCTCAATTTTCCTCTGTCTCTGAACAACTCTACTTCAATTCCCTGCTTATCTCTGTAAATGCATTCTTCCTTTGTTCTTTGCTGTTGATTGTTGTTTTCTGCAAATTTGCTGTTCTTCTTTGTTGCCCATGCCTTTGCCAATTCCTTTTCCATATCCTTTGCCATCAATGACAATATTCCAGCAATCTCCCCCTTTGGCATTGATGGCAATACTCTTCCTTTGATGACCTGATAGACACCCTTTGTTGCGTTTCCTCCCCCTTTGACATTAATGGCAAAGAGTTTGATCAAGAACCGTTGAACCGACAGTCCCATGCTCCCCCTGAGTTCATGCTGCATCTTAAAACATAATATGACCAACAATTCATCCTTTTCACATGACCAATGCTCCCCCTGAGCCTGTGCATTCAGAGATGCCCAACAGCTCCTCACAACCAATTTAGTCATCTGTAATTAAGTCGACCGGATCCTCTACATGGCAGAGACTACTCCCAGTTTCTTTCTGAGATATTCGAATGCTTCCCTAGGTAGAGGTTTGGTAAATATATTAGCAACTTGTTCTTTGGAGGAAACATATTCTAATTTCACCTTTTGCTCAAGCACTTGTTCTCGTAAGAAGTGATACTTGATGGGAATGTGCTTGGTCTTGGAATGCATAACAGGATTCTTTTAGATACTGATGGCACTTGTATTATCACACATAATGGAGATAGGAGGTGAACATTTGATTTGAAAGTCTTGTAGGGTTTTCATCATCCAGAGAAGTTGAGTGCAACATGATGCTGCAGCCACATATTCTACTTCTGCTGTAGATAAGGCAATGGAGCTCTGCTTCTTGCTAAACCAAGATACTAATCGGGGTCCCATAAAGAATGCACCACCACTAGTGCTTTTCCGATCATCAACACTTCCAACCCTATCTGCATCAGTGTATACATGAAGAGTAAGATCAGCCTTCTTTGGATACCATAGTCCAAAGTCTTGAGTTCCTTGTAGATATTTGAATATTATTTTCACAGCCTGAAGATGAGACTCTTTTGGATTAGCTTGGAATCGTCCAACAATCCCAACTGCATGCATGATGTCTGGTCTTGTCCCAGTGAGATAAAGAAGACTTCCTATCATAGATCTGTATTTTGGTTGATTCACGGTGGGGGAATGATCATTAGAGCTAAGATTACATCCGGTTATCATTGGTGTACTTACAGGTTTCCAATCTTCCATGCCATACTTCTTCAGGATTTGCTTGAGGTATTTAGCTTGTGATAAGAATATGCCATCTGTTGCTTGTTGCACTTGCAAGCCAAGAAAGAATGTTAGTTCCCCAAGTAATGACATTTCAAATTCTTGCTACATATCAGAATCAAATTTTTGACTCATAGAATCTCCATTACTTCCAAAAATGATATCATCAACATATACAACCACAATCAATAATTTGTCATTTTTAGTTTTTGTGTATAAGTTGCTATCAGCAGACCCCTTTGAAAACCTTGTTGATGAAGATATTTGTCAAGACGATAGTACCATGCCCTTGGAGCTTGTTTGAGACCATATAGAGCCTTTTTAAGTCTACAAACAAGTTTTTCATCATTTCCCAAAATTAATCCTTCTGGTTGTTCTATATAAACTTCTTCTTCTAGATCACCATTGAGAAAAGCAAATTTAACATCCATTTGATAAACTTTGATTTGTTGGAAGCTTGAAAACGCAATAAACATTCTTATGGCTTCAAGTCTGGCTACAGGAGCAAAGGTTTCTTCAAATTCTATAACTTCTTGTTGAGCGTACCCTTTGCACACAAGTCTAGCTTTATTTCTTATAACATTCCCATTCTCATTTAACTTTTTTTTGAATATCCATTTAGTTCCAATGATATTTTTGTCATGAGGCCTTGGTACTAACTCCCAAGTGTGATTCTTTTCAATTTGATCAAGCTCTTCATTCATGGCTTGAATCCAACATTCATCTTTGCTAGCTTGACTGACACTGTGAGGTTCAACCATGGACAGAAATGCCAGATTGCTAGAAGATCCCACAAGAGTCCTTCTTGTTTGTACACCTGATTCCTTTTCTCCCAAAATTTGAGATTTTGGATGATTCTTTTGAACATATCTAGATGGAGCATTTTCAGACAGCTCTTCTTCAGGTTCTTCACTGGGTGTACTGTTTGTATCATTACTGTTTGATGTAGAAGGATATGTGTCCTCATCATCTTCATCTGTTGTTTGCTTTTCTTCTTTTGGTGTTGCAGTAGAATCATCAATAACAACATCAATACATTCAACAATCTTTCGAAGTCTTTTATTGTAACATTTATATGCCTTACTCCTAGAGGAGTAACCAAGAAATATTCCCTCATCAGCTCTAGGTTCAAACTTGCCAAGTTTTTCATCATTATTTTTGATAAAGCATTTGCTCCCAAAAATTCTAAAATGCTTTATAGTGGGAGGATTACCATACCAGAGTTCATATGGAGTTTTATCACTATTTACATGAACATGTGCTTTGTTGAGAATGTTTGCTGCTGTATGTGATGCTTCTCCCCAAAATGTGTCAGGTGTTCTGGAATCATCAAGCATAGCTCTAGCAATTTGTTGAATTATTCTGTTCATTCTCTCTGCAACACCATTCTGTTGTGGAGTGCCAGCTACAGAGAACTGTCTTTTTATGCCGTGTTGTTCATAGAATTCAAGAAATTCTTTGGATGTATATTCTCCTCCTCGATCAGATCTAAGACACTTGATTTTTAATTCTAATTCATTCTCCACTAGTGCTTTGGAAATCTGAAATTTCTCAAATGCTTCATCTTTGTGTTTAAGCAGCCCAATCCAACACATTCTAGAGAAATCATCAATGAATAAGATATAGTATTCTTCACCACGGGGTGACTTTTTCCTCATAGGTCCACATATGTCAGTATGAATGAGTTCAAGAGGCTTACTTGATGATCCTTCCTTGGCATTAAATTGTACCCTGGTTTGCTTACCGAATTGGCAAGATTTGCATATGATATTTTCAGGCAGAGTAATATTGGGAAGATCACGAATAGCTTTAAGTCTACTTGATTTGTTGATTTGAGAGAAGCTCAGATGCCCCAACCTTCTATGCCATAGCCAATTTTCTGAAGATTTACTCAAATAACATTGTTCTTTGGGGTTCTTCAATATATACAAGTTGTTTGGAGTTCTTTTTCCTTTAATAATTGCTTTACCTGTATCAAGATCACGTACCACACATTCTTTTGAACTAAAGACAACTTCAGTTCCTTGATCACACATTTGACTTACACTTAACAAGTTATGCTTTAATCCATCCACATACATGACTTCATTAGCTTTCACCTTATCCTTTAGGAAAACAGACCCTTTACCTTTAATTACCGCAGGAGTATCATTTCCAAATGTAACATTCTTCTCCTTTTCTAGAGCACTATATGCAAGAAGTTTGTCTTTATCACCTATCATGTGTCTTGAGCATCCACTATCAATGTACCATTGGTTCTCTTCATCTTCTGCAAATAACTCTATGCCACAATTTTCAACCTGTAACTCCTTCTTTTTCCATACTTTGGATCTTGAAGGAACATGTTCTTTTGGCTGAAATTTTCTCCTGCATTCAGATTCTTCATGGCCAAAGTTATTGCAATAAGTGCATTCAACTTCATTTTGAAGAGGAGAAAAGTTGTTATAAGTATTCTTCTCTGCTTCAATATTAGTCCTTTTCTTTCTTGCTTCTCTTGTCATAATAGTTTTATATGCTACACATTGAATAGATTTATGACCAAAATTGTGACATGAGAAACATTGTCCATTGAAGAAGAAATTTCTGCGATCATAAGATCTTCTATATGAATTTATCTGTTGATTGGTGTTTCTTTGAAAGACATTCCTGTTAGTGTTTCTTGAATTGAAATGATCATTCTTTACCAGTAAAGATTCTTTGTTCCCTTGCTGAGTGGCAGCATGTTGTAAACCAGCTGTAACTGCTTTTAGATAATTTGGTGCTGATGCCTGAGAAGATTCTCCAATATATCCAAGACCTGTCTTTATGAGAGGAGAACGTTGTACCTTGATAATCTCATCTAAGGTTTCAGACCCTTTAGCAAATCTAAGATTCAGAGTCTTTACTTTCCCAAGTTCTTTTCTTACATCTACTACTTCACATTCTAATTTCTCATTGTGTTTCTCTTTATCTCCAAGCTGATTTTCAGAGTTTCTATGATTATTTTGCTCTCTTCAAAGCAAATTTTGAGTTTATTGTTTTCATTAAGAAAATCACTGTCTTCTAGAGCATCCACAAAAGTATGTTCTTCTTCTCTAGATCCTTTATCAAATGCCATGAGAAGTCTCAGATCTTGTTCACATTCTTCCTCACTATCAGATAACCCATCACAATCTTCATGAGTATAGTAACTCTTTTTAGAGCTAAAATGATTATTATTCCTTCTTGCTACTTCCTTCCCCTTTTTATGTGTTTATTTATAAGGACACTTGGCAGCATAATGACCAACTCTTCCACAATCAAAACATTTGAAAGGAAGCTTACCTCTGAATCGTCCTGTGCCAAGGTGAAGTTTCTTTACGAAGTTTATCTCATCTTCTTCTGAGATATATCCTGATCCTTCTGTTATTTGTACTTCCTTTCCTTTTGTATAGGTTCTAAAGACTTCTTCTTTGACTTCAGATGGTCCTCCTCTTCTCATTTCATATGCAGTTAGTATGCCATGAAGTTGTACCACACTAAGATTTTGAAGATCTTGCTTTTCTTCAAGAGCTGAAACTTTTGACTCAAATTTTGCTGTTAGAGATCTTAAAATTTTCTCAACCAAAGCGGATTCGGTAATTGTTTCTCCCATAATTCTCATGCGATTTACAATATCATCAAGACGTAGAAAGAAATTTGCAATGCTTTCTTCATTAAGCATTTTAAGATTTTCATATTGGATTCTGAGAGTTTGAATTTTAGCACTTTTTACCTTTGCATCACCTTCATAGCTTAGAATGATTTTGTCCCATATTGCCTTTGCTGTATTCAGCTGCATGACTTTGACAAATTTTGATTCAGTTAGACTTCCTAATAGAGCATTGACTGCCTTTGCATTTGTTTCATAATTCTTTCTTTCCGTTGGATCTGTTGGTACTGAGGCTGGATATTGATATCCTCCTTCAACAATAGCCCATACATCTGCTCCCAGAGACTGAAGATAGGATCTCATCCTTGTTTTCCAAAAGATTAAGTTGTTTCCGTTGAAGAGTGGAGGCCTGATAGATGCTGTTCCATCTTGATTACTCATCTTGAATAATCTTCCTTCTAGTAGCTAAGCTTTATCAGAAGGACCCCCTCTGATACCAATTGTTAGGAAAAATACTGAGAGGGAGGGGGGGGTGAATCAGTATTTAAGGCTGAACAATTTTTCTTTCCTTTCTCTTAAAAAATATGTTACAGTATTGCATTCAACATGTATGTCCAGATATCTTATTATGTCTTTACTTAGAGAATTGCATCAGATAAGCATTAAGCATGAACGGAAATAACAGAACAAACCATTAACCATGAATAACACATATGGACACTAGGATTTAAGGTGGAAACCCAATTCGGGAGAAAACCACCGCTGCTGTAATCTCACTCTTCAATATTTTATTATAGAGAAAACCTGTTACAATATATGCTGGTGCAGACTCATACCAGCACGCAGGCACCCACCTGCAGAAGGCTACAACCTTCTCTCGTTTACCAGCCTTTCCTGGAAGGGAGCTTCAACCCCCTGAACGTAACACGAGTTTCTACTGGCAGAAAACTTCTACTTCCAAAATGAAGGCTTCAACCCTCAGACTCACCGGATTCATATGTTTTCTTCAGCAGTCATGTGCTAGCTCTTCATTTTTTCTTCGTCCGTCGTTCAAGACCAGAGGTTCATTCAGATTTTTCAGTTAAGAAAAGAGTTCGCCCATCCATACATTCCTTCAAGAGCTTCATTCATTCATCACCCTTATGCAGGCACATGTCAGTCGATCTGATCATCATATTTACAGGTGCACCCTTGATTCAGATATATCAGAGATTTATTCATACAAATATCTCCAAAGGAGATTCATTTTCTTATCAATCCTTTTCACACCCTTTCTTCATAATTCTCATTCCTTTATATAGTTTTCGTCCTTATTAAAAACCATGGGTCAAAACTAATGGTATTCCTGGACGGTATTACCCTTACGTACCTCTATGATTTCTTTTAATTTATTTATCAATTTAAAGAAATTGATAAATAAATATATTTATAAATTTTTAACCCTTCGGACTTTATAGAACATCCAATGCTTTCAAACAAATTAACCTTTGACCCCCAGGGCCCACAATTATAGTCAGAAGACCAATCAAATTCCGCTGCGTATGTCATCATTACGTCACTACGGGGGTTCTTGTGGTACGGAAGAAAATTTTTGGTTGGTGCCCCCTACTTAATCTCCACCGTCGATTTTCGGTCAACGCTTGATTTCCTGTTCAACTACGGGGGTACCCCTTCTGAATTTTTAAATATTTATACTGCCCCCGTAATATTATTTTTAATTAAAAATTCAATGAACTTTTAATCTGGGCTTTATATATAAGTCCAATGCTTTCGAATAGTTTAATATTAATAAAACTTTGACCCCTGGCCCACATATGCGCCCCTCTGTACCAAACTAAACTTCGTGCAGGTCCATTGCCCGATCACTGTTGGATCGCGAGCCTCCAAGATCGACGGATTTCGCTTGGGCAATTTGCACGGGCAATAACACGCGATGGCACGTCGTACTGTGTTAATCTTCGCACACCTTTTTTAACCTTCATGCATCTTCCACAAATAATGACCGTCCGATGACCCCCTTTCAGATCGACAACGCACAAGAAATTTCGCTGGCCGTCCTGGGTCGATTGTTAACGTGCGAAGGACTATCATTATCGTGCGCTTGGCAGTTTTTCAGAGACGTGTGTCAACATCTGAATGGAATTGCTACCAATCCACGAAATACCACGTATCGACGAAAGGTGGTGCGAAATAACCCACGGTTTCGCTCCAACCCGCCGTCACTGTTCCTCTCGGTCACGGTTCCGTCTAAGCACATGGTTCCGTCAAACTTATTGTTTAAACGATTAAAAACCCCGCTTCAGTGTTTTCTTTATATAATCGATTTATTCATGCTCCAGGTTCTATTACACAGACAACGCCGAGACTCGTAGACCTTCCATACCTACACAGAGGCAGAGGCGTATAATTCCACTGTCGATCGAATTGGTTCCTCGAACAACTTACAGAACCAGAGCACCATTAATCCCTCCATTATGCAGATTTACTTCACTGTGCCGTGACCTTAGCAACCTGATATCGTATACAACTTCACGAATCTCCTCCTTCCACAGAAGCGAGATGGTCTGAGCATCACTCTCATGCTTTTCACAATTCAAGCTGTCTATACGAGCATAATCCCAACTGTCAATAACACATGATTTCACCAATGTCCACAGAGACTCAAATATTCTGCTGAATATATAAGTCATGGAGAGTTTAGAACCAATCCCTCATCACCATATACGAATGAATAAGAGTTTCACTCATTCTTCTCAATTTGCCTCTGTCTCTGGACAACTCTGCTTCAATTCCCTGCTTATCTCTGTAAATGCATTCTTCCTTTTTTCTTTGCTGCTGATTGTTGTTTTCTGCAACTTTGTTGTTCTTCTTTGTTGCCCATGCCTTTGCCAATTCCTTTGCCATATCCTTTGCCATCAATAATATTCCAACAGACCAACCACATGTTTTTTCATTTTTTCTTTGAAAACTATGTTTCTTAGGAAATTTCTATGTAGATTTGGAAATTTAAGAAATTATTACATCATTTTTAATGAAAATCATGCTTGAAATAAAGTTTATTGAGTAATATCCCTATTACTACTCCTTGATTTGCGAGATTCGTGCATGAAATGACTGGTTTTGATGATTGAAACCCTTGTGACCTAATGGAGACACTGAGTTGGATGAATACCATGATGGCATGACTGAAATGAATATGGATACATTGAAATCATGACTCGTCCAACTAAGAGATGATAATAACCAACAGGTTAGATTTTTTGGAAGGAGCAGAAATAGTCCTAGACACCACTAGCTAGTGACCAAATTTTTATTTGAAGACCTACCGAAACCATGAAAATTTGACTCGACACCGTAATAAAAATATTGAAAGAGCCCATTTGATCACTGGTGACAGGAAGAAATGACTGGCACTAACATTGGATCTAACTAGGGATGGAAGCTACTTGGAGGTGTCAAGAACACCGTAGACCAAGTATCTTAACCATTGGACATGGATTCAAAATCAGAAGACTAAACTCGAAAAAGAAAAATGACTGACAAAAATGAACTAACTCATACTAAAACAAAAAATTATTGTGCTTAGAAATCACTAGCCAATCACATAAATTTTATGGCCTTCACTTTGGGCTCCAAATTTTGATGATCAACTCCTTCAAACTTCAGTAGAAAAATTAAACTGATATGTATAATGATAATGAAAATTTTCATAATTCTAGTCAAAACATGTAGTGCTTGAGAAGCCTACCATTGACAGGTATTCCTCTGTAATCTTTCCCAATCATTTCTTCTAATAGGTAAGCATGTTTTCCTTTTGAAGCTGATTGTATGGCCCTTTCCATAAATTCTCGAACTTACCATGATTCCCTTTGTCCTCATTTCTTGCATCCCAATAGAGGACTACATAACAATCGTAAGTTGAAAAGTGTAACCAGGATCGTTCTTCATATTGACTATGTAATTATGTATTTATGTAGAGAAGAAGACAAAGATAATAAAATGTATTTTGTTGTACTTGCTTCATGTGTTTCATGAGCATGATTTTATTATAAGTTAACAGACTTATTCTTGATTTATATTAGGGTTTTGTCTTCTAGGTATAAATATAATTAAGTTTCATATATATGAAGGATCTACTCTAGAGAAAATGCTCCAAGAACTTTCCAAATAAACCATGCAAGAATGGTTTATCTCAGCCCTCAAACAACATTGACAGATAAGCTCAAAATGTCGGCCTTCCAACAACAAGTCAATTCAGCCTACAAGAAAAATAAATGGATGGCTTAAAGACAGTAAAACTACCTCTATATATACACAAGTTCTGTGGTTCATTTGGAGAACAATTTTGGTTAACTCTGAGTTTAAGTGCAGACTTTTAGTTGGAATCTAGCACAAAATTAGGATTGGAGAAGTTGTGTGCATCCTTGTGATATATTAGTGTGATAGGTGTTGTGGTATATTGGAACAAGAGTGCATACTGTTCATCAAAGAAAGTGCAGATAATTCTGAGGTGGTTATAGTGTGACAGGATCTAGATACATGAAAAGCTCAAGGGAAGTGTTTCTATGTTAAAGTGCGGATCTGTTTGAGAAGGGTTTGCAGACTGTCCTGAAGTGAAAGTGTTGATCAAAAGTAATATTGATATTCATCTTCAATTCATGTAAATTTGGTACAATGGTCTGTGCAAAACTTGTAGATAATACGAAGAGAAGGAGCAGTTAGAAAGTGGGAGAAAGTAGGAAGGTAAATCTTAGATTCCTTCGTAACTACAATTTATATATATCTCAAGTAAATGAAGTTTCAAATGTATAAGAAGGAAGTGTTGGTGCATAACAGTGCAATTTGGTGAAGGGAAGAAGGATCAGCATTGGAGGACATCAAAGAAGGTCTTGGATTCATATATAGGTCAAGGGTCTAATTCTTGGTCATGGTACTTGTCATTTGAAAATCTATAAGAAGAATTTCATGTAGGTTTTCCTCTCCAAGAGGGAGAGGATTTTCCCTGGCTCTAGGAGCCTAGTTCTTGTGTCTCGTGTATTTTGATAATTTACTTGATGAAAGATTAAATAAGCCAAATAAGGGAAGACATAAGTAACTCAAGTAACCTGACAAGTAATTATCATGAAGAGAATTGGAATTAATCACTATCCCTCCAAATTCTCAACATGGAATCAGAGCTAAGGTGCTAAAGGAAGGGCTACTTAGCAAAGAGGCACTCAAGGAAACAATAATCAAAGTATTCAAAGGATTCACTCTTCAAGAAAATAATCTTTGCCATAAAATATTTATATTCATGACATTGTTGGAAGACACATCATCTTTTGGAAACATCCTTTGTCATCAAGGATTCAAGATCACCTACATTGGAGAATTTAATCTAAGAAGAAGTTCATGACTTCATCTTCATCATCATCAAGGAATTTTGTGAAGTAGAAAGTCACTTAGTCAAGTAAGTATCTATGACTATATAAAATTTTCAAAATGACTTATTGTATATATAACAACAAATTGGTTGGGTCATCAAACTTTAATGCATGGAAGAAAAGGACAGATCTAAATCTAATTGAAAATGAAGTTATGGGCTTCATAGAAGGAACTACAATTCAACCTATAAATAAATTCTAACATATATCAAATACATGAAGGGATACATAAGAGCCCGAAGGAATCTTATAGAATCCATAAAAGACTCTCTCATTCCCTATGTATCAAATCTAGAATCGTCGAAATAAATATATGATAAATTGGTGGAGCTATTCTCGAAATTTTCTATAAAGGAAATAATACCCTTGAGATGAAAACTATAGAAATTCAGAATGTCAAGAAAGGAAGGAATAATTCAATATTTTATGGATATTTTCGCAATATGAGATCAATTAAAGAAATTGGGAGAAGCAATGTCTAATAGAGAAATACTCACTACGGTACAAAATGCTTTACCGAAATAATGGAGAGGTTTCACTTCAAGCATACATGAGAGAGAAGAAGCCATGCCATTCCAAGTTCTAGGTAAGATAAAAGAATCACGATTGAAAGTAGGATCAAGTGTAGTGAATCAAGCGTTTTCCGCCATGTCCAAGAAGAAAGGAAGATTCGGTAAATTTGGTCATAATAATAAGAGAATAAATATGGCATAACCACGATGCTTTGGATGTAGTGATCTTGGGAATTATTACCAAAATTTTCATAAATTTAGAAAGGAAAAGAGGAAAAGGGAAGAACTCCATGTCACAGATGAAAGGGAAGAACCCCATGCCACAGATGAAAGGGAAGAACCAGATGCAAAGAAATCTAAGAAAGAAGAAAGTGAAAGATCTCTATGAACATCTTTCTCCTCAAAGAGATTTCTGTTGATTATAAAATATAAGGAAGAAATGTATATTCATAGCATCATGGAAAGAACACTTGGTGGTGCATCTCCTAGAAACCTTATCTATAAACAACATTGATGGAAGGAAGTCATCAAGATCAAGAGTCATCATGGAAACTCATGCTGACAATTTTTAATGGATTTCTCTATGAATTCACTGATTATAAAGAAAGAATAATGGTTTCAACAAGAATTCTATGCTACATAATTCTAGGATGTGATGACATATTGATGGAGTAGCTCAAGGGAATGAAGCTCTTAATTGTAGAGAAATTGCTATAGGATGACTCAAAGGAAAAAGGTATGGGATATATATATACTGACACTAGATGTTATGAAGTCATGTCATATGGTTGTAGTAATGGACTTCTATATTTAGAAGTATGACCTAGGGAGGAGGATCTCTCGGTGCACTGATAGATGAAATCAACATAATATATATCCTCATATGGAATATGAGGTGGTTGTATATGAATGAGTAGCTGTAAAATTGTAAGTTCCTGGGAATAAAAATGTGCAGAAAGGAAGAGATCATGAAATGCAACCATGTCAAGAGGTAGTTATCATCCAGAAGCTAAGAAGATGTGACTAGAATATCTCCTCGAAGGATATGTAGAATCTGATAGAGTCTTGTAAAGAAGAAGAACCTTGAAAAAACTTATCATTAAGAGATGTGTCAATCTGAATAAAGGATTCTGATGCCTACATGAATATGTCATGGTGAAATATCATCACTTAGGTAAATTTTGTTTTAAAAGTTTATATGTATATGTTTATCTGCATGAATTTGTGTAGGGCCGCTAACCATGAGAAAGGATGTATAATCCTTGGATATTATTCAAAAGAAAGTAGCATGGCATAAAAGATGGACTAGATAAGAAAGGCATATGAATCACTTTCTGGTAGATGACATGGCTTATGAATGAAAGTGATGGATGATTTGTGCCCTATGGAGATAAAGTTGAAGATTCCTCAAGATCAAAATCCATGACATCGAGGGGAGGAATTCTTCATGAGTAGCTAGGTGTATCACCATTCCTTCTGCAGGTCCCTATTTGAGAGGGATCCTGGTGATCATTTTATTACTTGGAAGAAACTGGGCGATTCCTAAGAATGAGCTTAGGTACATTCCTTCTACAAGAATGAGTACATTCCCTTGTGGAATAGGTCCTCCCTAGCTGAGAGGGAGAGATAGACACATCAATCTGGTCTTCACTTCAAAAGATAGAATGGAGGATTGGGTAGTCATCTGGCATTCGATACTCTTTGAGAATGTGTTAGGGCATTCAAGATAAGAGTTTTCAGGGACTGATATTATTTGAAGGCTAGGTACCCAAGAGAAGAATAGTCCAAGAAGGTCATACTTTGGGAACACTCGGTTGGAGTATGTACCTTGGAGAGAAAATGAATATGGTGTCTATAAGTCATGTGTCTCACCAACATTGTAGCCCATTGTATTGTTGTGATCCAGGTGGATATTGGTGGCCACCCACCTATTCCACTTGGGGCCCCACCATTGCCTCTATTAGTTTTTCAGTTTCGACACAACTTACTATTTTTAGCCATTTTTCGGGTCCTAAACTTTTGGAGACATTTTGAGGCCCTAAACGACATTTTTTAGGAAAACTAGGAGCAACATGGGTCCATGGACTAATGTTTCTCACATTAAAAGTTTTAGTCCTCATATAGATCTTTCTAATGAGGTATAGTGCGCATCAAAAGAAGATCGTATGCTAAAGTTACGTCCCTAGGAAGTTGAAACACCAATTTACCCAAACTAGGCCCATAGTTTTGGCACTTCATCTCCTAGGGTTAGGGTTTTGGATGTTTGGGGTTTTCCATTGTTTCTAAATAATAAATAGGCCCTCGAGCCTCATTGTAACATATTTTATAGGCTTGTACCCACCACATCTCTTCTCAGAGATAAGCTACCAGCGCCCTAGCTAGTTTATTTTCATTCTGTCTGTAAGAAAATTATTTGATATTAATGAAAGGAAGTGTTATTTCCAATGCATCTTTGTATTCATGGTTATATGTGTATTATTTTGTGTTTTTGTATAAATCTAGAGCTGTGGTATCAGAGTGGTCTACTTTTTCTCGATCTTTCTTTGCTTGTCCCCAACGAGGTCAAGGTATAAGGATTTAGGGATCGATCTGGTTGAACCTTTACAAGATCGGCATCACAAACCCCGATGACCGCCCATGGGGGATGAAAGGAAAGATGAGGGAGTAGGAGATCCTCTCAAAATATTGCTTGAGGAGGCCCTCAAAAAACAAAGGAACACGATGATGGATAAATTTGCCCAGATCCTTCAACGACTGTCCATCGGTGGCGCATTTGCATCCAACAACCACTCTTGAGGTGCGACTCCCTTTAAGGTACAAATGAACTTCAACATTCCCAAATTTAAGGGCCAAATAGATGTAGATGTCATAGTTAGATGGTTGAATCTATTAGAAGTATATTTCTCGGTTCATGACTTTTCCGACTGGGAGAAGATTTTTTTGCACTCCTCAAAGCTACTCCCCATGTCAAGGACTGGTGGGAAACCTACTGTGAGAAAAAGGACGAGATAGAACCCTTTATTTTCTCAGTCATACCCACTTGGAATTATTTCTGAGATGTCATCAAGGAACAATGATATCCCATGGGGAGCTATGAGGACAAGTACATACAATGAACCACGTTGCGGCAACAAAGAGATCAAGATGTGCATAAGCTGACAAATCTATTCCATACCCTGCGCACAAAGTTGGGTATCAAATATGTAGAGAAAAATTTGGTGATAAAGTATTGCAGTTGTCTGCATAGATACATTCAAGAGTAAATTGAGTTCCTCGACATCTCCTCGCTTGGTACGACATATCGATATGCTACCAAGATTAAGCAGAAATTCAAACAGAAGAAGGGAGACTTTGGATCTATGAATCAAAAGCAAGGGAAAGGTACCCCAAAACCACAAAAAAAAGGAAAAATCCAAGGCATGGCATCCCAAGACAACCTTCCAAAGCTGCAAGAAAAGAAGAATGTCATGAAGCCAAAGAAGGACACGCGAAAGTGGTGTGAGTTCCATAAGAGCTCCACTCACAACACAAGTGAGAGTCAGGCCAAGAAATCGCTAGTGGTTGAGATGAGGGCTTATGATAGAACCTAACAAGGGGAATGACAATGGGAAACAAATTATTGATGCGGAGCCCAATGCCATTTTTTCCACTACGAAGATCCAGAAGGAGGAACCAGAAGTTCCAGAGGAGGAGGAGGAGCGTCTCTTCCACTCCCAGATGTGGGTAAAGGGTTCCCTTCTACAGTTCATTGTCGAAAATGGGAGCCAAAAGAACCTCATTTTATCAGACGTCGTGAAGAAATTGGGCTTGCTGACCACACCACACCCATAACCATACACCATCGTGTGGCTTCACTAGGGACAGGATCTCTGCGTCAGCCAACAGTGTCGCCTTCCCTAAAACATCAAGCCCTTCACAGATGAGGTATTACGTGACATTAATCCTCTTTGTGATGTATTATTAGGCCAACCATATTTGTGGAAGTGACATGATGTGTATTGAGTCCTAGCCTCACAATGTTATTGTTACTTTGGGAAATAAGTTGTACAAGATACCATAGGTAACATTGCCTACCGCTATATCTTTGGTTACTACAAAAAAATGTAGTAAGCTCATTTCCAAAATGAGGAAATTTGTTTTCCTGATGATCTACCCCCAGGGCAAGAAGATGATTGTGGCCACAACCTCCAGACATGGCTCCTCTGCACAACAACAATAAATGGACAAGGTTGTGGAGGAGCACGGGGACATATTCACCTCACCCATAGGGGTGCCTCTGCACTGTCAAGTCAAGCACCCCATTGATCTGACCCCAGGTGCGCTGCTACCCAATGGACCAATCTATTGACACTCTGTTGTAGAGAACGATGGAATCAAGAGGAGAATTTAGGAGCTACTGCAGAAAGGTCACATTTGGCAAAGTTCATCGCCATGTAGGAGCCCGATCATGTTGGTACAGATGAAAGATGGGACTTGGAGACTGTATTGACTATTGAGCGTTGAACAAGATCACTGTCCGGAATAGGTACCCGATCCCACAGATTGATGACCTTCTGGACAAACTCAAAGGGGTGAAATATTTCAGCAAGATCAACTTGAAATCTAGGTATCACCAGGTACCAATTGGACCCTCCGATGTATGGAAGACTTCCTTCATAGCCAAGGAGAGCCTTTTCGAATGGCTGGTCATGCCTTTCGGGTTCACGAATGCTCCCGCAACCTTCATGAGGTTGATGGATGATATCTTGGGGCCATTCACCAACTCATTTGTAGTGGTGTACCTACATGACATTTTTATATTTAGCTAGACTTGGGAAGAGAACCTCCACCACATCTGACAAGTCTTCCAAACACTATGACAACACAAGTTGTGTGCCAATTTGGAGAAGTGCACTTTTGGCATGACCCAGGTTTAATATCTGGGATACATTATTCATGAAAGGGGGGTGCATGTAGATCCATCCAAGATCCAAGTAATTCAGGATTAGCAAGCCCCAACCACTCTAATAGAGCTTTGCATCTTTCTGGGTCTTGCTAATTTCTACCACAGGTTCGTTTTTGGATTCTCTCATATCACTTGGCCCTTGAGTCAAGTCACTAAGGGAGGAGTGAAATAGAAATTGTTCTGGTCGGAATCTCAACAGGAGGCGTTCGTATAATTGAAACATCACCTCTATTTTTCCCTAGTGCTCAAATTATTGGACTTGCAACAACCATTTGAGATTGAGACAAATGCCTTTGACTATGCTATTGGGGTAGTTCTTATTCAGCAGGGGAATCCAATGGAATATCACAGTGAGACATTGCCTGACATAGTCCGTAAGTATCCCCTTATGACAAAGAAATGTATTCCATTATGCAGGCTTGTAAAAAATGGATGAATTACATTTTGGGGAAGGAAATAGTCATCCACACAGACCACTGACCCCTACAATTCATATAGACATAAGGGAAGTTTCAGAACGATCGCGATCAGAAGTGGTCCACATATCTACAACAATTTCATATGAACATAAGGAAGAATAAGGGTAGCACCAATAATGTTGTAGACTGCCTCAGCCAACCATCGATCGTGGTGCTAACCAACGTTCTCAACCCTTGTGGGCACGGGACTTCTGATTGACCGCTTCTCTACAAGTGTGATCCAGAATTTGGCCACACATACAAGGCACTCTTGGGGGGTATGCAAGTTCCAAATTTTCACCTCCAAGATGCACTATTATGTCACTTGGGAAACCTTTTTGTTCCTTCAAGTGAGCGTGCCAAGATGATATGGGAAGCACACTACAGACGAGTCTCTAGGAATTTTGGGGTCGAGAAAATAGTGGTAGTACTGTACAAGTTTTCTATTGGTCGAACCTTCAGCAGGATGTAGGGAAGTACATCAGATCCCTCACTACTTGCGCCATTGCCAAACCGACCATCAAGAAGCAAGGCCTCTATACTCCACTACCTTCCCCTAGTCAACCTTGGGAATCCATGTCCATGGATTATGTGTCAGGCCTTACTTATAATAAGCATGGAAACGCTTGTGTTTTCATGGTCATCGATAGATTATCGAAGATGGCCATTATCGCGACCTGCAAAAATAATATCACAACAAAAGCCACTGTTGAACTCTTATTTTAACATGTGTGGGTGTACTTTGGGATCCCAAAGTCTATCATCTCAGATTAGGACAACAGGTTCCTCAAGAAATTTTGGTCCAGCCTCTGGTCAATTTTGGACACCAAGCTCACCAAGTCCACAACTTTCCATCCCCAAACTGATGGCCAAGCAGAGGTCATCAACAAGATGATTATACACATTCTGCGCATGTAAAATTCCAAGAATTCATGCACATGGGATGAGAGCCTCCCCTATGTACAACAGAGTTATAGTCAGGCTCTCCACAGCTCAACTAACCACAACCCTTTTAGGTGGGCTTGTGACTCCAACCACTATGTCCCATTAATGTAGCCATGCAATTTGCGGCTACTCAGGCCAATTCGTCTCATGTCCAGTCTGAAGCTGACAAAGCAAACAACTTCATCGAGCACATTCAACACATCTTCCAATAGGTTCGTGACGTATTGGATAGAGCCAATGCTAAGTACAAGCAACGACATGATCAACATCGGGTGTGACAACTCTTCCAGGAGGGCGACAAAGTGTGGCTACATTTGCAGAAGGAGCACCTCACTGGACCCCACCGCAAGCTTCGCCTACTCTGATATGGGTCATACACCATCCACAAGGCTGTAGGTAATAATGCATTCAAGCTCAGTATTCCACCATTCCTTGTTCTGCACCCAGTATTCAATGTGGACCACCTGCGTCCCTACTTGTCACCTCTATTGGACACCTCTAACATTGAAGAACAACTCACACCAACAGAGTTAGACCCAGAATACATGTAACAGGCCACCACATAATATATCATAGACATTCAAATCAAGAACACTCGCCTATAGAAGATCCAACTGTATCGGGTTGTCAAACCTGGCCAACTCCTGCACCAAGGCAAGTGGTTCACCAGGGACCAAGTTCAGCAGAAGTTTCCTAATATCATGGAGGAACTCAATGCAATGGGTACCATTGCTTCCTAAGGTGGGGGGAATGATCTTGGTAAATATTTTTGGCCACCCACCTATTCCACTTTGGCCCCCACGATTTTCTCTTTCAGTTTTTCATTTTCGGCACAAATTACTATTTTTAGCAGTTTTTCAGGTCCTAAACTTCTGGAGTCGTTTTGAGGCCCTAAACGATGTTTTTTGGAGAAACCGAGAGTAACATGGATGCATCAATTAATGTTTCCTACATCAAAATTTGTAGTCCTTGGATATATCTTTATAACAAGATATGGTGCACATCAAACGAAGATCGTATGCCAAAGTTACGTCCTCGGGAAGTTGAAACACCAATTTACCGAAACGGGGCCCATAGTTTTGGCACTTCATCTCCTAGGGTTAGGGTTTTGGATGTTTAGGGTTTTCAATTATTTCTAAATAATAAATATGCCCTTGAGCCTCATTGTAACACGGTTCAGAGGCATGTAGCCTCCACATCTCTTCTCAGAGATAAGCTACTAATGCCCTAGCTAGTTTATTTTCATTATGTCTGTAAGAAAATTTTAGTTCTTTGATATTAATGAAATGAAGTATTATTTCCACTGCATATTTTTATTTATGGTTATATGTGTATTATGTTGTGTTCCTGCATAAATCTGGATCACTTTGAGAGATGGGGTTGTTAGTTAAGACCTTACACTAGGACAATGATGGTTGATATGAGGCTATACAAATGTGATTACCAATATGATTCTTCTTATGAGATTATTCAGTTTGAAAGTTACCATGTACCTGTATGAATACTTCCCTAGTTAGGAGGGAGTGTTGAAAAGTGTAACTAGGATCGTTCTTCATATTGACTATGTAATTATGTATTTATGTAAAGAAGAAGACAAAGATAATAAAATGTATTTTATTGTACTTGATTCATGGGTTTCATGAGTAAGATGTTATTATAGGTTAATAGAATTATTCTTGATTTATATTAGAATTTCTTATTCTAGGTATAAATACAATTAAGTATTATATATATGAAGGATCTAGTCTAGAGAAAATGCTTCAAGACCTTGCCAAAGAAACTGTGCAAGAATGGCTTATGTCAGCCCTCAAACAACACTGAAATATAAGCTCAAAAATTCGGCCTTCCAATAGCAATTTAAGTTGGCCTACAAGCAAAATGAATGGTCGGCATAAAGACAGTGAAACTGCATCTATATATACACAAGTTCTGTGGGTCATTTGGAGACAACAATTTCAGTTAACTCTACGTTTGGACGGAATCTAGCACAAAATTAAGATTGGAGAAGTTGCATACATCCTTGTGAGTGCAGACTGTTCATCAAAGGAAGTGTGGATAATCCTGAAGTGGTTACAACGTCACAGGGTCTGGATATATGCAAAGTTCAAGGGTAGTGTTTCTGTGTTAAAGTGCGGATATGTTTGAGAAGGGTTTGCAGATTGTCCTGAAGTGAAAGTGTTGATCAAAATCAATATTCATATTCATATTCAGTTCATGTAAATTTGGGACAATGGTCTGTTCAAAACTTGTAGATAATATGAAGAGAAGGAGCAGTCAGAAAGTGGGAGAAAGTAGGAAGGTAAATCTGAGATTTACCTTCATAACTACAACTTATATATATCTCAAGTAAATGAAGTTTCAACTGTATACGAAGGAAGTGTTGGTCGAAAATAGTGGAAGTTGGTGAAGGGAAGAAGGATCATCATTGAAGGACATCAAATAAGGTCTTGGATGCATATATAGGTCAAGGGTCTAATTCTTGGTAATGGTACATGTCATTTGAAAATCTATAAGAAGAATTTCTCGTGGGTTTTCCTGTCCAAGAGGGAGAGGTTTTTCCCTGGATCAAGGAGCCTAATTCTTGTGTCTCGTGTATTTTGATAATTGACTTGATGAAAGATTAAATAAGCTAAATAAGTGAATACATAAGTAACTCAAGTAGCCTCACTAGTAATTATCAACAATATAATTTGAATTAATCACCCGCCCTCCAAATTCTCATCATCTTGAATTCGTCTGCCTTTGTCTTGTGATCATACACTTTCTTGATTCTTTCCTAAAGCTTGGAAGTGTTTTGAAACACCTCCTCCTTGGTTTTTTCTAAATGTATCATTTGATTTATCCGCTAGTGAACATCATTCGGCTCATTGCAAATTTCCTACAACATCTTCATGTCCGGGACAATAAGAGAGGTAGGAAATAATGTATTAATACCATAGACTAACTCAAAAGGTGATATACCTATAGACTTATTACTTCTTACTCTTTTTGTACATAAGGCATTGATGAGCTTCTTATGCTAATTTTTCTTGTTTAATTTGAGCATCTGCTTAATAATATTGACCAAAGATTTATTTGAAGACTCAGCCAAACCATTAACTTGTTGGTAGTATGTCATCAAATGTCCCAAAATGATATTGTACTTCTCACAAAAATCCACCATATTTTTGGATTTGAATGCAACTGTGTTATCCGTGATGATATTTTGCTGACAACCAAATCTGGACAAGATATTAGATTCCAAAAATTTGAGTAATAACTAAATCAATTTCTTACCTAGTTTGGATTTCTTCAATATAATTCGTAAAATAATATGTATCCATTAGAATCCACTTGTGTTGAGAAGATGATGAAGGATTTATTTCACCAATGAAATCAAGACCCCATTGTTGGAATGGTACCTGAACTAATATGGGTTGCAAAGGAAGTGGAAGCAGCTTCTTCTTTCCTTGGAAAACTTGACAATCATGATAACTCATCACGGTCTTGTACACATTAGCAAAAGAGTGGGCCAATAGAAACCAACCCTTAAGATTTTGTTTGTTGTGGTCTTCCAATATAAATGGCTGCCACAGTCACCCTTGTGGAAATCTCTCATCACTTCCTTCACTTCACTTTCGATGAGACAATTCAGCAAGACACCTCCCAGGCCTTTCCAATATAACACATTCTCTAAAATAAAATACTTCGAAGATTTTAATTTCAATGATGTAACTCTTCTTTTAGACACACCCGTCAGAGATACCTGTGTCATCGATTCACCAGATTCTTCATCAGAAAGTGAAGAAATCATATTTATATCCACGCATGTAGATTTGATTCGACCATCATATTTTCCAAAATCTACCACTTGATAAGATTTGTTGGCTTCATCTCCAAATCATACTCAAGAATGGTTGCAATCCATTTTTTTCACCTCCCTTCTCGATCTGTTTGCATCATCACATCCTTTACTACTACATTTGGAACATAGGCTACGATATGAGTATGTAAAATGTATACCTAGAATTCCTTCAGCGCTTTCACCAAGGCTAAGGCTTGCTTCTCAATTATGTTATATATTAGTGCTGCATCTCTTATGGTCTGTCTAAAATATGCAATCGGATGCTCCGCCTTGGAATATTTATTTTGCATTAGTACGACATCGAACAAGTTCTTGAAGGCGAATGAAAATATTATGAAATATAAAGTATAATAAGGATTGATCAGTGTGGGAGCACATGTTAAAGAAAATTTCACTGAATTAAATGACTTCATATCATGTTATGAGCATCTTACTCACTTTCCTTCTTTAGCATGCCACTCATATCTCTTAGGTGCTTAGCGAGATTGGGAATGAATCTCCTCAAAAATCTTATCTTTCCATTGAAAGATTGAATCTCATTTTTTCTCAGTGGAAAATATAATTTTTGAATTGCTTCGACCCTGGAGGGATCAATGCGAATAAAATCCTTTGAAATGATATGCCCAATTAATTTACCATCCTTATGGAAAATAAACTTTTCTTCGGATTCAGCGAGATGCAAAATTTTCTGTATTTCTGAAATACTATCTTCAAATGGTGCAAGTGCTCATCATATGACTGTGAAAATATTGTGAAATCATCAATATAAAATACAAGGAACACATCCTTGTCATTTGAGAAGGCAATGTCCATAGCCCACTGAAAAGTAGCCCCTGCATTCTTGAGCCCAAATGGAATCTTGGTGTACATGAAGGTACCCCATGGCATGGTGAATGCTTTATTCTCTTAGTAATATTAATGCACCAATATCTTATTGTATCTCGAATATCTGTCAAGAAGTGACATCCTTGAACCTCCACCAACCCTCCGCAATATGTGATCCCTCTTTGGCAAAGGATAAATGTATTTTAATGATACCTTATTAAGATTTCTGAAATCAATGCAAAGAATAATCTCTCTCGTCTTCTTTCGAACCGGCACAATATTATACATCCAATCTGAAAATTGAATAGGAACTATACAAGCCTTGTAAATTCAGGATACCTCTTTTTCAATCAATGGTAGCAAATTGGGATTGATTCTACTCAACTTCTAGTGGAAAGGCTTTTGATATGGCTTGATTTGGATGGTGTGCTGGATGATATCTTTGTTGTACACCTTAATATCTGAATATTCCCAAGAAAACACATCAGAAAATAATTTTAATAGAGCTTTGTATTTACATTTCAACTCAGGGGACAAGGATATTGATATCTTGACCATCTTGGGTTTCTCTGTTGTACCATTGTTCACATCTTCAACACATGTTTATGTGAGGACGATTGTGGGATTTTTTTCCACATCATCATGATCAAAAAACTCTTCCAAAGGAACTAAACCTCATGGAATGTTGTTGTCCTTCAAATGTTGAACTTCAACTTCAACAGCCTCAACTACTTGATCATCTTCATTGTACACTTCATACATGTGGGAGTTAGCAAACTCCTCTTCATTCTCCAAGAATTTATTAATATGTTTTTCATCCCGAAATACTTGCCAATATCTTAGATTGTTAGGGTTAGTCATGTGATGCTTCACATGAATTTCAAAATTATTAGTGGAACTAATTGGAATATTAAAATTACTAGCCGATGTGGTAAGTGAATCAAACATGAAATTTTGAATTCTTTTAATCAAAGACAAATTATATACTGGAAATTTTTTTAAAACATCAAGAACAACATTACGATAAGCTCTCACCTAGGATGTTTGGCTTGGTACTCCCCTTTTACCTGCTTTATTACCAACTCGCGGTTTCCATATAATGTGATTCTTTTTGCACCTAACATTTTCAGAATTCAGAGACTGGTGATTAAGGCATCATACTCTGCTTCATTGTTAGAGAGATCAAAGGCTAGCTTGTAGGAACATAATCTTACATTCCTTGGAACTTTTTTCTGACTGATGTATAGGGCTACAGGTCCAGATTCTGATTCCAACTCCATCTTTCCCCAATGAACCATAAAAATCCATGGTCCAAAGACCTTCCTCATGATCGAAAAAATGAAATTATGTGGGTTGAAATTCTTCTTCTTTTCGATCGACTGTCTCTAATTCAACTGATTCAACTGATCCTTGCTGTGATTTTTCTATCTTTTTCTCTGAAATGCTTTGCTACAAGTTCTCTAAATTCTGATTTCCATTTTCTTCTTTCAAGATTGCTTGTACATTATTTGTTTATTCTAAAAAATTTTCTCCTTCTACAGGCTGAGTATCTAAATCATCAATACCGCTATCATTATACAGTATAAATGATTCTAAATCAGTATGTACAGAGTGAATCGAGTGATTCTTAGGCTGAAACTTACTAGTGATCATGTACTTCATTTTCACCTCTTGGTATAGCTTCCTAAGCTGGCCAATTATCATAATTGTTGCATATGAAAAATCAAGCTGTAAAGTACCTCTAAATTTGGCTCCCTAAGACTTTGAAAGAAACATTCCATACATTGGAGGTATTTCAATAGCTACAACATCCATCAACACATTTTTAGCAGGGATTTTATCCAAGGAAAAAACTAAGTCTTTAATAAGAGTGAGGCAATAGACTCTACTGAAATAAAAGGAATATAGGTCATGATATGGTTGGGTTATGTCCAGCCGTAACTTATCCATAACTTTTGGCATTAAATTATGTGAATTCGTGGAATGCAACATGGAATTATAGAGAATGTAATCATGGACTCTCAAACTAAGATAAAAAGGAAGGGCTTCACTATCTTCAAGGTTCCCATCTATGGATGAACCAAAAAGGAATTCAGGATGGTCATCACTGGCATTCACCATGTGCGACATGTGGTATAATTTCAACATGTTAGCAATCCGGGATTTATATCTATCATTTTTAACAAGTTCAATAAGATGAATAAACACCTTTAACTTAGAATTTCCACTCTTTAAGCTAAACAAAACGGATTTTTTTTCTACCTCTTTCATGAGGTTATCCCTCTTTTTAGGTTGTTCTTTTGTTGAAATTTCCTTCCTTTTCACTTCTTTATATTTTATCGATGTACTTGTATATGCTTTACTATTCTTGCTCTCACTTATGGCAGTAGGCTCCTTCTCTTTGTTTTGACTAGCTTGAGGAGTTTGTTTGGGCTGAGTATCTTTTTGCTGAGATGTTCTCTTTTGAGTTGGAGTGACAGGAAAATCTTAGTTCCTCAACGTGTATTATCTCTATTGTGAGCTGAGAGCATTTAGATACCCCCTTTGATAGTCATCGGATTAGACTGCCAACCCATCATTATTTTCAAGGAAAATTTCATGATTATCTGGCACATAAGTTTCTTCGACATATTCATCATCCTATGTAAGATAAATAGGTCCTTGATATTTTGAAAAGAAAATATTTTCTTCAACAATATCATCATCGTCAACTGGTTCTTGAGCATAATTTTGTTGTAATGGAGTCTCGATTTGTTGTTGAGCTTGCTGATATGGAGCTCTTTGTTCTCTCTGCTTTATTTGAAACTATGGGTGTTGTTGCTATCTTCAAAAGTTAGGATTTTGGGGTGGATAATCTTGCTTCCTTTCCGAAATTGACATTATATCTACCATATTCTCTACGGTTCTTATCAAACTGTCCAACTTTTCTTTAGATTAACTTGATGACTCTTCCATTATTGTGACTCTCTTCTCCACTTTACTCTTTGACTTATTAATAAGAATATTAGCTTCAACATTGACTGCATTTTTCTGCATCTCCTCTAATGAAGTAGGGTTCCTTTCCCTGAGATGATATGCCATATCCAAGTCAAAGGCATATGGATAGTGCAACAAGTCCAAATACAGTGGAGGTTTGATATTATTAGGAATGGATTTATATACTTTGTTGAAGCAAGTGGTATAGTATTCAACCAACTCATTTAGCTATCTCTTCGTTGAATTATACTCGGCCAAAATCTAGAGTGGATTTTTCTTTTCCTCCCACTTGGCAAGGAAAAGATCCATCGACTACTATGAATTATACACTGAACCAACTAAGAAAGATTTAAACCATTTCTTTACCTCCCCTGAGAAACTCTGAGCGAGGATTCTCATCTTGGAATAATCATTTTCTACTTCTTCTAAATCAATAAAATTAGTAATCTTATCAACGTGTTGCCTTTCTAACATATTAGTGGTTCCATCAAAGAGAGGAAGTCTTTGTCCATAATTTTGCGGTAAGTCAGTAAGTTGGCCTGGCAGAACCAATGGAGAAAATATAGCCATGGTTTTTCTAAGAGGAAATTTTTTAGGTACAATAGGAAGTGTTGGTACTGAAGGTGTTTGTGTAGGAAAGGAAATAGATGGAGTAGAAGAAACGGTATGTGTAACTGAGGTTGAAAGAGGATCAATGGACAAGAGCTCTTGATAATGCTGGATGAAGGCCTTCTTATAGGTATATTGGAGATGGTTCGATAATTGTTGAATTTTTTCTAACTGACTCCACACCTTCCTATCAAAATCTGACTCTGAATTGGACTCTACAGACAATATACTATTTTCAAGCTTTAGAGAATAAAATACTACTTCAGATAATGATGTGACTTCAGAAAACGTCAAGACATCAAACATAATTTCATACAAGGATGTTCTTGATTTTGATCTAAGAAAATATAATTCAAATTTAAGATCGAAAAGAATATCTTCTAGGGAAAACACCTCAGTGGGAAAATATGTAGACCTTACCAAATTAGATGAAATCGATTGAATCTTGGAATTCTAAGGTATTTTCTTTATAATAAGTTTCTTTAGATCTTTAATGGGAGAAGTTGGATCAGGATTCGATCGTGTATATCTTTTCAGAGCCAATGCATTCTTGCTTCTGCACTTTGGCTCTCTGCAACTTGAATCATCCTTCGCGATATCTAAAGCCTATCACCCAAAGACCTAGAATTCGATGAAGAAATATGGTACACCCAGGGAATATCTATTACTTCATTCCCTGGAAATCGTGCTAGAAATTTTAACCTCCATAATGTCCCAAGGTTGATGCATGGATGCCGGTAGAGATAACCTCAAACCAAGATTTTAGTTTGGTAGCCAGCCCTACAAAACTAGAGAGGGATCTCTCTATGAGATCACAATCAAAGGATTTGATTGGATGAGGAGTAGATTTTAGGCTAGTTAGGTCAACTCTAGGGTTTTGAAAGTTAGATGGTTTTAATGTTCGATTAGGTAAGAAAACCAGGTAGCTAGGTCAAATGTATGAAAGGGTTACAACTGTAAATATATAAAGGAGCAAGGTAGCAATGCTTTAGTGACAGATTAGGGTTTTATCGATATAGTGTAGGGTTTTAAAGAGTGGAGAGGATATTAATGAGCATGCATCATGAATTCATCAAAATTGAAGAAAACAAGCATGAAATTATTTTCCCAAACAAAACAAAGCCACGAAATAATTCTTCTTATCAAAATTTTAGGAAGATCACCGAGGAAAGCAAGGCATGGAAATAGAATATATATATATATATATATATATA
Source organism: Pinus albicaulis (assembly GCA_034641835.2). NCBI lineage: Eukaryota > Viridiplantae > Streptophyta > Pinopsida > Pinales > Pinaceae > Pinus > Pinus albicaulis. Next base: position 577,966,946 of record CM076574.1, read on the forward strand.
TATATATATATATATATATATATATATATATATATATATATATATATATATTTCACAAAAGGATATAATAGAGAAAATACAACATCAAAAACTCACTACACATGAATTCCTAGATAATAGCTGCAATTGTTCCTCTTAATTTCTCAATAAAACTTGAAGCACAAGCTACAATGGTCTCAAACTTCTGATGGCCAACCAGTCAAATGACCAATAAAAGCATACATATAGACAAAATATCATCTCCCTGCTCTTAGGGGTCGAATCCATCAGTCAAGGAACTAATCACATTATCCTCTCACGTAAAACCTAAAGACTAGGGAGGTGAAAAAAGACTCTCCCTAAGATATAAAAATTGATTATTTTGACCATTTATGACCTTTACAAGCATGTATCTACCTCATAATTATCTCTAAATACCTTAATTACATCTCAAAACATAATTAAATCCTCAATATTGGAAAATTACATGAGAAAAGGAGAAACTATACTAAGTCAACTTCAAAAAATGACCTTCAGGAGAAAACGTTGCGTGTGAGGAGAAAACATAGCGTGTGAGGGATAACTAAATTTTGGAAGGCTTCCCAGTGTCCAAATGTTGATCTGAAAATTTTTGTAGATAGATATTATAGTTGGCTATATGATGTAGTATTCTAGAACTTAAATTAACTAATTTTAGCCCCTCAAAAGTTAATTTTCCCACAGACACTCTGAAAAGGTAACGCAATCTTCAAAAAGGAGGCAGAAAGGTCATTTTTGAGTGGTTTTTTTTACTTTTTGACCTACCAGAAGAGGATGAAATGGAGCTATGGTTTGCTATGATTGATGTAGAGGTCAAAATATATCCAATGGTGTATACCTCATGTCGTTTGGAGGAATATAAGAAAAACATAGTGTGGGCCACACTACCATTTTGATAGAGTGACTATTTCACAAAATTGCCAAAATGCACTAAAATCAACTTTTCACCAAAATTTCTTAAAATTTTATCAAAATTGGTCTAGGCATGCTCCATGAAGACCTGATAAGTAATTTCAAGCAATGATAGAAGCATCAGCAAGAAGATCCAACTTTCCCTTCTCCTTTTACTTGGTTAGGGTTTCTTCTACTTTTTCTTTCAACTATTTGACCTTGACCTTATAGAATTGAATCCTGGTATAGTAATAAGCAGCCATGTGTCTCTACAATTTGTTGTCTCTTTTAGTCCTCCTCATGAGATTTTCCAAATTTCCATTGACTTTATCTATCCAATATTCTTTGTCTTGCTCTATATCTGCTAGTATAAGCTCATACACTGTCATATGTGCCTTAGCTGGAAATGTGTCTCTTTGTTGCTGAAGTGCTCTCTTTAGGTCTCTAGTTCTTGGCCTCTTCCTTTTAACATTTTCTTAATGCTCATTTGGATCATTAACCTGACCTATTTATTTTCCTTTTACTTCCTCTTTACTAGCATCCACCTTATCTCTATTCAAAATCAACTCATTTACCTTCACTAGAAAATTTGGCCCAATTTCCGACGGTCACTTCGTCGCTATTCCGACACATAGTCGTCGCAAGAGTGACAGTTTGAGGCCGGACAAAATGTGGTTAGCCATTACGTCGCAATTTCGATGCTTTTCCAAAGTGTCGCAATACTGACACTTTTTCCGACGTTTCCAAACAACCGTCGCTCTTCTGACGTTTTCAAAACCATCGCTCTTCTGACGTTTGTAAACTATCGCAATTCCGACGATATGTGGTCCGACGTTTTGAACGTCGCTCTTTCGACGTTTGTAAACTGTCGCTCTTCCGACGTTCGTAAAATTTCGCAATAGCGACTCTATGGCTAACCACGCTTTTAAAGAGTCACAAAACCGACGCTTTGAAGGTGTCGCTCTACTGACACTTTGTAGGTGTCGCTCTACTGACGGTTTGAAAGTGTCACTCTTCCGACGCTTTGAATAGTATATGTTTTCCTACACTAACGCTTTGAGTGTGTCCCTCTACTGACGCTTTGTAGGTGTAGCTCTACCGATGTTTTGAAGGTGTCTCTCTTCCGACGCTTTGATAAAAAAAAAAAAAAAAAAAATTAAACAGTTGTTGATTTATTGCCTACTTTTGTTTTACAGTGTGCCAAGCTGATTCCAGTCCTTGTAGGTAATGCAATCTTCCAATTTTAAGATTTGTATACTACAATTGCATTTTGTGTTGAGTTTCTTTAACATAAATTTCACGGTCGATTACTTAGAGACAGTTAAATATGAGTAACGTTACGTTTTTTTTTTTTTTTTTTTTTTTTTTTTTTTTTAATATTTATTTAAATTCTCCAGTATTTGCAAGAAATGAAGCTAAAGTCATAACAAATTGACTTGATAGTTGTGATGTCAAAAATTTAGGCGGTTTCATAGTAAAATTTCTAACGAAGAATATTGTTACTAAGGTTGAAGACTGTTAGAGGCCCTTTGAGTACAATGAAACACTATCTGCAATCGGTATCATCTGTATATCACATTTCGTTAGTGTTTAAAATGGAAATATAAAATATAACTTTGTCATCCCTATTATTTAAATTTCATACTTTATAATCTCCTGAAGCAAGCAAATGGACACAAACCACATGTACAACATATCAACCATGCAATGCACAACCATGGTGGTATTTTTGATCAGCTGTAAACTTGATGACATCTTTTCTGAGATTCCCTAGGTCATATTCACTAGCTAGTTGGAAGAGTGCTTTGTAATTTGTTTAATAACGGTTATGTTAGTTGGACTCTTTCATGCACTAGCTGATGAAAATGTAAATAAATACTCTACTGTCATAGTTTTTGATATCCTCATATGCTATTTCAAACTCCATATTCACTCTTTGTTGGGCCCTAAATTTCCAACATCAGCTACACTGTATTTATTTTTCGCAATCTGCAAAACTCAATGGCTAATGTATGTGGATTCAGCAAATTTGGTTCTTAAGCTTTTGGATCATGTCCACAGTGTTTTTGGACTGGAATGGCTGCCAAAAAATTTAAAAAAATAAATTAAACACAAGGTATCATCTGTATATCGCATTTCGTTAGTGTTTAAAATGGAAATATATAATATAACATTGTCATCCCTATTCTTTAAATTTCATACTTTATAATCTCCTGAAGTAAGCAACTAGATGCAAGCCACATGTACAACATATCAACCATGAAATGCACAACCAAGGTGGTATTTTTGATCAGCTGTAAACTTGATGACATCTTTTCTGAGATTCCCTAGGTCATATTCACTGGCTAGTTGGAAGAGTGCTTTGTAATTTGTTTAATAATGGTTATGTTAGCTGGACTCTTTAATGCACTAGATGATGAAAAGGTTTATAAATACTCTACTGTCAGAGTTTTGGATATCCTCATATGCTATTTCAGACTCCATATTCACTCTCTGTTGAGCCCTAACTGTCCAACATCAGCTACATTGTATTTCTTTGACGCAATCTGCAAAAACTAAATGGCTAATGTATGTTGATTCAACAAATTTCGTTCTTAAGCTTCTGGATCATGTCTGTAGTGTTTTTGGACTGGAATGGCTGCCAAACAATTTAAAAATAAAAATAAACATGGGGTATCATCTGTATATCACATTTTGTTAGTGTTTAAAATGGAAATATAGAATATAACATTGGCATCCCTATTGTTTAAATTTCATACTTTATAATCTCCTAAAGTAGGCAACTGGACGCAAACCACATGTACAACATATCAGCCATGAAATGCACAACCATGGTGGTATTTTTGATCATTTGTAAACTTGATGACATCTTTTCTGAGATTCCCTAGGTCATATTCATTGGCTAGTTGGAAGAGTTCTTTGTAATTTGTTTAATAACGATTATGTTAGCTGGACTCTTTAATGCACTAGCTGATGAAAATGTTTATAAATACTCTATTTTCATAGTTTTGGATATCCTCATATGCTATTTCAAACTCCATATTCACTCTTTGTTGGGCCCTAACTGTCCAACATCAACTACACTGTATTTCTTTCTCGCAATCTGCAAAACTCAATGGTTGATGTATGTGGATTCATAAAATTTGGTTCTTAAGCTTCTGGATCATGTCTACAGTGTTTTTGGACTTGAATGGCTGCCAAAAAAATTTAAAAAAAAATTAAACACGGGGTATCATCTGTATATCACATTTCGTTAGTGTTTAAAATGGATCTCGATAGAAAGTTAAATGTCTTCCAATTTTTTGTTTCACTAGCAAATCCACATCCATTTTTGTTCGATCAACTTGAGAATTTGCACATGAGATTCAGTAATGAAAAAGGCAGAAAATGGTAGGTCAGAGAAAGAGAGAGCTTGCCACAGAAGATGGAAAAAGTAATCTATTAATTTACAAGAATGGACTCCGACAAAATGAAAAACCAAACTCGGAAAACTACCAAGTATCCATTCGGTTTATACACAATTCTGCTAACTACTGCAGGTGATTGAGATGCAAATTATCACCTTTACAAAGAGCTACATGTGGCTAAATTTTCATACCACCCATTGGTCATTCCCATATCAGCTACAATTCCAGCCCAGGTAGGGGTGATTTATAAAAATGGTTCCCTTTGAATGCTTCTAGCCATAGTAGAAACTCAGAACATATCATGTAGGATTGAAGCTAGAAAGTACCACTAAACATACAATTCACAAACATATACTGTTCATGTTAGATCGAAAAAATAACACATAACAAACATTGTATAGTTAGCAAAATAGAAAACTTGAAAGTTCAAAACCAAATTTGAAAAGAATGAAAGAAATATACATTTGCAGGCTCTCTGAATCACTTACAGAATGGAAAGAGAATAATAAAAAAGCCAATAGGGTAGAGGAAAAATTTTGTCTTATCCAAGAAGGGTAACACTATAACACATGCACAGAAATATCTGAAGTATTAAATATAAACGTATAGAAACAACTTAAAAAATGGAACCTTAATTCAGTTCAGATCTAATAAACTTTATCAAAAGAAACTTACCATTAAAACAGAGTCAGGAAGGGACGAACCTAACAATCCTCCATAACCTCCACTGCCTCCCAACCTTGACCCAAGGGAGCCTCCCAAACCACCAATATCACCAGATGTTAAACCCCCACCAGAATATAGAAGTTGTACCCTGAACAAAAAAATAAAATATTATAAAGTATCGAATATATACAACATACAACAGAAGAAAGAAAAACAAACATTGTTAAAATAATGACTGAGATAATTAAGCAAATACCCCATTTTTGAAAACTCACCTGCTGAATCTTAATCCCTTTGAAAACCCAATAAATCATCCATGGTCTTCTCTAGCAGAACATAAGGAAGTATGAATGGAAACAAACCATCCCTGCCAGCGGATCTACTATACATAAACCCTCATATTCTAAGTTGCAAGGAGTAGGGAAATACTAAGAAAGACTAGGGATTAGGGCTTTCCAGGTATTAGGGATTAGAAGGAAATAGGGTTTTCCAGGTTTTAGAGATAAAATAAGATATTGTTTTCCTTCCGCTGGGATGTGCCTCCGCTGATTTCCACGGATTTGCAATGACCTGTGATGGGTTTCGCGTGGCGGAGTGGTAATGCTATTGGAGAATAAGGTGCAAGACAATCAACCATTTTTTTCCCATTGCCTTCGCCCCGCTCCTTCTTCTTGCGAACCAGAGACATTTCCTTCGTTCTGTCTATCTTGCCCTCGTCAACTGGTATTCGAAATGGATGGTTGTGAACAGAAACGAACGAGGGGCAAAGAGGAAACTAAATTTTGGCCCTGATTTTTAAAATTAAAACCAGAGGGAGGGGGAAGTCGAGAATGAAGGAATTTTGATATTGAATTTAAAAATTAGACGGGGGAGTAAAAAACGAGCGGAAAATTTTCCAAATTTGAATTATATAATCTCCAATTTTAACCACGACATATATAAGGCTGTGTACAAAGTCAAAGGGAGAGGGAAATGATTTATTTGATTTCCTAAGGGCTTCAAACTAAACCCAATCGAGAGCCAACATATGATATAGGTATCGTTAACCCAATCGAAGGAGCCCACATATGATAATCATAATTAGGTGTCCTTATGTATATGACCATTGTCTTGGTTATGTAGAAAAAAATCACTTATTTATGTAATAATTTATATGTATTATGAAATTTGTCTTTTTAAAATTATTTAAAATAATAAAATAAATATTTAAAATAATAAAAAGTAAAATTGATATTTTTAAGTTAAAATTAGATAGGAATATTATATATATATATTTTTTAAATTAAATTTAAAAAATTAAGGATTATCTAAGTAAGATTTAATGATGGAATAGTGGATATTGAAAGTTTTTTTTAAGGTGGATTATGTGGATGTTCATTATAACCTTTAAGCTAATGCTAATAATTTGAAAATTAATATTTAATCTAAAAAAATGTACGATATAGTAAAGGTTGAGACATCTAAAAACACAATTACAAGTAATGTCTATTTTTTAGCCATGTTATAATGAGCTAAATATTTTTTTGGGATTTGAATCTAGGTATTGAAAGTGTCAAACCCTTCTTCTAATGATTCGAGCTATTTCTCCTTGACTTAACAAATATTAGATGTTCAAAAAAGACAAAAAAATCTAGAATAATTTGTAACTAGTTGTGATTATCTCAGTAGTATCTGGTTGGTTGCCAATATAGCCCCTAAGCTAATACCAACAATGTACAACATAATAATTAAATTTTGACTTAGCAAGGGCCAAAACATACAAAGATACACCTACAAGTGGGTCCCACTCATGGGGGGTACCTACCTATAAACCTTATCAGAAGGGGGACAATACAAGCCTTATTTTTGGATCATATCATCAAATTAGGCCAACTAGTAAAGTTTATAATTTTTTAAAACCATGTTTAATCAGTAACTTGTTGGAGTAATTTAGGCAAGACCTATGATCTAACCTAGTGGTTGCCACTATAACAAAAAAAGTATATCAAATAGCCCATGTGTTAAATATATCAATAACTTGTGACTTAGCAAGAGTCAAGACTCTATGTTGCAACCGAAACGACCTGACCCAAATGAGTTTGGGCGGGCGCCCTGAAACGAAATGGAAAACGGGCTGCACGAATGTGCACAAGGCACCTATGTGGTCAAAACTTATAAAATTTGATACGGCCACCCTCAAACGAAACGACCCGACCCAAACGCGTTTGGGTGGGCATCCTCAACCGAAATGACCTGACCCGAATGCGTTTGGGCAAGCGCCCTTTACAGAAACAACTAGACCCGAATGGGTTTGGGCGGCCGCCCTCAAATGAAATGAAAAACAGGCTACACGAATGTGCACAAGGCACCAATGCGGTCAAAGCTTAGCAAATTTGATACGGCCACCCTCAACCAAAACGACCCGACCCAAATGCGTTTGGGCAGGCACCCTCAACTGAAACGACCCGACCAGAACGGGTTTGGGTGGGTGCCATAAAATGAAACGGAAAATGGGCCGCATGAACACGCACAAGGCACCCATGTGGTCAGAACTTAGCAAATTTGATACGGCCATCCTCAAATGAAACGGCCCGACACGAACGGGTTTGGGCGGGCGCCCTCAAACGGTGACCTCACACTACGTGACACGGCATGCCCGACCAAACGATGCCACAAGGGAGAAAATGGAAAACGAGCCACCCGGACGTGAAGAAGGTACCCGGGTGGTCACAACTTAGCAAATCTGATACAGGCGCCCTCGAAATGGCCTCGCACATGAAGGAATCAGCATAAACACTGAATAAGTGAAAAAGGGTTTCACATATGCTCAGATGGAACTATGTCGTTATAAACAGAAATTATTTAACATCCAAATGCATGACACTATTATGGAATTAGAATGGAAGAGAAAGGCAAAGGCACAGGTATCATATGAGAGAAGGAAGCAATTGGAAAAATTGAGATACCCTCATAACCTAGTATTGTAATGTGCTAGGAAGACTTTCCAAAGAAGTTGGCTGGCATCACTATGACACTATTATGGAATTAGAAGGGAAGAGAAAGGCAAAGGCTCAGGTATCATATGTAGAAGGAAGCAATTGGAAAAATTGAGATCAAAAGAAGTGGAGTTAGCTGAAAAGCAGCTTGCCCTAGAGATGGATAAGATAAAACTTGACAACATATTGGTCAATTCCTTGACCCTTTATTGGTTATTCAAAAGGAGTATTGGTTATTGGGGTTTAGGGGGTTAAATGGGTTAGGGTTTTAGAGGTTTAGGGGGTTAGTGGATTTAGCAGTAAAGGATTTTAGAGGTTAGGGGTCGTTACGGGTTAATGGGGCTAGGGTTTAGGGGGTTAAATGGGTTAGGGTTTTAGAGGTTTAGAGGGTTAGTGGATTTAGCAGTTAACGATTTTAGGGGTTAGGGGTCATTACAGGTTAATGGGGCTAGGGTTTAGGGGGTTAAATGGGTTAGGTTTTTCGGGGTTTAGGGGGTTAAATGGGTTAGGGGTTAAGGGTTTAAGGGTTAGTGGTTAAGGGTTTAGAGGTTTAGGGTTTAGGGGTTAAATGGGTTAGGGGTTTAGAGGTTTATGGTTTATGGGGTTAAATGGGTTAGGTGCCCGACCGAATGATGCCACAATAGAGCAAATGGAAAATGGGTTGCCCGAATTACGTGCATAAGGCACCCTTGCGGTCACAATTACTTAGAAAAACTGATACAGGTGCCCTCGAATGAAACGACACGACCCGAATGCGCCAGGTCGGGTGCCCTCGCACAGTGCGACACGCCGTGCCCAACCGAATGAATATGCCACAAGGGAACAAACCAAAAACGGACCGCCCGAATGTGCACAAGTCACCTGGGTAGTCACAACTTAGCAAAATTGATATGGGCGCCCTTAACAAAATGGCCCAAACCGAACACGCCCGATTGGGCGACCTCGCACGGTGTGACACGGCGCACCCACCCGAACGATGCCACAAGGGAGCAAACTGATACGGGTGCCCTCGAACGAAACAACCCGACCTAAACGCGCCAAGTTGGGTGATCTCACACGGCGCGACACGACGCGTCTGAATGAACGAATATGCCACAAGGGAGAAAATAGCAAACGGGCCGCCCGAACATGCACAAGGCACCTGAGCGATCACAACTTAGCAAAACTGATATGGGCGCCCTTAAACAAAACAACCCGACCCGAATGCGCCCGGTTGGGCGACCTCGCACGGTGTGACACAACGCGCGCGACTGAATGATGCCACAAGGGAGAAAATAGAAAACGGGCCGCTCGAACGTGCACAAGGCACCCGGGCAGTCACAACTTAGCAAAATTGATATGGGTGCCCTCGAACGAAACTGCCCAAACCGAATGCGCCCGGTCGGGCGACCTCACACGGCGTGACACTGCGCATTCGACCGAACGATGCCACAAGGGAGAAAACTGAAAATGGGCCGCCTGAACATCCACAAGGCACCTAGGTAGTCACAACTTAGCAAAACTGATACGGGTGCCCTCGAACGAAACTGCCCAAACCGAATGCGCCCGGTCGGGCGACCTCACATGGCGTGACACTGCGCATTCGACCGAACGATGCCACAAGGGAGAAAACTGAAAATGGGCCACCTGAACATCCACAAGGCACCCAGGTAGTCACAACTTAGCAAAACTGATACGGGTGCCCTATGAAACAGCCTGAACCTTACGCACCAGGTTGGGCAACCTCACACGGCGTGACACAACGTGCTTGACCGAAGAATATGCAACACGGGAGCAAACAATAAACGAGTCATCCAAACATGCACAAGGCACCTGAGTAGTCACAACTTAGCAAAAATTGATACGGGCGACCTCGAACAAAATGGCTTGACTCGAATGCACCCGGTTGGGTGACCTCGCACGACGCGACACAACAGGCCCGACCGAATGATGCCACAAGGGAGCAAATGGAAAACGGCCACCCGAACGTGCATAAGGCACCCGGGTGGTCACAACTTAGCAAAACTGATATGGGCACCCAGCTCGAACGAAATGGCCCGACTCGAATGCGCTCAGTCAGGCGACCTCACACGGCGCGACACGACACGCCTGACCAAACAAATATGACACAATGGAGAAAACAGTAAACGAGTCGTCCGAACGTGCACAAGGCACCCGGGCGGTCACAACTTAGCAAAACTGATACGGGTGACCTCGAACAAAACGGCCCAAACCGAATGCGCCCGGTCGGGCGACTCGCACGACGTGACACAGCGCGCCCGACTGAACGATGCCACAAGGGAGAAAATGGAAAACGAGGCACCCAGGTGGTCACAAGTTAGAAAAACTAATACAATCACCCTCGAACAAAATGACCCGACATGAACGCGCCTGATCAGGTGACCTCACATGGCACGACACGACGCGCCTGACCAAACAAATATGACACAGGGGAGAAAATAGCAAACGGGTCATCTGAACGTGCACAAGGCACTTGGCCAGTCACAATTTAGCAAAAATGATATAGGTGCCCTCAAATAAATTGGCCTGAACCAAACGCGCCCGGTCAGGCAACCTCACATGGCGCGACACCGCGTGCTCGACCGAACGATGCCACAAGGGAGCTGCAAACTGAAAATGGGCCGCCTGAATGTGAAAACAACACTCAGGAGGTCACATGAACTTAGAAAAACTAATATGGATGCCCTCGAACAAATTGGCTCGAACCAAACGCGCCCGGTCGGGCAACCTCACACAGCGCGATAGGGCGCGCCCCACCGAATGATTCCACAAGGAAGAAAAATGACAAACGGGCCGCCCGAATGTGCACAAGGAACCCTGGCGGTCACAACCTAGTAAAACTGATATGGGCGCCCTCGAACGAAACTACCTGAACTGAATGCACCCGGTCGGGCGACCTCACACAGCGCGACACCGTGCGCCCAATCGAATGATAGCACAAGGGAGAAAATGAAAAATGGGCTGCCCGAATGTGCAGAAGGCACCCGGGCGGTCACAACTTAGCAAAAATGATATGGGTGCCCTCGAACGAAACGGCCTGACCTGAACGCGCCTGATCGGGCGACCTCACACGGCACAACACGATGCCCCGGACCAAACAAATATGCCACAAGGGAGAAAAGAGCAAACGGGCCATTCGAACATGCACAAGACACCTGGGCAGTCACAACATAGCAAAACTGATACGGGCGCCCTCGAACAAAACGGCTCGAACTGAACGCGCCCGGTTGGGCGACCTCATATGGCATGACACCGCGCGCTCGACCGAACAAAGCCACAAGGGAGCTGCAAATGGAAAACGAGCTGCCTGAACATGCACACAACACTCGGGCTATCACATGAACTTAGCAAAACTGATATGGGCGCCCTCGAATGAAACATCCCTAACCGAATGTGCCCAGTCGGGCGACCTCACACAACGCGACAAGGCATGCCCAACCGAACGATTCCATAAGGGAGTAAAATGAAAAACAGGCTGCCTGACCATGCACAAGGCACCCTGGCGGTGACAACCTAGCAAAACTGATATGGGTGCCTTCGAACAAAACTGCCCGAACCGAATGCGCCCAGTCGGGCGACCTCACATGGCGCGACACCGCGCGCTCGACAGAACGATGCCACAAGGGATAAAATGGAAAACGGGTCGCCCGAACGTCCACAAGGCACCCCGGCGGTCACAACTTACCAAAACTAATACAAGTGCCCTCGAACGAAACGGCCCGACCCTAATGCGCCCAGTTGGGTGACCTCACACGGCACGACATGACATGCCTGACCGAACGAATATGCAACAAGGGAGAAAACAATAAATGGGTCGTCCGAACATGCACAAGGCACCTGGTGGTCATAACTTAGCAAAAATGATACGAGTGCCCTCAAACAAAACGGCCCGACCTGAACACGCCCGGTCGGGCGACCTCGCATGACGCGACACAATGCGCTCGACCGAATGATGCCACAAGGGACCAAACGGTAAATGGGCCGCCCGAACGTACACAACGCACCCGAGAAGTCATAACTTAGAAAAAATGATACGGGTGCCCAGCTCGAACAAAACGGCCCGACCCGAACGCGCCCGGTCAGGCGACCTCACACGGCGTGACACGATGCGCCTAACCAAACGAATATGACACTAGGGAGAAAATAGCAAATATATTGTCTGAATGTGCATAAGGTACCTAGGTGGTCACAACTTAGCAAAACTGATACGGGCGCCCTCGAACAAAACGACCCGAATCAAATGCGCCCGGTCGGGCAACCTCGCACGGCACGACACAGCACGCCCTACCGAACGATGCCACAAGGGAGAAAATGAAAAATGGGCCACTCGAACGTACCCGGGTGGTCACAACTTAGCAAAACTGATACGGGCGCTGTCGAATGAAATGGCCTGACCCGAATGCGCCCGGTCAGGCGACCTCACACGGTGCAACACGACGCACCTCACCGAGCGAATATGACACAAGGGAGAAAACAGCAAACAGGTCGTCTGAATGTGCACAAGGCACCTGGGCAGTCACAACTTAGCAACTCTGATATGGGCGCCCTCGAACAAAACGACCCGAACCAAATGCGCCCGGTCAAGCGACCTCACATGGCGTGACACCGCGCGCCCAACCGAACAATGCCATAAGGGAGTTGAAAATGGGAAATGGGCCACCCGAATGTGCACACAACACTCGGGCGGTCACATGAACTTAGCAAAACTGATACAGGCGCCCTCGAATGAAACGGCCAGAACCGAACGCGCCCAGTCGGGCGACCTCACACGGTGCGACAGGGCGCGCCCGACCGAATGATTCCACAAGGGAGAAAAATGAAAAATGGACCACCCGAACGTCCACAAGGCACCTTGGCAGTCACAACCTAGGAAAACTGATACGGGCACCCTCGAACGAAACTACACGAACCGAACGCACCCGGTCGGGTGACCTCACACGGTGTGACACCGCGCGCCTGACCGAACGATGCCATAAGGGAGAAAATGGAAAACAGGTCGCCCGAACATGGACAAGGCACTCGGGTGGTCGCAACTTATCAAAACTAATATGGGCACCCTCGAATGAAACGACCCGACCCGAACATGCCCGATCAGGCGACCTCACATGGCGCGACACGACGCGCCTGACCGAACGAATATGCTAGAAGGGAGAAAACATCAAACGGGCCATCTGAATGTGCACAAGGCACCTGGGTGGTCACAACTTAGCAAAACTAATATGGGCACCCTCCAAAAAAACGTCCTGAATTGAACGCGCCCGGTCGAGCGACCTCACATGGCGCGACACTGCACACCTAACCGAACGATGCCACAAGGGAGCTAAAAACGGAAAATGAGCTACTCAAACATGCACACGGAACTTGAGCGGTCACATCAACTTAGCAAAACTGATACGGGCACCCTTGAACGAAACAGCCGGAACCGAACGTCCCCGGTCGGGCGACCTCACACGGCGCGACAGGGCGTGCCCGATCGAACGATTCCACAAGGGAGAAAAACAAGAAACAGGTTGCCCGAACGTGCACAAGGCACCCTGGCAGTCACAACCTAGAAAAAATGATATGGGTGCCCTCGAACGAAACAGCCCGAACTGAACACGCCCAGTTAGACGACCTCACATCGCGCGACACCGCCTGCCCGACCGAATGATGCCACAAGGGATAAAATGGAAAACGGGCCTCCCGAACGTCCAAAAGGCACCCAGATAGTCACAACTTAGCAAAACTGAAATGGCCCGACCCTAACGCGCTCGATTAGGCGACCTCACACTGCGCGAAACGACGCGTTTGACCAAATGAATATGCAGCAAGGGATGAAACAATAAATGGGTCGTACAAATGTGCATAAGGCACCTGGGCGGTCACAACTTAGCAAAACTGATACGAGTGCCCTCGAACAAAATGACCCGACCTGAATGCGCCCGGTCGGGCGACCTCGCACAGTGTGACACAGCGCAACCGACCGAATGATGCCACAAGGGAGAAAATGGAAAACGGGCTGCCCGAACGTGCACAAGGCACACAGGCGGTCACAACTTAGCAAAACTGATACAGGCACCCTTAAATGAAACGACCCGACCTAAACGCGCCCATTCAGGCGACCTCACATGGTGCGACACGACGCGCCTAACCGAATGAATATGACACAAGGGATAAAATAGCAAACGGGCCATCCGAACATGCACAAGGCACTCGGGCAGTCACAACTTAGAAAAATTGATACGGGCGCCCTTGAAAAAAACGGCCAAAACCGAACACACTCGATCGGGCGACCTCACACAGCGCGATAGGGCGCGCCCGACCGAATGATTCCAAAATGGAACAAAATAAAAAATGGGCTGCTCAAACATGCACAAGGCACCCTGGTGGTCACAACCTAGAAAAACTGATACGGGCGCCCTCGAACAAAACTTGTCGAACCGAACGCACCTGGTCGGGCGACCTCACATGGCCCGACACCGCGCGCCCGACCGAATGATGCCAAAAGGGAGCAAATGGTAAAAGGGCCGCTCAAACGTCCATAAGGCACCCGGGCGGTCACAACTTAGCAAAACTGATACGGGCGCCCTCGAACGAAACGACCCGACCCGAACGTGCCCGATCAGGCGACCTCACACGGCGCGAACTGACGCGCCTGACCGAACGAATATGCCAAAAGGGAGCAAAGAAAAAATGTGCCATCTGAATGTGCACAAGGCACCCAGGTAGTCACAACTTAGGAAAACTGATACGGGTACCCTCAAACAAAACGGCCGAAACCGAACGCGCTCGGTCAGGAAACCTCACATGGCACGACACTGCGCGCATGATCGAACGATGCCACAAGGGAGATGCAAATGGAAAATGGGCCTCTCAAATGTGCACATGGCACTTGAGCAGTCACATGAACTTATCAAAACTAATACGGGCGCCCTCCAACGAAACGGCCGAACCAAATGCGCCTGGTCGGGCGACCTCACATGGCACAACAGGGCGCGCCCGACTGAACGATTCCACGAGGGAGCAAAATGGCAAACGGGCCACCTAAATGTGCACAAGGCATGCTGGCGGTCACAACCTAGCAAAACTGATACGGGCGCCTGTTGTGTAACCTGCTTCAAAAATAGAAGAAAAGAGATATCAACGCCTTAGAAATAAGCCACTTCAAGGGGGCAACCTCCAATACATTACATAAATGAAAAATTCTTGGATGATACAATTTACAAAACCTCCTTTCTATATATAGGAGTCCATGGGGCCATAATGTAATCCTAGTGGGCCACAATGTAATCCTATCTGACCTAACAATAATAATTTAAGGGCACAATAATAACAAAATGGGGGCTACAAGGGTACAATAATAACAATAAGAGGGCTACACTAACAAGAATAAGGGACTATACTAGTAATATAGGGACCTAACATGCCCTCTCCTTCAAAACATTGTTGTCCTCAACACTTGAGTAGCTCTGGGTGCTTCTATATAAAATTCTCATCCTCCCATGTAGAATCTTCAGTGGTTAAGTTCTTCCACTTGATGAGATACTCTGAAATTGATCAATTCTGTAGCTGTCAAGTTCTGGTTTCCATGAGCGCTTCAGGTTCCAATATGATTTTTCCTTCCTCATCAAGTTCTGGCAATATTATTTGAACTGGAATATTTTCACCTATAACCTTGTTTAAGCATGAAACATGGAAAATTGGATGCACTCGATGGGTTGTGCTGGTGAAACTCCAATTTGTATGGCATAGTACCAATCTTTTGCAACACCTTGTAAATACCATAGTACTTTGGCGATAATTTATTATCCTTCTTAGCTTGTAAGAGGGACATTTGTTTGTATGGTTGTAGCCGTAAAAATACCCAATATCCTACATCAAAAATTCTCTTGCTGCGATGTTGATCTGCTTGTTGTTTCGTTCAATTTTGTGCCAAATTCACGTTATCCTTCAAGAGTTGGAGAACTTCTTGCTGATGCTCGATGTGATCTTCCACTACTTGAACCTTCGAATTTTCCCTTAGAGATGATGTGATGTATGGTGGATGATATCCATAAAGTTCCATAAATGGGGTCATTTTTTCTGTAGTATGGAAGGAAGTGTTAAGCCACCATTTAGCAAGAGGTAACCACTTAACCCATTGTGTTTGTTTATCATATAAAAAACAACAAAGATATCCTTCAAACATTTATTTACTATCTCATTTTTACCACCAGATTGAGGATGATAAGATGAGCTATGAGCTAATTGAGTACCCAAACAAGAAAATAACTCCGTCCAAAAATTTTCAGTCAAAATGGGATCTCTGTCGCTCACAATAACCCTTGGGCTTCCATGTAGCTTTTGAATTCTGTCCATAAATGTAGTAGCAATTGTACTTGCTTTAAATGGATGAGATAGTGCACAAAATTGTGCATACTTGGTAAGTATATCAACTACCACCATGATGACATTATTTCCTTCGGACTTAGGTAAACGTGTGATAAAATCCTTTGAAATCTCTTCCAAACGTTGGCTTGGAATGGATAAAGGTTATAGAAGACCCGGGGTCTTATTTGTCTCAACTTTATTCTGCTGGAAAAACAAAAATTCTGCCACAAACTTTTGAATATTAGATTTAAGGCCATCCCAAAAAAATTATTTCTTCACCCTGTGGTAAGTTTTTAAAACTCCTGAGTGTCCTCCTAAAGGAGAAGTGTGCAATTCCAAAAGAATGTTTTGTTTTAGTTGGGAATTCTTACAAAGATATAAGCGATGTTTGTACCATAAGGAATCATTTTTCCAACTAGATGTATCAGACGTACTAGGATCTTGTTGCAGCTTTTGAATGAGTGTCCATACATCTTTGTCCTCTTCCATTCATCTCTTGCTTCGGTTATCCAATCTGGTTGGATAATAGAAATGGCACAAAGCAATGCTTCCACCTCTTCATTCTTTCTTAAGAGTGCATCTGCAACAACATTAAGCTTTCCTTTTTTGTAGATTATTTTAAAGTCATAACCCACATCTTTGTGACCCATTTGTGCTACTCTTCTTAAGATAGTCTTTGTTCCAAAAAGTGTTTAAGACTATCATGATCATTTTTTACCTTGAAGTGTCTTCCCATTAGGTAAGTTCGCCATTTCTTTAGTGCATGCAGTATTTCTAACATTTCCTTCTCATAAATAGATTTTTGTAAATACTTTCCTTTGATTGGACAACTTTCAAAAGAAATGGGTCTTCCTTCTTGCATTAAAACGACACCAATTCCATTTCCTGAGGCATCACTTTCCACAATAAATGTTTTTGTGAAGTCCGGCGTAGCTAAGATTGGTTCTAGGCACATTGCCTCTTTAAGATGTTCAAAGGCCTTAGTTGCTTCAGGAGTCCATGAAATGCATCTTTCTTCAATAATGTTGCTAGAGGTGCTGCTATTCTCTCATAATTCTTAACAAACTTGCGATAATACCGTGTTAACCCCAGAAATCCTCGCAACTGCTTTATGGTCGTGGGGACTTTCCATTCCTTAATGGCTTTAATTTTGTTAGGGTCTACTTAACACCCTCGTGAGATATAATATGACCCAGATATTCCACCTCTTGTACTCCAAAGAAACATTTGGATGTTTTTTCATATAATTGTTTCTCCTGCAATAGTTTGAGCACCCTGTCCACATGTTCAACATGATCCTTCCAAGACCTGCTGTAGATTAGTATATCATCAAAAAATACTAGTAGAAATTTTCTAAGGAAGGGTTTGAAAATGTAATTCATCAGGCCTTGAAATGTAGAAGGTGCATTGGTAAGGCCAAAAGGCATGACCAAAAATTCATAATGACCCTCATGAGTTCGAAATGTTGTTTTCAGAATATCTTCCGTCTTCATTCTAATTTGATGATATCCCGAACGAAGATCCAACTTGGTAAAATAAATTTCTCCATGTAATTCATCCAATAATTCATTAATCACATGAATGGGAAATTTGTCTTTAATGGTCAGCTTATTGAGCTCCCTATAATCCAGACACATGTGCCATGATCCATCCTTCTTGTGTACCAATACTACAGGAGCAGAGAAAGAACTTTGACTAGGTTGAATTATACCCGCCTCTAACATTTCTGCAATCATAAATTCAATTTCACTCTTTTGGACATAAGGATATTTGTAAGGCCTAATGTTTGGAGGAACAATTCCTGGAATCAAATGAATAGCATGATCATGATCACGAATAGGTGGGAGTCCTCTAGGAGTTTCAAAAATCTTGGAATGATTGTCCAAGACTTTTTGGAGATCTAGAGAAATATATGATTTTGATGTTGGAACTTTAGTGAGCATAATTGTGCAATTACATCTCTTTGTTCTTTCTTCAGAAGATTTGTCATGACATTAGAGCTTATTATCTTTTCTAGCTTCCTTGTAGTACTCCGTAATTCGATTTCCTTTCCTTCTGAAAAAAAAAATCAAGAAAAGTTCTTGAAAATTAAAAGCTATCGTCCCCAACGATTGTAACCAATGTACTCCTAGTACAACATCAACACCTCCCATTGGAATGGAAAGCATTGGACTATTCAATACATATTCCCCCATGGATAGCTTGATATTATGGCATCTTCCAGAGCAATTTATAGTTCCTCCATTTGGAACCATCACTTGACATTCTGATGCTGGGTATAGGAAACAATTCAATTCTTTGGCTACCTTACAATGAATAAAATTATGGGTATTCCCTGAATCAATCAACACTATTACCATTTTCTTCTTGATATGTCCTTCTATCTTGAGAGTTTGAGGAGTGGTAATTCCTGCCAATGCATTACACGATATGGTCAGACTCATTTCTTCCTCTTCTAGGTTGGTTCCTAGTGTATATCCTCTTCTTGTTCATTTTCTTCTTCCTCTTCACAATCTATGTAAAATAATTCTTCTCGCACGCTTATGACCTTTAGTGTATTTGCTTATCACACTCGTAGCAAAGCCCTTTTGCTCTTTTTTCTTCCAATTGTTGTGGTGTCAACCTTGTAGGTTGTGGAAATCTAGACGTAGCAACACTTCCTTCTTTATAGAATTGAGTGGTAGGCTTCCTTGTCGCCATTATTTTACATTCAACTTTTTCTACAACTCACGTTTCTCCAATGAATCAGGGTCCAAAACATGAACTTCATGTTGGATGTTATCCTTTAGAGTACCTATGAAGAGATCAATTGTGTGTTCCTCTGAAATATCAGTCACCCTTATATTCAATTTTTGGAAGTCCTCAATGTGCTCCCCCACTAAACCCTTTTGTTTGAGATTTGTCAATTGGCTAAAGAATGTGTTGCTCTTCGTATCCTCATAATGTGCTATCATTTCCTCCATAAAAATTGACCAAGTGACAATTTTTTTATGGGAGAAAAGCCATCGATACCATACAAATGTATTTTTTTCTAAATGTAAAGTTGCAATGCGTACCTTTTGTGTGTTTTGCATGTTATGGAGATCAAAATATTCTCTACCTATAGTATCCATGTTGTGATCTTTTCCATCAAAATTCTTTATCCATTTTTTAGAAATATGGTGTTCTTCTTCAAATATTGAGTTATGTGAAATCTCACTTATTAACATTTTTTTGTTCCAATGTGAGGTTCTTCTAACTATTTTTCATTAAACATTTCTTGTATCAACTTTGTCAAACCTTCGATGTCTGTTTTTACATCATTCTTCATGTTTTCCATCTTATCTTCCATGCCAGCTTCCATGCCATCCATCTTCGCTTCCACACCTTTCTTCAAAACTTCCATTTCATTTTTTTTTTCTCTTTGCAAGAGTGAAATTTGTTGCACTTGCTCTTGTAATTTTGGTAGATCGTGTTGCAATTCTTCATCTTCATGAGTCATAGTAGAGCCTTCTGAAGGCTTAATGTGTGTTTAATTATTTTTACGGGGCATATTTTAGAACCCAATACTGATATCTATTCTACAATATGCCCTTGGAATCAATTAAAATTGATTCTTCAAACAAGACTTATGCAATTTGGAAAAAAATACACACCTTTTTCTTGATTTTGAGGAGCTCGATATTGAAATTGGATTATCTCTGTGATTGTAGCACTTAAATATCTGAATTTTGGTATCAACGTAGCCCTCTGAATTATAATTCTAATGCCACAGGTCAGACCTGATTTGGATTCTCCAAGACAAAGTTGTGTCTAATCTCCCACAATGACATAATTATGGACTGGTTCAGTAGAGCGAACTTGTACGACTTTCCACATGTCACCGTTTTGTCCTTTTTCTCTGAAATTGATAGCCAAGAAACTAAATTCCGTGTAATTATGACCACTTTTTACGTCACTCCAATCTGATGCCCAGAGAGAGAGTTATTGAACTTTTTCCACGATCACCTCTTTGAGATGAAATTCAGGAGCCTGAAAAAGCACTACCTTCCACAGATCATATCTCCAAACATATTGCGAACCAAGCTCTGAAATTTTTTGACGAATTTGCTCAGGATTTCAGCTTCGCACCATACAAATTTCAAATTTTGACCCTTCGTAGAAAAAAAGTTATAGTGCAAATTCCACGATGACCTGTTTAGGAGCCTGAAAAAATACCTAACTTCCACAGATCATATCTCCAAAACTATTGTGAACCAAGCTTTGAAAGTTTTAGAAAATCTTCCTCAGTTCAGCAGTCCCGCACCTAAAATTTCAGCCAGCTTCTGAAACTTGACAGAAAAAAATTATAACCAAAAATACCACGATGACATGTTTGTGGACGACAGAAACCTAGAATCCAAAGCTCTAATACCAAATGTTGTGTAACAACTGCTTAAAAATAGAAGAAAAGGACCTTAAACGCCTTGTATAAATAAAGCCACTTCGAGGGGCAACCTCCAAATACATACATAAATGAACAATTCTTGGATGATACAATTTACAAAACCCTCCTTTTTTCTATATGTAAGGTCCATGAGATGCTAATGTAATCTGGTAGGTACCGTGTAATCCTAGCCGACCTAACAATAATAATTTAAGGGCACAACAATAACAAAATGGGGGTTACAAGGGTACAATAATAACAATAAGGGGGTTACACTAACAATAATAAGGGACTATACTAGTGATATAGTGACCTAACAGTGCCCTTGAATGAACCTGCCTGAATCGAACGCACCCGGTTGGGCGACCTCACATGGCGCGACACGACGCGCCTGACCGAACGAATATTCCACAAGGGAGCAAACAAAAAATGGGCCACCCAAACGTGCACAAGGCACCCAAGCGATCACAACTCAGCAAAACTGATATGGGCACCCTCGAACAAAACGAACCGAACCAAACGTGCCCGGTCGGGCGACCTCCCACGGCGCAACATGGCGTGCCCGACCGAACAATGCCATAAGGGAGAAAATGGCAAACGGGCCACTCAAACGTGCACATGGCACTCGGGTGGTCACATGAACTTAGCAAAACTGATACGGGTGCCCTCGAACGCGCTCGGTCACAACTTAGCAAAACTGATACAGGCACCCTCGAACGAAACGACCCCAACCGAACGCACCCGGTCAGGGGACCTAACCAGTGCGACCAAATGAAAGATGCCACAAGGGATCAAATTACGGCAAACGGGCCACTCTAACATGTAGTACAAGGCACCCGGGCAGTCACAACTTAGCAAAACTGATGCGGGCGCCCTCGAACGAAACAGTCTGACCTGAACGTGCCTAGTCGGGCGACCTCACACGGTGCGACATGGCGTGCCCAACCGAACGATTTCATAATAGAGTTTTAAGAAAATTATCTCAGCTATCTCAATCATTGACAAATAATCTCAAGAAGGTATATCCTTTCTTTCTGAGAATTTTTTTTTTAAGTGTCAAGAAAAACTCTCATACATAGGGATTTTCAGCATTAAAGGAAAGATTGTACTTTTTCCTTATTATGTGTTGGATAAATTCTTTGTAACAAAAGTGTGTCACCAATGTAAATCCCTAAAACACTTTTTAAATAAATACCAAGAAACTACGATGCATAAAGTTTTGTTTAAACTAAAGAAGATTGATGATTATTCCTTCACCATTCAACTCAAACATGAGATAACTATAGAATTGGTATGGGAATTCGTTCAAAAGTGTCGGTATTGCGACATTTGTAGAGAAGCGTCGGAATTGCAACAGTTTGGGCCAAAACTGTCGCAATTCCGACTCTTCTCTACAAGTGTCGCAATACCGACACTTACCTCTATGTGTCTGTATTGCGACACTTGTAGAGAAGCATCGGAATTTCTATAGTTTTGGCCCAAACTGTCACAATTTCGATGCTTCTCTACATGTCACAATACTGACACCTAACTCTAAATGTAGATATTGCGACACTTGTAGAAAAGCATCGGAATTGCGATAGTTGTTGCCCAAATTGTCGCAATTCCGATGCTTTTCTACAAGTGTCGCAATACCGACACTTACCTCTAAGTTTCGGCATTGCGACACTTGTAGAAAAGTGTCGGAATTGTGACAGTTGTGGGCAGGATTCGAAAAATTGATAAAATTTGGGGAAATTTCCGACATTTGGTCAAAAGTGTTGGAACCAAAGTGTCGGAATTTCCACCAAATGTACTAGTGCTTCAATTGCATGTTTTCCTACTTAAGGAATGAAATCATGAAGTTGGCCCTGGACAAGTTGTCCTTAAGCTCTCTAATCTCATTATCTTTATCCATCATTACCTGCTTTGTGCATTTTAATTCTTCATCCCTCTCCAAATATGCCATGTCACTGCTAGGATGGGATGGTCCTTCACTTTGCAAAAGTGGTTTATGTTTTGCTGGTGATCACTATGTTGTTGATGTAGGCTTCGCCCCTTCCACAATTTGTGGAGAAAAAAAAAATCCTCCTACCTCTATGATAGGTTTTGGTCAACTCAGCCCTCAAGGGCTTCTTCACTGAAACTCTTCTAGATGTACCAATCTTCATATGTCTGGATGGTGTTGATGGTGTAGCTGATGATATATCTTGGCTAGTTGTTTGGATAGCAGAAGGAAAAAAGTAATGAGGCTGAATGAATGTCTCCCTAGTGATGTTCATATCCTTAAGCTGGTGCAAGAAAATGATCTTGATGAGTGCTTGGTGAAAGAGACTAGCTTCATGTTTACTTTTTCTATGTTGCACCTTCCCTTCCATCTTAGCCAAGCTCTTGTGGAGATAATAGGACTGGTTAAGAGATTTTTTCCCTGTGAAGTGCATGAGAAATATGACATGATACTTTTAGAATACATGGTATCTACCCTCGCATATAAAGTACCTCATAATGACCCTCATAAATGGAGGAAACCTGTCAAGAAGCTTATCAAAAGGAAAAACTTTGTTGATACCATCTTTATAATGAGCTTTGATGTAAGGTTTGTAATTTTGCATATCCAAATCTAGGTTTCATAACCACTTCTCACCACTATTTGGTATCCCTGTTGCTCTAGATATGGCTTCAGTTGTGATTGAATCTGACCCTTGAAATTGTGACTTTATCTCCTTTAAAGTTAGTGGAAAACAAACTGGTGTGCTTGGCATGGCATTTTACCCTTTCAATTTTCTTATAGAAATTCATGCACCCAAACTTTTGAAAACATTTTTTGGCAAGTGGGGAAGACATTATTTCATCTATGTTTAGTGGTTCATACATAGACACATGGCCTCCTTTGTTATAGGGCTTCTTCTCCTCCATTTGATAGTTTGCAAGGGGGAACCCTAGGAGAAAAGACAAGGGAAGTGAGTGAGGGGATAGTTTGAAGGGGTTACGGAAGGGAAATGGGAGTGGAAAAATTTAGGGAAGTGAATAGGGGTCTTAGGGAACTGTAGGAAGTCGAATGGGGTGAAATGGGTATGGGAATTAGGCTAGGGAATTTTTACACAGTCCTAGCTAGCAAAGCTTCCAAAAACACAACATTAGGCTAGGGTTTCAGGGTTGGGGATTAAGAAATGAGAGAGGGGTTTGAAGGCTATGGGATATGAATTTTACTATGAGGAATGGTAAAGGATCTATGGGATAAGTGTGTTTACTTTTCAAACTTAAAAAGAAGGGTCACCCACCAAAACGTAGCGTGCGAACAAATGGAGGATTTGAACATTAAATACAATGAAATTGAGCTGATAGGAGTAGTCAATAACCTGTTACTTACTTACAGAAAAATGATAAACACTTTGATAGCCTTTAGAAAACCTTGGAAACTAATTTTATGCCACTTGGAGAGAAAACACAGTGTGTAGAGGAAGATGTAGCATGCAGGCTAGAAAACGCAACATGGCTGCTTGGAATCACTTTTGGAGTATGTTTTGAGCTTGAAATTGCTGAGGAAGAACTTTATGATAAGTGAGAGCTCTTTATCAATGATATTAATGAGAAACTAAGTTGAAACGGTCTTTTATAGATTGTGATAGTCAATTTTCTTCATAGTAGTGGGCTGGCCCACCACATGTTTTTTCATTTTTGCTTTGAAAACTATGTATCTTAGGAAATTTATATGCATATTTGGAACATTAATAATTTATTACATCACGTTTAATAAAAATTACACTTGTAATAAAATTTATTAAGAAATCTCCCTATTACTACTCCTTCATTTGCCAGATTCATGCCTGAAATCCCTGATTTTGATGACTGAAACCCTAATGATCTAATGGATACACCGAGCTAGATGAAGACCATGATGGAATGAATGAAATGAATATGGATACCTTGAAATGATGACTCATCCAATTGATATATGATAATGACCATTAGGTGAGATTTTTTGGAAGGAGTAGAAATAGTCCTAGACAGCACTAGTGAGGCACCAAATTTTTATTTGAAGACCTACTGAAACCATGAAAATTTGACATGAAACCCTAATAAAATTTTTGAAAGAGCCCATTTTATCACTTGTGACAGGTATAATTGACTGACACTAACACAATCACTATGTAATTATTTTGTAGCACCTGTTAAAATATTGTGAGCATTGCAAAGTGATTTCATAGCGCTCCTTAAAAAACTATATTGCAATTTCGAGGAACTTGAAACGGCTCAGACTTTCTCCCAATCGATTCTCCACACCCCAAAATTTCTACTCAAAAAAAAAATGAATTATTTTATCTTCACTGGATTTGCAAATCATTACAATTTTTTCAATAAAAATTCAATCTAAGAGGGTTTTCACGATATTCCAAAACATGGTACTATGTTTTACTCTAATAACATTAAAATCATTGTAAATACCACACATTTGCCTACTAGAATACAACAAACACTCCTTCACAGGGTCTTAGAACCATTTCAACAAGAATTCCAAATATGCATTACTAAAGCAAGCAACAATTGAAGCTATAGGGTTCAAATATTTAATGTAAATCAATTCATCAGGCTACAGACTCCCATAATGACCAATATTAAAATGGAAAAATGCACAAGAATACAAATTGCAGTAACAAAAACTCATAAGCAGTAAAAAAATTGATTTAAACATAGGGATTTGATTCAATCTCAACCAATTAGCAAGCCCACAACTTACAATCCAAAATCTCCATTTATTTACGCCACTCACACACAAAAATACCTTTCGTTCACAGATATTTAAGGTATAAACGTCTGCAAAACTCAGGACTCTAGTTGGGAAAATAAATAATTAGTTCCTCCCTTCTCTCCCTCTCTCTTCTCTTCTCTTGGGAGCTTCTCCTCTTCTTCTCTTCTTCTCAAACACTATTTTATTGTTTCGCAAAAGGAACAAACTATGACAACCAAGAGTTAAAAAGGCTGGATCATTTCCCCTTCTCCACAAAATAAGATAAACTAAAATCTACATTTACGTTAGAAAATAACTTCTACAGCTTAATTCTAAAAATAAAAACTCACTTCTTAATGAAAATATTTACAATTTCTTACAAAAAAAATTAAAATTTCATCCCATATTTACCATGTGCCCATCCCATCACATTGGTAAGCTCTTATCCAGACTTCACCAAATATTTTTTCTCCACCTATACACCTGCATCACTAGCAGTGACCCTAAAATTTAAACATGTCCAAATTAAAGCCTTAAAAATATGTTTGAAATGTAATTCTTAGGATATTTACATTATATGCTTGGCCTCTAAGTATTGCAAACCAAGGAAGGAATTTCTCTTAGCTAATGCAAGTATGCATGTGATCTTCCTCATTATTTTTATATGGAATATTGTAAACCAAGCCCTTCTCCCTTTTAGTCTGCAGCCAAAATTAATACCACCTACACTATGCCTGAAGTTGATGCCACTTTGTCTCGGATCCTCTTATATTTCGCTCATACTCATCTTGATCTTTCCTTTGTTATTGGTATTTTTTCCTCATATATGCAACCAACACATGGACGTCATTTGAAAACATAAAAAATGATACTCTAAAGTATTTGGGGTACAATTTAGTTTCAGATACATTATAGTTCAAGGGGGAATCCTTTATTGGTTGGTTTCATTGATTGATATTTGGTTGGTGACTACGATGATCAAAATTCTACTATAGGTTATGTTTTTAGTCTTGGTTTTGTATTTGTCACGTTGGCATGTAAAAAGCATCAAGATATTTCTCTTTCTTCAATGGAAGCATAGTACCAATCAAGAATCAATGCAAAAAAAGAAGTATCGTGGCCTCAATAAATATTTTTATAGTTTGTATCCTAATAGCAACATATGACCACCCTCAGGTGTGATAATCAAAGTTCCATCATGCTCGCCAAAGATCTAATTTAGCATTACTGTAGCAAAAAATTTGAGCTACAAATGCACTTAGTCAAAAATGTCATTCATAATAAATGTATTTAAGTTCTGTTTTTCCCTATGAATGACTAAACTAGAAGAATTTTCACAAAGTCTCTTACAAAATAAAATTTTTCTAATTTTTTATCATGTTAGGAGTTCAAGAAGTTCTCTTAAGGGGGGATAGGTTCTATGCCTCCTTCCTTCTCCTATTGTGTCATATTTGTAAATACTTCAATCATGTCACAAGTTGTTCTTAAGGAGGGATGTTAAAATATTTAGAAACTTACAAGTTAGTTAAGTTCAACATGGTCTAATGTGTCTATTATGTAAAATAGTGTTCCTTAGTAACTTTTTCTAGTATGCATTAGTTTTCTGTAATTCAATGATCACAATATGTTCTTAACATGAAGTGCTCCAACAACCCATATTTTCTTCAATACTGATGGCTATTGATCTATGGCTTAACACCTAATTGGTCCATGGTATTTATTTAAAGGCCATGGAGGGTCATGGCTAACAATAGATTATGAGAACACTCTTATGTAAAATATTTTCTTTCACATTAATAGAATTGCCTCAAGTGGCTACCTTGCTTGGGGTCGTGGAATGTTTCCATCTTAGATGGTTTTAATGATGTAAAAATACTAGAATCATGATCATTGATTTGGTTTTGTGAGTGATTATTAAAGATGTTTGTCCTATATGGAATTCTCTATTTTCCCAAACAACAATGAGTAGATGTATAATTAGAAATGTATTTATTTAAATATTACATTAATGAATAAAATTATTATTTCCATAAAAAAATATTCATATAATTGATGCCACTACTCTAGATATTTAAAATCCAAGTAAAAACAATATCATATGCCCCTAAATTCACATTCACAACATTAGTTCACAATTGTAGTTTCAAAACATCCTTCATAATTCTACCCCTAATGCTGAAAACAAGATTAAGTGCAATCACACTTTACAAATCCAAATATTTTTATAATAACATACAACCATTCTATCCATTACAACTTTATAATAACTTTATAATTGAAGTTCATTCTTATGACCATTTTTAGAGTGAACACATGCACACTTAAAAAGTATTATTCATTCTTTTATTTACTCTTCTTTAGACTAAACACATGCGTAGTTACACATGCATAGTTAAAAGCCATTATTCATTCTTCTTTGATGTACTCTTCCTTCCTTTTTACTATGGAGAGAAACATTGTTATTCACTTATTGAATTTCAATTGAATTATTCAATTTTCACACTAGCCTCTTTCTCTTAGATGGCCAATTTTAAGTATAGATTTACACACATCATAATAATAAAATTATAATGTTGCTTGTCATCACTTCTTTTTTATATCCTTCCCGGAAGAATAACCTACATAACCTACTTCATGTTTGAAAGTTGACATTTTGAAAATAAAATTCATTATTATGTTTGAAATATATGAAAATATAAAACTTATAATAAATATATTGAAAAAATTTGTTATATTATTTTATATATAATAAATAATAGTAAAATTTCTTGTAAATATTTTTTTATATATAATTTGAAAATATAAATGTATTTATATATATAAAATGAAAGACAAAAAAATTTAAAAATTAAAATATTTTTAATATATTCCACTCTTATTTATTATTATTGAAATATGATAATTTTATTATATAAATATTTATATTTATATAAATTAAATATTTATAATATAAATAAATAAATAAATTTAAATAAATATTAAAAAATACTAAATAATAAGAAATTTGAAAATAATTTTCTAATATACACAAGCTCTTTTTATATATTCAACTTTTATATTTTATTAAAATATTACACTTCTACTATAATTGTTTATAAATATATAAAATTATATAATTTAAGTGTATGTAGTGTAAAAAACAAAATTAAAAATTAAAATATTTTTTTAATATACATATACTTTTTTATATATTTAACTTTTATATTTTATTGAAATATTATACTTTTAATCCCTTTTATATATATATATATATATATATAGTTTAAATTATAGAGAAAATACTATTTTTCATCATAATTAGATGATACAATTTTAAGAAAGAATGTGGCTTTTGTTGCTTAAAATATATATTTTCTATAAAATAAAAAACTTAAACTCAAGTTTTTAAAAATATCTATAAAATTTTGGATAAAATTAACAAACAAAATATCCAAAAAAAAAATATTTCATTTATAAATTAGACTTCACCATTATATAAGATGTATAAAAATTTAACATATATATTTGAAAATCACAACTATATATATATATATATATATATATATATATATATATATATAATTCTATTTTATTTTATTTAAATGGCATATTAAATTTCTAAATTTATATAATTTAAGTGCTTATGGTATAAATAAGAAATTAACATATGAAAATTGTAAAGATAAATATAAACAAATAGAAATAAAAAAATATTATTAAAAAGAAATAAAATTAACAACATGACTCTCAAAATATTCCCAAAATATTCCCAAAGTTAATGTGTATTGGTCTCATTCTCAAAATTGACATTCATAAACAACATATTGTTAGTGTAGAAAACCTAAATCTTTTTTTAAAGAGAGTAAGTTTTAGCATTTAGGGTTTGATTATTTTTTTTATTACTAAACTCCTTGAATTTATTTTGATTTCATAATGAATTTGAAATGAATTTTAATATAATTTTAGAAGAATTTCTTGAAATTATTAGTGTTACCTCATCAAATAAATTTGGCCAAGAATAAATTTGACATTTCCCAGGAATAAATTTGACAAACTTCAAATTTAATCAATTTTTTTCACCAAAACCATGACTTAGACAAGAACAGCATTGAATCTATACTAGTTTCTTAACTAGACACCTAAATTGAAGATCATTTTTTTTTAGCATGCTCAAATAACTTATTAAAAATATCATAACTTTCTTTATAACTTTAAATTATAATTTTTTAAAAATGGTTAAGACCTTGTGTTTCATTCTAAGAGGTCACACATTTAAATTAAGAGGGAAGTAGAGTATGTAAGCATTCCTACACCTTAGTAGTCAAATATTTGTGTGAAGGTAAGTCCCTTGTCTGACAAATAAGGAGATATCATCACAAATTTTGAGTCTCACTTGGTAGTGACCTTAAACTAGATTGTTATTATTAATTAAAAATATTTTTCTTTTTATAATTTTAAATTTATTATTTTTAAAAAATTAAAATAAATAAATAATTATTTTTGTTTATTTTTTAGGTAATGTGAGTCTTGAAATGATTGGCATGCTTTTGTGTTTAGAGTAGTTGTGAAAATAGTTGTAACAAAGGAGCTTATAAGCTGTTAATGTCAGCAAGGGACTGGATTGTTATTATTAAAAATATCATACTTTTTTTTTATAATTTTTAAAAAATTAAAAAAAATAAATAAATATTTTTGTTTGTTTGTTCGGTAACGTGAGTCTTGAAATGATTGGCATGTTTATGTGTTTTGAATAATTGTGACAATAGTTGTAACAGAGAAACTTATAAACTGTCAAAATCACCAAAGTATCACACCGCTCTTAAGCCACACCAACTCTAAAGATAACTAAATTTTCTCCCACAAAATTTTAAACCATGTCCTTTTCACCCTAAAATGCTTCAATAAAACACCTTATCACCCTATTCTACCCCTCATATGATGAACAACTTTATATTTACATAAATGAATCACAAAATTGATAAGACATTAACGGATGACAAATGAGAAATCAGCCGCTTACTCCGTAAATTGAAGGGTCCAAATAGTTTACTATGTATGTTTCTATTAGTTAAAATGGTTTATTGAAACAATACACCCACTTATGCGGCAAATGAAAGTGGTCAAAGATTCTATTACTTTGCTATAGTTAGATGATTTATTCAATTTGGGATAGGAGATTCACCCTTGGCACGGTTCTTGGAGAGTACTCGTGAGATACTAATAAGTTATTAATTTTATTTTTTATTAATGTAAATAATATGAAATTTAAAAATAAAAATTGTTTAATAAAACTATGATGATAATGATGATTACCATCTATTAAGATTAATATGATTTGTTGGGCTTTAAAAGTTTAATTGATATTTTTTAACATTTTATTTTTATGATTGAAAGAAAGGAGATGAGTGTTTATATATCAACGTAATTTTGCTAACTCGACATGTTGTAAAGGTTGGTAGTGCGACAAAGCTATTATAAAATTAGAACAGATGTAAGTGACAGTTGGGAAATTCATGAGAAAGTGTTTTTCATCCTCATCCCTCTCACAAAGGCGATATACAGTTTCATCCCAAGGTGTTTTGGGGATATACCAATGCCCGATTTCATTTTGAAGCTCATGAGAATTAGCTCTTATCTTGGCAATGCTCATTTTCTTCTTAGCACTCGGAAATATAGAAAGTTAATTTTGGGTTTCCAAATTTTGGTTGATCATCTCTTCAAAATACCTTCTCTTATATTTTTCCCTCTAACTTGTTATCATCCCACAACTTATCTTTAAATTTGGAAGTAACAATATTTTTAATATTATCCTTATTCTTCAAGATGATATCCTCCTTTACCCCCTAATGGTCTAGTTACAATTGGGCATCCTTATGGCAGCCTCACTTGAGTTAGAGATGAGGGTTTTGGCTTGAGTTATAATAAAATTTAGGATACCTCTTGGCTTCCATATTGAATAACTTATTCTTATACATGAGATACCTAATCATATCCATTATTTAAATGGGATAAAGGCTAGTTTCAATCAAGAAGATAGGGTATCGAGTATTACCTTTAATATTGACTTGTAGGTTATAAATTTCTTTTGGATCAACCCAATCTTATTGTACAATTCTCTAGATATATTGCAAGCA
The DNA here is from genome assembly GCA_034641835.2 of Pinus albicaulis. Lineage (NCBI taxonomy): Eukaryota > Viridiplantae > Streptophyta > Pinopsida > Pinales > Pinaceae > Pinus > Pinus albicaulis. The sequence goes on from CM076574.1 coordinate 577,998,478, forward strand.
CAAACCTAACATCCATTTAAAATAACAAGGGTGATGAGTGTCTCAAAGAGGATTTTTTTTTACTCCATGTCCAAATATATGTAGACTTGCAATTGTTTTCAAGCCCATAATAAGCTTTATAGCCTCCAATTATCCTTTTCTCATTGTTATAATTCTAATTGAGCTGATGATGAGTGTTGATTCCCAAATGTTTGTATGAAAAAACTTTCTCCGAGTAGTTATTATGATAAATGAAATTAACATAGTTGATATTTTTGGATTTAATTATCATGACTTTAGTCTTGTCAGTATTAACAATCATACCCATCCTCTAGCATTAATCTTGGAGGATTTTAGGTTGTTTGCCGAGATCGTCATGTCTCCTAGCTAAAAGAATAATATCATCAACATAGAGGGGAAGAGTAATGACCATACAAGAAAGCGTAGGGCCATAATGGTCCTATATATAGACAAAGTATTTTTCTCCCTACATTTAAAGATAGACACAATAAAGCTTTTCATCCAAGGCTTAGGGAAGCTTTGTTTCACCATTAGATTGAGGATTTTGTTTATATGAACGATGAGGATAGACAATCTCATGTTAATAATTTCATCTAGGTAGCCTTCAATATCCCAAGCTTTCCCATTAGCGAGTTACATAATCCTGAACTTAATGTTTTCCAAAAAGAAGTTATCCTCCTCTATAGGTGTTAAAGATGGTGTCCATGGAATTAGGAGAATCAGAAATATTCATAAGATGAATATCCTAGTCCTTTAAAGAGATCAAATTATTTTCTTTTTTTTTACGAACAATAATTTTCCTCCAAAACTTTGTAGACTCAACTTTAAAAAGATGAAAAATATGGTTTGCCTCGTATTTATATATAAAAAAATTCTTCCTTTAAATAAAATATCTAAACATAATAATTTTTTCAAGCTTTACTTATTATACATAGTGAAGAAATAATTTAATGTAGTTTAAATATATATTGTATAGTTTAATATATATATATATATATAATTTAATATGTTGATTCTTAATTATTTATTTTATATATAGAATTAAACTTCAATATTACTTTAAATCTGAAATATTTGAAATGATAAAAAAAATTTAATTTTTTCAGCAAAAATATATTTATGAATTTCATTCTAATCAAAAGTTTTCTGAGTGAAATTTATTAATATTTTTTTCTTCATATATAATGTGTAGACTAGTTGGTTTGAGTGGAGTATAGTTTCCACAAAGTGTGATGTTCAAATTTCATGGGGAGGGTGGAGGATTAAAGTCATTTTTGTGGAACTAAACTATCTCAATGGGCATTCAAGGTCAATTGAGCTTACACAATTTTGATGATAGTATCTATCTAAAGAGGAATCTAAGATCAATTAGTTTTACACAAAGAGCATCCAAGCATGATTAATTTTTCCATAATCCCATAGCACATCCAAACATGATTAAGTTTTACACAATATTGATAGTAGCGTCTATCCCAAGGAGCATCCAATATCAATTGATCTCACATAATCTTGATGATAGAATATCGCTATGAATAAATTGTTCTTGCATCCAATAGATGAGTTAATCCCACCTAAAATCAACCTAATTACAATACATACACACATATTTCATTATCAGAATATTTTAATTGCATTAAGTACTAATTTACACAATCTTAATGATAACATCTACCCCAAGCGGCATCCAAAATTCATTGACTATCCCAAAAAGTGTCTAATATTCATAAAAAAATACACATTTTTATAATAACATATCATTATAAATAAATCATATTCATATATATATATATATATATATATATAGATATCATTTTGTTTTAGTGTAGAGAGACTACTCTGGTTAGAATCAACTATTTTTTTATGGTTGAGTAAAAGATCTATCTACAACACACTAATAAAATGTTCATATATATATATATATATATATATATATATATATATATATATATATATATATATATATATATATATATATATATACATATGATATGAAAATATTTTAAGAGTAAAGCATGCATATTGAATATTTGATTTATAACTCATATAATTTTTTTTGTTATTGATATTTTTAAAATATTATATATAACATTTATATTAAAAATTAAATAAATTACATATCTATCTCACAATGCAATGTGAAAATATAATAATTTTTTAAATTTCTTAGAACATAATTTAGGTTGGTTTATTTTTTCTAAATGTTGTCATGCACATAATATATATATATATATATTTATTGTTTATGTGTGGTGTCATGTACATAATGTACAATGTTTTTTTTTGGGGTGTAGAGAGAGACTACTCTAGTTAGAATCAACTATTTTGTTTATTGATGAGTAAAATTTCCATGTACAACACACTAATAAAATTTTCTCTCATATATATGAATGATAAAAGCAATTGTATTCTAGAGGAACCTCACAATGAACCTTTATCTAATGGAAAACAAGAGGATTTGAACCTTGGATTTCTCAATTTTCATATATTTCACATTACTTTGATCACCAATTGAGCTGCCCTTTAGGACGAATTTAAATTATTTTATTTCTAATAATAGGTTGATATAAAATTATGTTATTGATAAATGTTACTACAATTTTTTTTGTTGTAATTAATATATTTTTATTTTAAATGTTATATGGCAAATAAAAGTAGAATGAATTACAAATAATGTAGTATTAGTAATATTATTTTTATATGACATTTGTCGAAGGAATTATATATCTCCCTTGTACTAAATACTATTTTTTATTTTTAAGTTTCATATACTTTTACTTTGTCTCTTTGTATAAAATTGGATGTAAAATTAAGGTGGAAATTGAAGTATTTTATTTAGACACATTGATAAATTTTATTATTAGGATTTTTTTAATTTGTTATTGTAAGTATTATTTCATATTTTCTGAATGTAACATTTTTTTTTTCTACGTTAAACTAATCCTAATCTTCCCATTTTTTCTCCTCCCATCCCACCCACGGGTTTTGAACCGGTGATCTTGCAGACGGAGTGCCTTAAGAGCGCACCCCATCACCGACTGCTCTACACCACGTGGGATTTCTAAATATAACATTACATGACAGCATCTTCCTCATATTAAATTATAGAAAACCACTTAACATAATTAAAAAAAACCATTTTTTTAAATTTCATAATAACATATAAACATAACTAATATTTTATTATTTTTCTTATTACAAAATAATTAAATAAACAAGTTTATCTTTGTAATAAAAAAAAATCTAAAATAATATTGTTATTTTCATAAATAAAATTAGCCATCCTTTTACTTTCACCTTTAACTTACAAACATAAATCTAAATTTATAATTTTGAAATTTTTAATAGAAATTTTTAATCTCATCTAACATTATTATAGTAGTATTATAATAGCATCTTTCTCTTATATATATAATAATAATAATAAAGTGTAATCTCATTTAACATTTATATAATAATATTATAATAACATATTATTATATATATATATATATATATATATATATATATATATATATATATATAATAGATCTAAATAATCACTCAAGTCTAAGGAAACAAAAATGATAGGTTTCACATGACATTTACTTCAGCGAAAAAATATTATTTACCTTCATCGGAAAGAATATCAGACACCTGGTGCAAAAGGTTTATAATTAATATATAATTGAGATATATATTTTTTTTAAATTCAGCGTATGATTTACATGAAGTTAATGTATGTCTTTTAAAAATAAGAATAAAATATTCTTTAAATAGAAAAACTATAATAATAAAAAATTATACATTATACATGTTTAATTAGTTGTCCATATAATTTAATATAATTTCATGTAAAATAATTTAAAGTAAAAAAAATGTCAAAACAAAATATTTCAATGTTATATATAATAAAATATTCAATCTAAATTACGAATAAAATATTTCAACGCAAATTAATATTAACCTATACCTAAAATGTTAATAAGAAAAAAAAACCATTTTCATTTGCATTAATAAAATGTGAATACACATGCTATCTAAAATATTTTAATGTCGTATATAAAAAAGTGATTGTTGCCATGTGCGTTCGTGAGGAAGTTGCGCACAGTAGATCAGTGTGCGACCTAGCTACTCATTCCTGCCGCCATGGCCACTGGAGGGGGATCTGAACCCCTCCCACTTCCACCAGAGATGAGCGCCTTCAAGAACCTGGTGGCCTCTTGAAGTGAAAGACCTCCTTCAGTAATGCAGTAGAAATTTGTAAAAAAAAAATGGATAGTATCCCCTCGGCGGCTCTCCCAGAAGAAGAAACATGTATATCTGCCCTGAATCTTGTAGAGAGAGGCCTCATAGGGCAGTTCACAGGCCTTTGACCATCATCCAAAGTACTGGAAGACTGGGTTTAGAGAAACTAGATCCCAATAATCAAAGAAGGTATCAAAAGTTATTTTGTCAGCAAATGCTTCTTTGTGTTTGTATTTGAAATTGCAGAGGATAGAAGCCTCATATTTAGGAACGACCCATACTTTATGGGGCCGCAAGGCCTATACCTAAATAAGTGGTCACCTGACTTTGACCCCTCCCAAGACGTTCTCTCTGCTGTTCCAATATGGGTGCATCTCCCCCACCTCCCACTGCACTGCTGGAACCAGAAGTCCCTTCAAAGTATTGGCAATACCCTCAGAAAATATATTGATCAAGTTGTTAGAAAATACTCGTACTCTTGCGCCCAGATTTGCGTCGAGGTAGATATGGAAGAAGGGTTGCCAGAAGTAATCAAACTAACAGTTTCCGGTTGGTCCCATGTTCAAGAGCTGGACTATGAACAACTCCCCTTCAAATGCAGACATTGCCACAGTTATGGACACTTCGCAAGACATTGCAAGAAAAAGGCTGAGGAGCAGAGTGAGAAATCAAAGGGTGAGCAATGGACCCTAGTCCAGAAAGAAGCCCTATCAAAAGCAAGTGGAAAAGGTATCACAAGGGAACACCACAAAAATTCAGGTCAACGAAGATAGAAGCTCCATTCCCATCCTGGATGAGGCCTCAATCCCTAATGACAAGGAAAGAACCTCTGCAGACCCTCCAGAATCAACCCCGGACAACATGGAATGGAATGTGCCTCCCACCTCTAATAAACATGGCAAAGAAACAATCCCTCTTGGAGAATCTCAAGACATCCATTCCAACCCTTCACATGTAGAAATCACGAAGAAAAATCCAACAGACAACTCCTTCTCCTCAAAGGATGAGACCTTTGAGAGACCTTTGAAAAGAGCCGGAAGGAAATATCACAAAGAAGTTAGGGAAGAGGAGGCAGAAAGGTTAAAAATTCAAGGAAGCGAACCCACAATAGAGATTTATATTGGGAGAAAAACCAGAGCAAGGCCTCCCAAGGGAGGATTCATTAACCCGTCCCCCGGTAAATAATGTGTCTAGTTTGTTGGAACTGCAGAGGCTTGGGGAATCCATCGAAAATCAAAGCTGTCAAATATCTCTTGAAAATAGACCCCCCAGACATCCTCATGCTCCAAGAGACTAAAATCTACGGGCTTTCCCTTCTTGACATCAGCAAGTTGAAGTGGAAGAAAAACAGAGGCAATGCAATAAGCTCAAGGGGCTCCTCAGGTGGATTAGCTACTCTATGGTCTGATGAACTCTTCCACCTGATCAACTCCCATGAGACCCAACATTGGATCTTCACTAAGCTAAAGCATCACACAATAATTTGACCTTCACCTTATTCAATCTTTATGTCCCTATACTTCATGCTGAAAAAGAGAGTGTTGGAACTCTCTCTCTGCCTTTCTAGAGCAACACTCCCCCAGTAATATCATACTGACCGGAGACCTAAACATAGTCCTGAAACCAAGAGAAAAGAGGGGAGGTAACAACAATAGAGATTAGATGCTACCCTTGGTGGAACATCTTATACAGCAGTGGGATCTCCTTGACTTCAACCCTATGAGAGGCCTTTATACCTGGACCAACAACAAAATCGGGGATGATCACATTTCAGCCCGCTTGGACAAATTATTAGTCCAAGGCACATTGCTAATGGAAAAAAAGATAATCTCAACAAAAAATCCTCCCTAAAATTACCTCAGACCACAAACCCATTCAACTACTCGTGGAAGTTGAAGAAGACTTGGGTCCAATCCCCTTTTGGTTCAACCCTCTCTAGATTGAAATCGAAGGATTCTCCGAAACTGTTCAAGCATCCTGGGGCAAATCAATCACCAGGTCCCCAAGATATGTGTGGGAGAAAAGCTAAAGGCTACAAAGCATGCCCTGAAAGAGTGGATAAGAAAACCCATCAAAACACCAACTAGTCAGAGAATAGAAGTAGTTCAGTCATTAGAGACCCTGCAACTAGAAATGGAAAGAAAAAATATCACTTCTGAGGTGCTAGACAAAGAGGTGTGAACCCAAAGCTCCTCCTATTGCTCCTTCTGCATGGAAGAAAAATATTGGAGAATCAAATCCCGCATCTGGTGGCTTAAGGCAGGGGATTAGAACACCTCCTGCTTCCATCGCTAATACAGAGCTCGTCTCTCCTGTAATCACATCACGGAAATCGCAACATCTAAGGGACAGATTTGCAAAGGGTTTAATCAAATCAAATCACCAAAAGAAAGTCACTTCAAAAACCTCTATGGCCCTAGGATAGATGGTAGCGAAGAGGGCACCGCATAAATTCTTTCAAACATCCCCCATCTTGTCAGCTTAGAAGATAACCACGCCCTCACTAAACCATTTTCAGAAGAAGAAATTATCAAATTCATCTGGTCTATGGAACCCGACAAGGACCCTGGCCCTGATGGATTCACAATCCACTTCTACAAAATTTGTTGGGATATAATCAAATATGACTTGCTGAAAATGATAAAAGGATTACTGAGCAAAGAAAAGGTAGGGGGTGACATCAAATCTACCTTTGTGGCCTTAATCCCGAAAGAATTCAATATTGAAACCTTCGGAAGATTCAGACCCATCTCCCTTTGCAACGCCTCCTATAAAATTCTTGCCAAACTCCTAGTAAATAGAATCAAACCACTGCTTGAAAGACTAATTGACAACTCCCGAGGGGGGTTTGTCAAAGGCAGGCACATCCTAGACAATTTAATCCAATTGTAAGAAGCCAACCACTCCAGAAAGCACCAGAAAGAGAAAGGAATGTTGATCAAACTAGATATGACTAATGGCTTTGACAGGGTCAATCTCTCCTTCCTTCACAAATTCCTCCTCTCCTTTCGATTCTCCCCTCAGTTTGTCAATCTTATAAAAGCTTGCATAGAAAATCCCTGGATTGCACCATTGGTCAACGGGCGCCCTGCATCATATTTTCAAGCTCAAATAGGATTGAGGCAAGGTTGTCCTCTTTCCCCTTTCCTCTACATTTTGATGACAGACACTCTTAGCTGAAAGCTCACTATGGAGAGGAACCCTGGGGTTCTCCCTAGCATAAGAATATCAAATGGCTTGGACCCTATACACCACGCCCTCTTTTCTATTAATTCTCTTCTTCTCGGAGGTGCCTCAACTAGAATTTTAAAAGCCTTCGACTCTGTTCTCAAAAGCTATTGCAGAGTCACTAGAGCACTAATTAATGAAAGAAAAAGTGCAGTGTATGGATGGAATGTTGAGCAGCATTAAATCACCCGCATTGTGCAGCACCTTGGTTTCGTTGGATTTGGCCAATGGGATAAAATTAAGTACCTAGGATTGCCTCTAACAATTTATGTCAACAAAAGATCTATGTGGGTGGGAATAATCAGCAAAATCAAATCCAAAATTGCCTCCTGGGGAGGACATTGGCTCACAAAAGGGGGGAAACTAATCCTCATCAAAACCATGTTGTTTTCACTCCCCATTTATCAAGCTTCCTTCCTCCTGGCTCCAAAAAACATCATGGATCAGATCTCCAATCTCTTGCACGAATTACTTTGCCAGGGAGGAAAAGGAAACCATCGAAAATTTCATCTGGAAAACTAGGAGCTTGTGAAACAACCAAATGAAGACGGAGGCTTGCAGATCCATGATCCTTCCATCACTAATCTTGCCTTGGGATGAAAAATCCTTTCGAAAATGCACCCCAAAGAAAAATTCCTTGTCAGAAAACTTCTCAGAACTAATTATGCGCATGGAGTCCCTCTCAGATTACTCTAACAGAAAACACAGTGACCGAGATATAGGTATGGAACCTCTGCCATAAAATCTTAAATTTTTTTCAAGGAAATATATATCGCATCCCAAGCAATGGTAAATGAACAAAACTATGGGAAGACTACATAACGGGTGTTAAGCAAGTAAATCCTCTCTGCGGACAGAGACAATCCCTTTAGACCTAGAGTGGGTCTAGAAAAAAAAGGACACACTAGATTGTTGATTCCCAGTTAATGAATGAACAAAGGACATGGTATATTGACCTACCTAGAATCCAACGATGTCGTCGTTGCTGAAAGAGTAGTGGCCTCTCGCTCCTGCCTTGGCAAATCACAATCCTTTCACCGTTACGCTCGAATACCTACACATAGAACAAGAACAAGAACAACATACGACATACTAGTTTCACTCATAACCACTAGCCAGTCAAAGAGGGCTAAGCATGTTGCATTAAGCATTTAACATAATACAAAATGGGAACCAAACAATTTTCATGTATATAAATGAATAGAAGGAAGAGTTACAACCAATGCTTTGACGCCACAGTCTCCTCTAGCGGGGTTCAGCCGAAGCGCGTCTCATATTCTCGTCAGGGAATTTGGACGGGATGAAGGCATGGACTCAAGCTCTCTCATAAGTCATGGGCTCAAGCTTCCTCAATGTAATTCCTTTGTATTCTATCTTCTCTAGTAATTCAGCTATAATATGTCTAATTCTCCAAGTTCAGCTAGCTTGTACTAAGAGAGATAACTTCTTTAATAAAGGAAAATGAGGAGGTTAGGATCCCTACAAAGGTGGGAGGGAGGCCTATCCTTTAGGGAGTTCCCATAAGTGGAGGAAACCATAATGCTAAAGGAGGGATTCCGTGGTTTATCAGTTCAACCACTCCCAATGACTCATCCTCGAGGTGGTTGGAGTGGAATCTGCACCTCTATTTTTAAAAAACATTCCATAAACAGGTTGGTGCAAGTGGCAAACTGGAACAGAGCACCAGCTTGCGCGGGGCCCAGTGTTAATCTTCCTCTTTGGCGCGAGGGCATAACTAACTACCCACGCCAATGAAAAAATAGGTTTTTTTGAGTTTTTGCTCAGCGAAATGTCAATAGAAGGAATATTACTCTCATGTAAAGGGAAACAATGATGGTCTTTGCAAGGCATGACACTGCCTATTGATCACGTAAATGTCCCTCCAATGGGCAAGATGGGGATTGCAGGGACAGTGACAAAATGCTATGTAACATATGCCCCCTAAAGCATGAGGTCCAAGGGAGAGGGAGGGGCGAAATGCTTTATGAGAATGCGTTCGAACCAAACACTGCTGTTGGAAAACCTGCAATTACAAATACAACTGATATCTTTGATACATGAATATGTGGTATGGGTGCAACCATCTATAATAGATAATATAAAAACTGAGATTCGAGGTATGGACACAGCTATCTAGCAGTAAGGATCAACAAATAGACTCAGGTATGGTCGCAGCCATCCAATCAAAAGAGCCATGCAATAAGTCATGATAATCCACCAAAATACACAGCCTGGATTTTATCATACAAAATACAGGTTCTTGTGCTCCATCTCGACCCGAACAAGTACAAATTCAAGCATGCGAATATATGAGCTGAATTCGAACATGCAAGAAAATCACCTGATTACCAGCCAATGATGAAAGTTGTTAACAGGCACGAGAGAAACCACCAATAATGATAATGGCTCTCAAGGTACAACTGGTACAATCCATGAAATGTGAATAGTGATCTGGCGTTGAACATCCACATAATCACTCGATCGAAGGCCAATGATGTGGACCTTACGTCGAATGCAAAAAACCTGCCATTAAGGCATGCAAGGTCCAAGGTACCAGAAGAGAGTTTCTAGATCGAATCCTGGATAATGAGCTGAAGTCGACAGGAAGTGACCTAATCGAAGGTGGGCCATAATGTTTCCCACATCATCGATACGAGACAGAGGAATATGATGATAGTGAATGAGGACCAATAAAGAAACAGAGGAAGGTTGAAAACTGCAGAGGCAAACTTCTCTTGAACATATCAACAACACGACACTAGATTTGGCAGTATTTGACATCAAAGGATCTAAGGTCATGATGATGTGGCAAAGAGCAGATGAGAGGCCAAAAGAGATTACCCAAACCCATGGAGGCAAAAATGGCGAAATAAGATGTCCCCAACCCAACACGAATGCAGACAAGTGCCTTGTTCAAGAGCGACATACTTCCAACATAACTAAAACTTGGTTCCATTTCCCCCCACCATTCCTGGCGAGTACCCAAATTATTTTAAAAAAAGCTTGAAGGGGATAACATATTCTTGTGCTATAAGTTTTTCCTTCGAACAAATCCAACCTAGTACATTTTATGAGCCCTAGGAAGGAGGAACTCGAGTAACATCATGGCGATGAAATCCGATGTCATTAGGGTTTAATGAGTTTACAAAAGGGATAACTCGTCATCTTTTCATGTTTAGAGAGTTTGAAAAGAAGGAAAAAAAGAAAACTCCATCATAACCCTTTTCGTAAGTAGTCTCTCAGATCCAAAAAAGGTAGAAAACAATATCTAAAAGAACCTCTTAGTTGCGATAGGCTAAGGTATTCATTTTTCGTAAATAATCTGTCCTGGCCCGAAAAAGGGGTAAACGTATACTGGGTAGATATCTCTTTGCACCCATTTTACGAGTTCTAAATGACAAGAATCTCGACAATATTTTCAATTTTAGAGAGTCGGAAAAGAGATAAAAATATGACTCCATCAATGACTTTTTCGTGTTTTTACCGAGTCTGAAAAATCATAAAATTTAACTCGTTACTCCATCACTATATCCTGAAAAACCTGTTGCTGCACAAGAGACACGTGTAAAACCCATTTTTCAAAAATAATATAATAAAATAATCAAAAAACATGTCTTAAAACCTAATTAGGGTTGTAAAAAGTTATAAAATGCCAAAAATGGTAAAAATAATTACTTTTCACTTTTTTACCTCTTGTGGAGCAAATATTTACTCATTTTACACTATGATTTTGCGGTGACGATAGCGGACAATCCAGCAGCCCAATCTCAAATCCGTCAGTTCCAGGTAAGAGTTGAGATCTCTCCCTGCATTTTGAATCATTTCATACTACCTGCAACTTCCAATTTTGAATTCCAAGGGAGGAAATATGAAAATTAGGGCATGGTGGTTGGTGCAGGTTTCGGGCATAGAGTCACGCCAATTGCCCAATTTTGTACACTAGGGTGCGCCCATTGGCGCGGCTGTTTTGGAAACAGCTGCACCAATGGCGCAAACCATTTTGTGTGAAAAATGCAAGTCACAAACCCCAAACATTCACAAATTCAAGCTTCAAAAATGGCTAATACTGTTCATATGAATGTGTTTGCAGGTAGAAAGTAGCGAAATGGTGATCGAATAGAAAGAACGGGAACACAACGAAGAGGACGAGCTTACCATGGAAAATGAGAGATGCATGGAAGCTCTCTGAGATTGTGGATTGAAGAATTTCTTCTTGAGACCGTGTCTCCATGCTCAACCGGAGCTGCTATAATATTTTATCAGGATATGGGATGAGGATCAGGAAAAATTCATCCTTCGAGATCAGGAACTTGAGATTGATGTTTCTTACATCTACTTCATCACAGGATTATCGCGGCGGGTAGCAACACTGATCCTAACTAGTACCCGGCCTTGCATGGAGAGTATGTCCATGGTGATGGACAGAGTATGTCAAGGGGCACGGAAGGGAACAGGAAGTGGGAAAGTTGATATCCAAACTATCCCAGACGTAGCACTAAAATTAGTGCTACATACCATCACACGAGCTGCGGGATCGCAAGCACCACACGAAGCAACAAAAACACAGTTTCTTCTTACTGTAGACTGTTTGAAACTGACCATCTACAACTGGGCAGAGGCCGTGAAAATAAACATGAAACACTAGCTAACAAAATGCAAGGGAAATTGAAGCAATTTGGTTTTGGGTCTATCCTGGAATCATTCTTTCTGGAAAGAATACCAATTTTTCAGCATCAGGAGGTCATAGTCCCAACACCACCAGAGAGAGAACCACGGATGGCCCGATGGGCGGCTTTGATGCCAAGGGCAGGGGGTGGTCAACAGAGGTCCTGGAGACCGGAGTTTTTCGATTGGCTCCATCGACAGTTGATTTTCGTAGAGGACTAGCCCTACTCTGGTACATATTTTACTAGTGATTTGGGCCTCCCACTTCTGGAGGGAGATGACTAGGATAAAGATTTGGGTAAGATTCATTTTTAATTCTCACGAGTGTTATGATTTTTTTTGGTTATGTATGTTTTGACATTATATCTATGCGTTTATAGATGTTGGCCCAGTGAGAACTACGGGCATGTCTCCAATAATGAGGCAAATCCCTTGTGATTTCAAACCTCATGGCGAGGAAGGCGAGGAAGAGGAGATCGTGCGGAACTTAGAGGGGATCACACGCGGAATCCTGGGCTACACACGATTCGATGATGTTCCTCATGCCTACCAGAGACATACCGTAGGGGTGCCAAGTCGCATTCACCGCTTGCTAAGGTGGCTTGTATGGGCAATGACATGCTATCATGATTGTCACCCCGATTAGACACCTGGGCTTTATATCGATATATTTGAGAGACATGGTGTCTCAAGATGTAACAAAAACACACATATTTTTTTTTGAATTTATGATGCTCACTGATGCAAACACGTGATATATATATATACATCTATTTTCCTACATGGATCTTTTTCATATGATGATGATTTTACAAATTACGCAAATGTCTATCTAATAAAATGTTGGCCACTGTATCAGTTAATGCATTCATTCGTCTAGGAATATGTTGATATGTGATAAAATCAAAATGTATTTCTAACAAATGAATACGTAAATACAATCTCAAAATGTATGGGTTTCTGACGAAATAATGACCATTGAGTTGCAGAACAGCAAGCTATGAATCCAGATTTACAAGCAATGTGCGTATGTCGAGATTGATTGCCTTGGTTAATATTTCAAGGACAACACTATATTCAATGACATTGTTTGTAGTTCGTCCTAGACAAATACCTTACAGTTCTATCAACTCACCAAATGGATCATAGATTACCCAGGCTGCTGAAGACAAGTTCTTGGTACTGCGAGAAGCACCATCTGTGAAACTGACATAAGGGATAATAGACATTTGCACAAATAAGCAAGACCCAAATAAGCAGAAAAATGCTCACAAAGCACACCAAATCAAAACATGTACAAAAATGAAAAAAACACCTATGTACACAAATCATGCATGAATGACTCACACATAATACCTTTTGAGATACAACCCATTTCTGAGTTGTTCCAAAGGATGACCTTTGTAATAAATGAGCTTATAGGCCCCATTCTGCAATACACGTTTAACAATGTAAGGCCCATGCCACATGGGTTGAAATTTACTTGCCCCTAGCTTATCATGAGCTTGGTCATACAGGAGGACGAGATCTCCTTCAACGAAAGAATGAGGGGAAACAGATTGGTCAAAATGAGCTTTGACCCGCTTTTTCTGTGCTTCAATAATCAAAGTAGCAAAGTGGCGGGTTTCATCTAACCTTTCGAGATAAAGGAGACACTCTTCTTCTAGTGAAGTGTTTGGAAGTAATTCAACAGCTAACTTCAGCGAAGGTATTTCACATTAAATCGGAAGAGTAGCTTCGAGACCATAAACTAACTAAAAAGGGGTGAATCTAGTTGCACTCTTAACTGAGGTTCGGTATGCCCAAAGAACTAAAAACAACATGAGATGCCAATTGGATTTATGGATCCCACTCATACGTTGAAGCATGGTAACAAGAAATTTGTTTACGGCTTCAACTCAGTCATTGGCCTAAGGATAATACGGGATTGAGCTGTCATGACGCAGACCCAACTTCAAAGTCAACTCCGCCACCATATAGTGCCGAAAATGGGAACCATGATCAGTAACGATGGCTTGAGGGACACCAAACTGAGGAATAATGTGATTGAACATGAATTGCGCAGCTGTCTTACCGTCAGCGGCAAGTGTAGGCATTGCATTAGCCCATTTAGTGAAATAGTCCATGGCTATGATGATATAAGCATGCCCCTCGGCCGAGTGAGGGTTACACATCATAAAATCGATGCCCCGCTTCGCAAAGGGACCAATGGTAATGACAGGACGAAGAGGTACAGGCGGCGCACACATCTTGCATTGATAAACCTGGCAGTCATGACAGTTACGAATGGCGGTAATGAAGTCTTTGAAGATAGAAGACCATAAATAACCAGCACGAAGAATCTATTGTGTAGTGGCATAACCAGACATGTGACCGCCACAGGCGCCATTATGACAATCGTTGAGGACTTTCTCAGCTTCCTCGAGGGTCAAATATCGACGGAGAATTGAATCCACTCCAACACGATAGAGGGTATCCTAGACTATACGATAAGGTTGCGAATGATGATAGATGCATTGACGGGCATCCTTCGTCAACTCAGATCTGAAAGTAGAAGTCTAGAGATAAAAGGATGTGTTGGCGGTGCTAATCAAGAAAAGCATATCGTCTGGAATGTATTCCTCAGAACGAGACGGAGGAGAGTCTGAAGGGAGGGAACAAATTAAATCAGCAAAGACTAGTGACTTCTTTGACTTTGCGGCAATAAATTCCAAATCAAACTCTTGGAGGATGACAATCCACTTTGAGTATTTTCCCCCCAGCAATTTTCGAGACAATATATAGGTCATGGGGTTGCAATTGGAAATCACAGTCACTGTACGCAACAGAATATAATGACGAAAATGTTGAACTTATTGAACCGCAGCTAATGCTAACTTCTCAACGTGTGCATAGCGCATCTCAGGATCGAAAAGGTTACGAGACAAGTAATAAATAACATGCTCATTACCGTCATCATCGTCTTGTACCAGAACCATGGCAATCGTACTAAAAGCGATGACTAAAGATAGTTAGGAGGACGCAATGGAGGAGCGTTGACAAGCAATGTCTTTAGGGCCTGAAAATACTTTTGAGCAATCTCATCCCAACAGAAAGGGACGTCCTGTTTTAATAGTCACGTATATCCTCCAGCCACTTCCGCATAGTTAGGTATAAAACGTCATAGAAAATTATCCTTACCTTGCAAACTCTGCAACGGATGTAATAAGGAGGGAGAGGGGAGATTGATAATAGCCTCAACCTTGAGTGGATCAAGGCGAATTCCATCTTTGGATATGATAAACCCTAAGAGTCTACTAGAATCAATGTAGAAGACGCACTTGTGCGGATTAAGCCGAATGTTGTAATGTCGATAACGAAGAAAAATCAGACGAAGATGGTCAGGATGGTCTAGATGCTTAGCTGAATGAGCAGGAAGATCATCCAAATAAAGCCTTGTTGACCATATGGTTGTCCTTATGGATCAAATGCAGGACCCTGCTGAGCTAAACGCTGTCCCACAGAGGGTTGTCCTTGCAAGCCAGAGGGTTGCACTGGCAAGGTAGGTCTAAACTGAGAAACTGTCTGATAAGGATCAGTTGGAGGCAAATAGACCGGATTACCATGTTCATCATAATGAATAAGATATGAATAAATAGGGTTACCGACAACATCATAGTGATGAAAAAGAGGATTGCCAAGAGCCTAGGGCTGCTGGGAATCCTGAGAACTCTGTTGTTGAACAACCAATAGATACTCTTCAAAATTAAGACCACTAGGAATCACAGGAGTAGTGGAAACAACACTAGAATCAAGCGTGGCCTCCAACATAATGTTGGTGAATATCCAACATCTGCTCGTCAAACACATAGGTAGAAACCACAGGTGTAGTAGAGGTTGATGGGATTTCCATGTCATGGGTTTGTGAGCTACCTGGGCCGGGATTAACAGGCCACGTAGGATTGAGAAAAATAGACTTACGGGTGTGAAAAGATCCTGACGACTGATGGGTAACAACAGGTGTGGATGAAGCCACAGAGACTGTTGGTTGGACTGGAACAGATGTAACAGTAACTGACGAACGAGGTGTCGAAGGTGATAGTCCTAACGAAGGTAGGACCGAACACTAAGGAGGAGTTACTGTACTGGATTGTGAAATGGAGGCAACACCAGACATAATCTAACTCAAGGACCTATATCCAAGTAGAAGTGACACGGATGGTGGAGAATACTAGGTAGAAACATGAGGTACATCTTCCGAAAAAAGTTGATATTCTCCTGTAGAAACAGGCATTCCTTCACTACCAACAAGACTAGATGAATCCATATCTAACTCCGTCGTAAGATCTTCGAAAATACTACGAGGACTAGGAGGCACAACAGCAGCAAAAAATGGTGAGCCCGACGTAAGAGGAGGAAAATATCCTTCTTCCCCAAAACAAGACCAAGCACCAAAAGGAGGCCAATTGAACTCAACTGGCTCTTCAGGAGGAGATCGAGTAGCAAGAGGCAGTATAGACGGGATAATAGGTTGCGAGAACTTGACAGACCTAGTGGACTGAGGAATTTCAAAAGAAACGTCTGGGAAAGAACTACCACTAGGAGGCAGTGAGGATGACGAAACCAGTGGTTCTGCCACCGTGACCGTAAATCAAAATAGAAAGGAAAAAGGAGAACCAATCGAGGACTCCAAGATCAAAACCAAGGAAAAATAATAGGCCAAGTAACAAAACTTTAACGGGCGTGTGATTGTAGGTGATTAATTTTATGACACTGAAACCAAATTTTGCTGTTTCATTTTTAAAGAGCCGATAAACAGGCCAAAGATGACTCTAGTCACTTTCAATTTTAAACGAGCGTGAAAGGACAAGTGCTCGACGATCTCTTCTTTTTTAAAGAGTCATGAAAAGATCAAAATTACTACTCTGGAATACTAAGCAAGAGGGTATACCAGGTTTCTGTGAACTGCCATATACACCTTAGTGATCAAATGAAAAAGAAATGACCAAGGACTTGATGTACATGCAAGTAGTCTCCCCAAATGTTGTGTTCGGTGTATCACGGCTACAAGGCGGCAGACTTGTCTTCCTATGGATAAAAGGATTGCAACCTAGAGGGGTTTCCCTTTATATACTCGACGGTACGGGGGGCACAAGTCCGTATTAGCGCTGTCTAAAGCCAGATGGAGAATGACAACTACTAGGTTTTAAGACGTCGGAACACGTCTCTAGTCTAGACCACTAAAAATATTTCGTTAGGGTTCAATGCTTCCTTAGGTTAATTAAATAAATTTTAAATTTGATCTTGGATTATGTTTCAGTTTTAAGGCCCTTTCAAATTTGGATCTCAAAATTCCTAAATGCAAACTATATGAAAATGAACATCATTTTCAATTCAGTGAATGCTATTTACGAGAAGGATAGAGATCTTTCAAACAAAAGAAAACAATGAAACTTATGCGAAGAAATCTACTAATTCATCTAACTAAATCAAACGAAAATGAAACTCTTTCCTAGATAATCAGATGCTAGTTATGCAAAAGATTATTTCACTTTCAATGCAAAGAAAGAATGCAAAACATGTTTTTTTTATATTTTCAATGAAAAGAAGCACATGATGCACAAATTACATGAAAAACGAAAACCAAACACTAGCTTAAGTGTCGTGTAAGAATCAAAATTAAATGACTCAATAAAACTCAAAACAAACACAAGAAAGCACTCAAACTAATGCAACAATCTTTCAAACCAAGAAAAAGTTTCCAAAATGATCCAAAACAAGAAATATAATCTATGCTTGGAGAAATTAGGCAAAGAATCAATCAAAAAAACGAAATGACTCTGCAACCAAAGCAATCACTCAAATAGATCAAGAAAACTAAGTGCAATCAATTCATAATGAGACATAGAATAATCAAACTGACTTGATTTTCAAGAAAAAGGTTCAGTGCACTAGGACACCTAGAAACCCTAAGGCCTCAATTCACACTGATAAAAATATGGACAAACAACTGAGAAAAAAAAAATTCGACGACAGTCAAAACAATCCCAAAGGCATAATTACACATCAAAAAGAACCCATAAGCAAGCACAATTGACCAAAAGACTCATCAAGGGGGTCAAACCAATTCCTATAGAGGTCAGCACAACTGTAAGGCTATAATCCACGCCATACAGGGGTTGGCACGACTGCAAAAATAGCAACCTACACCAATCGGCGTGAGTGTTCAGAGAAAAAATGCGCCAAGCCAGATAACTATGGGAAAAAGAGGAAAACTCAAAACCCAATGAGCAGAGGTCAATCTTGACACTCTAGAGCTGAACAGAGGATGGAAACTAAGCAAGAAAACCAGAAAAACATAGATAACTAAATCAATAATTGAAATTGACCCAACAGTATGAAACGACAAACTTGCACTGATCCCCAGTGGAGTCGCCAATTTGTTAAGCAGGTAAATCCTCTCTACCGACAGAGACGATCCCTCTAGCCCTAGAGTGGGTCTAGAAACAAAAGGACATGGTAGAGTGTTGCTTCCTAGTTAATGAATGAACAAAGGACATGGTAGATTGACCTACCTAGAATCCAACGTTGTCATCATTGCTGAAAGAGTAGTGGCCTCTCGCTCCCACCTTGGCAAATCACAATCCTTTTGTTGTTATGCTTGGATAATTGCACATTGAACAAGAACAAGAACAAAATACGACATACTAGTTTCAATCATAACCATTAGCCAGCCAAAGAGGGCTAAGCATGTTGCATTAAGCAGTTAACATAATACAAAATGGGAACCAAACAATAGTCATGTATATAAGTGAATAGAATGAAGAGTTACAACCAATGCTTTGACGTCATAGTCTCCTCCAGTGGGGTTCAACCGAAGCGCGTCTCAGATGCTCATCAAGGAATTCAAACGGAATGAAGGCATGGACTCAAGCTCTCTCAGAAGTCATGGACTCAAGCTTCCTCAACGTAATTCCTTCATATTCTATCTTCTCTAGTAATTCAGCTATAATATGTCTAATTATCCAAGCTCAGCTAGCTTGTACTAAGAGAGATAGCTTCTTTTATAGAGGAAAAGGAGGAGGTTAGGATCCCTACAAAGCTAGGAGGGAGGCCTATCCTTTAGGGATTTCCCATAAGAGGAGGAAACCATAAAGCTAAAGGAGGGATTCTGTGGTTTATCAGTTCAACCACTCCCAATGACTCATCCTCGAGGTGGTTGGAGTGGAATCTGCGCCTCTATTTTTAAAAAACATTCCATAAACAGGTTGGCGTGGGTGGAAAACTAGGACAGAGCGCCAGCTAGCACGGGGCCCATTGTTATTCTAACTCTTTGGCGCGAGGGCATAACTGACTACCTGTGCCAATGCAAAAATAGGTGTTTTTGAGTTTTTGCTCAGGGAATTGTCAACATAAGGAATATTACTCTCATGTAAAGGGACACAATGATGGTCTTTGCAAGGCATGACACTGCTTATTGATAATTGAAATGACCCTCCAATGGGCGAGATGGGGATTGCAGGGACAGTGACAAAATGTTGTGTAATAATGGGCCATGTCCCTATATGCAAAAATGAAGAAATCAAAGAGTTGTGTGAGTGACACATGCATCATCATCTTACATGATAGCTCTTCCTGGGACAGACACGGGAGCTAGAAATCTTCGGATCTCCCCAGAGTGCCAGATCATTTGCGCCATCAACAGTTAATCCTCACAAATATGTTGATTGATTCCACTCCTATGCATAAGGACATTGCAGATAGCTAGGGATGGGGACAATATGGCATTTACACCACATCAATAGGATACATCACTCTTCAATCACGTAAAGAACGAAATCAACCTCCCAAGATTTGGAAGTAGGTTTGGGATCCTTTCAGACTCCCCAAAGTGAATTTCTTATTTTGGACTTTAATGCATAACAAAGTGCTGACAGGGGATAATCTGACCAAAAGGAACATCGCTGGCCCTCACAGGTGCATGCTATGCAAAATTGCCAGTGAAACTTTGACCCACCTTTTCATTGATTTCTTATTTGCAAAAGAGGTATGGGATATCATCCTTCATGATCTACATGTTTCTACTCCACATCACAACTCAGTGATGGAGCTCTTTTCTTCTTGGAACTAGTGTTATCCTCACAACATCCCCAGGAAATCCCTTTGGCATAGAGTCTGGCTGTCCGTCTGCAAATATGTCTGTTGGCAAATATGGCTTGCCCGAAATGAGAAGATCTTCAATGAAACTTCTTTTCCTCCAGCAAAGGTTAGAACAAAAGCCAAATCTCTCCTCCTCGAATCAATGCAACAACAATCTCACAAAGCAGATACTTCACTCCTCCTGAAGAAAAGAAATGGATGGAAGCCCTCGCCCCTCAAGTCAGGAAGCAATCATTGGTCTCTCCCTTCACTAACCCTGAATGGCGAATAAGGGAACCATATGACATTTTTCAAGAGTGGTGGAGGAAGAAAATAAAAACTACGATCTTTTTTTATGGTGCATCCAAGGGAAACCCTGGGGCAGCAGGCGTAGGTGGCGTTATCTACTCCCTGGATGGAACAAGAAGAGATAGTTTCTGTTGGGGACTTGGGCAGCGAACCAACAACCAGGCAAAGATCTTAGGCCTTCTAAAATCCTGCCATATTGCACGCGATAGAGGCATGGAAGAATTCCAAGCCTTTGGAGACTTAGAAATCCTTATAAAAAAGCTCAACATGGAGGAACAGTTTAACAACGTAGCCCTCAACAAGACATTACGAAGATTAAAGATTATGTTGCTCAACTTCACCTCCTATAAATTCTTTCACATTCTCAGAAAATCAAACAGCGAAGCGGATTCCATGGCAAACAAAAGATGCCTTCTCTTGATAGGAGATCTCAGTATAAATGAGGAAATACCTCTTCAAACTTGCATACCATGAAAGGAGATAAAAGTTGTAACTGAAAGCTGGCTAGCCGCAATGTAACATTGGTTGACATGGCCTCGACCCAACCAAATCTTTCCAAATAAATAAAGCATACCCGTCTCAATTACATATATATATATATATATATATATATATATATATATATATATATATATATATATATATATATATATATATATATATATATATATATATATATATATATGTCATCTATATATATTATATATTGTTTAAAAAAATTATATATATATCATAAAAACTATTGAAAAAATAAGTTTTACGGTTAAAATGTTTGAAGTAGTCTCCAAACTCTATAGTTTTTTTTTTTTTTTTTTTTTTTTAGAAAATTAATAAATATTTTTTTGAACTTATAAATGTATTTTTATATAGCATTCAAAAATACAATTTAAACAATAAAAAATACACATTGTATTTTTCTCTCTAAATGAAATTAGCATTTAGAGAAATTAGATCCTTATAATCTCTCATCAGATATCACTACTTATCATGAATCCATACTGGTTTTTATAAAAATTAATATTAATTTAGTTTACTAATGTTTGTTTTACCTAAACTGCCCAGAATATTCTCTATTGATTTTGATTGGCTTTCTCCTTTTGCGGTATCTATATTTCCATATGAGATTGAAATGCTCTCGAGTTTTGTACCATTTCTGACATCTGCCTTTGGAGTGATATAGCTTTGCTTTAAAAATGAATGACAATCACTGCTAACCTACTATATCAAACCCTGTGTACTTCCTAGCAAAAGTAATGGTCAAGAAAAAAAAATCATACATTTGTAAAGGCAATGTTATAGAATTTCATTGAGAGGTGGGACAGACCTAAATGCCTGCTGGCTTCAGAAGCGAAGAAAAAGTATAAAATGTTTAACATGAGTTCTCAGGCAATTACGAGTCATTAGCGACAAAACTACAACCAGAAGTCAAGTATTGGAAATGGATTTAAAAACAACCGTCTTCCATAAATAATGACTGAACATCAACCGGGATGGGGCATAACATCCCTTTATGAATATTATGGCTAAGGCTAAGACGCGAAGCAATATATTTGCGGTACCTAGGATGTGATGGGTCTAGGATGGTTGCAGGTTAAGTTAAACTACTGGGAGATATATCTTTGGAGATGGTTGAAAACAACTGTCAGCTTTATAAAAAAATCACACAGAACAGAAAAGCCAGCACGTCTCAATGGTGCTGGCGTGAATATTTCCTGATAGGTTATGATATCATATCAGTAAAAGGCAAACTCTATGACTGGCTTGTTGGGCGGGACCATCTTCCAGTTTGAGTGGAAAAACTTGCCAGCACGGTAAATTGCCATTGGAAAATAGCTTCCAATAAGCTCGATGCCGTGCAAGTATGTGGGAGTTGTCCCACTCGGACCAAGACAAATTGTTTTAACCAGTTGTAAGGATTGTGTGTTTCATGTTCCATGTGCCGTCTTCTACGTGATAAAGAAATTTGGTTGGTGTGAAAAACATTAACCATCGTAAATCTATATTCCTAACCCTTTACTTGCAACCACTATCCAATCCCACAATCGATATTATAAATTTCGTTTGCAGGTCAGACTACCTACCCCTTCACTCGAGCTTTCGATTGCACGCCAAAGTACTTTGCATCTTACATTAACTCTCCCTTCGACACTACCCTCATGAGGGTGGGGATGAGGTGCGAGTGTAATAAACCCCCCCTGTATGGGAATGGGATAAAGAGAAATGCACACAATTACATCTTCAGTGGACTTCATTTTCCATATAAATTTAGGATTTTGGACCTTTTGTATCATGAAGGTGGGAATACAATTTTTCTTTGGGCTAGGAATGACGTTTCAACTAGTTTTTTTCTTTAGGGTTGTTTTTCCTTAAAAATGTTATTTCTATGTTTCACTATTTTTGTGTTTATGATAATATTATTAGTTCTCTTTCATTGTCTTTTTATTATTGACATCATCCTCCCCTAAAGATTGATGTAGGGGTGATTATGTGCACTAATGCACACTCATTCATGAGGTTGGAGATGGGGAGTAAGTCTTCACACTACTCAAGGGGTTAGGGTGGGAGCAAGAGTGTGCATTAAGGGTGGGTAGTGGGATAGATGAGTATGTATTAATGTGTAATTTCTTAATTTCTGATATGGGTGGGGTTGGGAGCTGATAATGTGTAGTAAAATATTTCCCTTCACCATTACCCAACCCCATATTCTAGAATTTACATTAAATTCTTTGATGGGTGGGGTAGGAGTCGAATGCACCTTCTAACTCCCATCCCCACCTTTGAGAGAGAGAACATAGGGTTGAAGTAGTGGTTGAAAGAGTCCATAGGGTTTTGGAGTGGGGGGTGAGAGAGTGCATTAAAATCTCACCCATCACCCTCACCCTCATGAGATATTGCAGTATCTAGGGTCCAGGATGGACATTAGGGGAGAGAGTTTAATGCACGCTCTCACCGTCTAAACCATCTTCACAAGGGAGTTTCTAAGAGAGTGTTTTAAACTCTCACCCCACGCAATCACCCTCATGAGATATTACATTCCCATGAGTGGAGGGTGCACATGGAAGGTGAGATTTTAATGTGCACTCCTAATGCAAAACTTCACCCTCATGATAGAGTGTAATGGCGGGAATGGGTGTTGATAATTCAGTTCACATTATAACCACCTAACCCAACCCTCATGAGATACTATGTAGTAATAAATAATCACCACCAATTCCCAACTTTACACTTAGCCTCACCATGGGTTAAGCAAAAGGATTTTGGGAGGTTTTTATCAATATCTAAGGATATTGGGGATATTCTTTAATATCCCACGAAGTAGGTGCTATGACATAGTTTGACTAAGTGAATACATTGTGGGACAGAGATAAGAGTGTGTCATGATAGTGGTCAATATTTCCTCTCGCAAGTCATCAAGAAGGTCAATATTCTCTTGAAATTCATCTACAAGAATCTGAAGATATTTTCCCATGGTTGATTCAAAATCGTCAACCTTTTAGATTTTATCATCTACCTATGTTTGAAACCTATTCTTAAGAGTTGATCTCTCTACATGAAAAAAAACTACCATTGAATGTAATTGAATAACTTCTTTAAAACGTTCATCTATTTCCTTCTTCTCACGAAGCTCCTGCATTATTTTACCCATCCTCGAAAAGATCAAGTTGGAAAATGTACTAGTCACTAGCTGTAAAGGAAAAATACTACTAAAAAAGAATATTGATGATGACAAAAAAAAATATTTTGAATTACTCATGCATGCTTTGTGGACAATCAAAACGGAAATATATGTCTCTCCTTTTATTAAAAATCGATCTCGAGTTTGACCATCACCACATGCAGGTGATCGGGAGAGGAGTGGAGTTTTACTAGATAAATGGTGTCAGCAGGAGTACCTGACTGGCTGCATATTGATATTGTGATCACGAATAGGTGGAAGGGGTAGCATTCATGATGGAAGCATCCAAATTTGGTGATGTGGTTGTGATTCTCGGTCACCGTTTGCAGAAGAAATGGTCAGATTCTAAATGTCGGGCTTTAATTCACGATTTCACGATTCTAAGCCCAAGCTTTACAGAAGATCCAACATGAATATCATGGGGATTCAAACCATTATTCATCACTTACATATATTTTATTTTGTGTATACCCTTTCTGGAAATCTGAAATTACACTACAAGTCACTTATTTAATTGGAATAGCCTTATCAAGCTACTGGTCAAGAAACATAAAAATGCTCCAGAAGAGAGCGAGAATCCATAACTAGCTACTTCTAAAAAAATTGCAAGAGGTGATAAGCAGGCGATCTAAGCCTAAATTTACGATCCAGAACATTGTATCTATGCTACAATCTATTCCAGTGGAGGATCCACTGCAACTTAATTATATTAAGTATTCTCCTCATAGAAAATACACATAGATTCAACTGATCTTGTAATTTTTTAAAACAAAATACTTGAATCTATTCTACAAATTGAAGAAACCAATTACGATCGCACAATCACATGAGCAAGAAAGAGAAATAATTTCAATCACAAAACACAAATATTTATCTAGGGAAATCCTCAACTAAAAGCCCTGTTATATGTATATTGCATTAAGTCAAGAATATGAAACAATACAATTCTTCTCTCAAGCTTGAGATCTCTTTGCACTATCTCTGACTATCTCACACTGATCCCAAAAAGTTTGGTTCAATATCTAACCAATTTCCTGCCTCTAGGTTTCTCAACATTTCTTACATATTCCTGAGGGAATTAAACCCCTATTAATTAGGAAATTCCCAAGAATTTATTGCGCAAAACATCTAAGGTGTCCTACTGACCTCATCCATGACCTCTAAAATTTGATAATAGTACAACCGATAGTATACTTACCTTTAAATCCAATCTCAACTGGGTCACTCTTAAAAATTTAATTCACTGGACCTCTCACTAGCTCATCCATAAGTTAGAACTGGTTAAACTGATTTTAAGTCAAATACTTAAGTTACGCAATTACAACTCAAAATAAACTGCAATTGGACCTTATAAAACTTAGAGTTAACTTTGCATGCATTCAGTTTGAGCCCCAACTCGAATTGACTAAGTTAACTAATTCTTCCCAACTCACATAATTCGTACAAGTTGTCATGTGATGTGGAAGTGTAATTTTCTTCTAATTTAATTAAGGGAAAATTAAATTAGAAGCCCTTCTTATTTCCAATTTCAACACTCCCTCTCAAAAAGAAAGGGATTTTCACTCTGCATGCCTTCAGTTTGAGCCCAACTTGAAATGACTAAGCTAACTAAGTCTTCCCAACTCACATAATTCGTACAAGTTGTCATGTGATGTGGAATTATAATTTCCCTTTAATCTAATAAGGGAAAATTAAAATAGAAGCCCTTCTTGTTGCCAATTTCAACACCCCCTCTCAAAAATAAAGGGATTTTCTGCTACCCCAATCCCTTCTTTGTGGAGCTCAAATTTTCCTTTTGACAGTGCCTTCGTCAAGATTTATGCATCCTACTCCTTCATGGGAATGTATTGTAATGACATAATCCACCTATGCACACAGTCTCTGAGATGGTGATACCAAATATCAATATTCTTGGACTTGTCATAAGATTGATGCAGCTCTGGTTATCACAATAAATCACCGTTGGATCCATTTGTTGATCAAACAAACCAACAAGTATCTTTCTCATCCATATGGAATCACATGCTTCCTGAATCGATGCCATGTACTCTCACTCTGTTGTACTAAATTTGTTTCATGTTTTATCAGGAAACTGTTGTTGATCCAATGATGAAAATTACCCATAATGTACTCTTCCTTTCGGATAGACTCTTTGCCCAATTTTCATCTATGAAGCCTTAAATCTTCACTCCCTATGTCTGTATGTACCATAGCAAAAACGATGTATTTCCTCTGAGGTATCTCAAAAAATGCTTGCATTCCTTCTAAAAGATCTTGGTAAGCTTAACCACAACTTGACTAAGTTGGTTAACCACATAACATATGTTTGGTCGTGTATTCACCAAATACATGAGTGAACCCACAATATGCCTCTAGATGGTAGCATCTACTACTTTTCCTGAAGTAGCATTCTCCTTCCTCCAATTTCCTGCTAGAGGAGTCTCCATGGGTTTTTTTCCCTCCATTTGGAACTTCCTGAGAATCATGTTGGCATAATTTCCCTGAGATACAAATAGCTCCCCATCTCTTTGCCAAATTTCCAATCCTAGGAAATAGTGAAAGAGACCCATGTCCTTCATCTCAAATTCTCTTGAAAGATCTGTTATGTGGATTAATCCCTCTTGCGGACAAGAGTGATCTCCCTAGTATTCTATGAATAGCTAGAAACAAACATCCATTTGGAAACCTTTTTCTCTAGACTAATTTCATTTCAGAATTATTATAAGAAAGTAAAGAGGACATGCCCGTACCTTGAAATCCAACGTTCGATGTAGTCTTTTGTCCCGTCATTCCAAAGAGGCTCCTTCCATAAGTAGAACCTGCAATCAAAGATAAGCAAAAGAATCAAAGCATCTGCAACATATAATAATCAAGAAAAGCTAATCCAACTTAGTGATCAAGGAGTCTAAGTATTGATGTTATTCAATAAGCACAAGAACAACTTAATGAGAAAAAGAGATCCATATGTATTATCTTGAATGAAAAGAGTGATCTTATAACCTGATGCCTTGATGTCGTATAGATTTCTCCCGGGGTCCTGAACAATTGTTCCTCCTTCAGTTTGACAAGCCTTCCTCTCTAAATACCAGCATGGAGTTATGGACATAAGGGTGTGATCATTCTCATGGAAAAAACAACTAATGTAGAAAGTATGCACTCTTGGGAATTTATTCAGCAATACCTTTACAATTTACAAGCTATAATCTACCCTTGAGACTGAAACTTGAGCTTAATTTATAGGGAAATGGAGGTAGTTTCAGTTCCATTAAGATGGGGATGGATTCCTCTCATGAAGGGAATTGAGCTCCATGGAAAAAGGGATAATCTCAATGAGTGGAGGGATAAAGCTCGAACTGATCGCGCTTCTAGAAGCTTCCAGTTTGGAGAATATTCAACCAGCTAGGCTTCTAGAATTTAATTTTTCTTTTATTCGACTTTTTATGGGGGTCTGCAGGTTTTAGTAGTAGAACGTGTCGGGGTTGTCGTAGTTTATAGACCAAGTATCTGCAAACCCATAGGAAAAGGCTAGAAAAAGTGCGGAGGTAGACTTTTAAGGGTTTTAACGAGATTGTCTCCAATTCCAAGACTTGGTTTAGGAACATTATGGTTTTTGACTTCTAAGAGAGGATGATATAGGTGGTGATAGGCCTATATAGACAATCAAATGTCATGGTGACAAAATAATGTGTAACATATTGCCCCCTAAAGTGCGAAGTCTGAGGTTATTTTGAAGAGTGAAGTGCTTTATCATTCTAATGATTGGATTGGAGACACCGGTCGAAAACCTGTAAAAGCATTCAATGCAAGCATATATATATATATCATCACTGAGGTAGGAATTTCCATACTCAGATCAAAACTAACTAAATGTTCTGGTACAATTATGGTTTTAATATTACATCAATGTAGACATAGTATGGGCATAGCCATCTGTCATGAGTAGTCTACTGTATCATGAATAATAATACTCCTCGTAATCTAGATGGTGGAAACTAGATGCAGGGTTTTGATTTCCACTTCTCGAACTAGTACGAATATATCCATGCGATTAATTGTGCCAAAGTTGAACGTGGTAGAAACCACTTTATTACCAGTCAATGAATTGAACTGTTAACAAGTGTCGGAGAAACCACCAATAATGACAATGGCTCTCAAAGTAATCCAGTACAATCTATGAAGTGTGAATGAATGATTTGCAGTCAAACACTCATAGTATCATCCGATCAAAGGTCAATGATGTAACCTGTCGTCGAAGGCAAGAAACCTGCCATTAGGGCATGTAGATCCGAAGGTACTGGTAGGATTCTAGATCAACTTTCTAGATGATGAGCTGACGTCGATAGAAAGTGATATGTCGCAGGAAATCCTATGACACGAAACCATTGGATCAAGTTTTGAAGAAATATTTGCAAGGACTGACTCAGGGACGATCAACATGAATGAAGACAAATGTTTGCAATCAATGGTTTATTTGAACTCTCTCTTGAACACATGACAACACTGCAGATGGTTTGGCAGCAATTGACCTAAAGCTAATACCCAGAAATCGACTGAAGACTTTCAATGTGATTCGATTAACTATTAGAAAAATGATTTCCCAACCCAGTTACAAGTGTGAAAAAGTGTCGTGTTCAAGAGTGGATGTTTCTTTCTAAACAAGGATTACAACTGGATTATTTTTCTCTCTTTTCCCCCACCATTACTGGAAAGCACCTCTTTATTTTTGACAAGCTTGAGGAGGATAACATTTTCTTGTTTGTGTAAGCTCACCCTTCGGATGAGTCCATATTGGTATTAAAATTGAACCCTAAGGAGTGGTCTGGTCCTGTTTGTAATCGACAGGTCCTTTACTGTTAAATTTTAACGAGTCCAGTATAGGAGAAACTTGACGTTTTTTAGTTTTAGGGAGTTATAAGAAAAACATAAGTAAACTCCATAATTTTTCTTTTTCATAAATTTAGTCTCTCAAGCCCGAAAAAGGATAGAATAATACACGAGAGAACTCTATTGACCATGATTAGTCAATGTATACATTTTTCGTAATTAGTCCATTTCAGTCCAGAAAAGGGGCAAACTTATACTTAAGTGACGATTGTTCATTTACTTTAACAAGTTCGAATAGTCAAGTACTCAGTGATATTTTCATATTTAGAGAGTTTGAAAATGGCTTAAAAGAGAACTCCAAGGTTTCACTTTTTCATAATTTTACAAAGCCCAAAAAAGTGATAAAAGTATACTTAGCGTCAAAATAATTCTTTTCACAAAAAAAAATCCTATATCTTGCAAAAAAACTCAAAATATTACACATACGTGTTTCCAAGAAGTAAAAATATTTAAAAATATTCTTTTAAGATGAAAAAAAATAAAATAAAATATTTTACACATTTAAAAACTATAAAAATGAGTTAAAACAAGATCATTTTCACCTTTTGTGTTCAGAGCAGTGTATTGAGAGATTTTGGCTAAAAATTTCCGGAGCAAATATTGCGAGAACCGACTGTCCATTCCTTGAATCGTCAAAACCAGGTAGTCCACATCATCTTCTTCTTCGGTTCTGTCCGTTTCATCTTTTTTTAAGTCTTAATTTAATTTTTAAGGAGGAATATGTGTTTAAAAATGTGCTCTCAGGGGCTCGCAGGTCATGCACGCAATAACTGTGGACCCCGATAGTTTTTTAATATAAAAACTATCGGGGTGCCGCAGTTTTTGTGTGGAGCGCATGCAAACATCTGTACTCTCTTCTCAAAAAAACTGCAGAGGTGCCGTGAACGTTTTAAAAATCAAAATTTCTCTTAAAAATGGTTCAAGTTTTGCATCTAAATGGCTTCTAAATTTCAAATGGGTTGATTTGTAGGTTATTCTACAATGTTAGAGTGGCGTGAACATGAACATGAGCTTATAGAAAATGAAGCTATGGAAGATGCTACAACAATATGTGCATTGCAGACTTGTGGTTTATATAAGTTCTGGGCTATCCAAGGTATGAAAGCACAAGTAGAGTTGATGACATGGCTAGGATATTCATGGGAATTTCAAGGCCAATGCTTCATCATTGGTGACAATCAGCTCGAAATTGAGCTAGAGGATATCTATTTTCTTACCGGATTGTCCCAGAGAGGAGGAATCATATGCTTATTTGGGGCCAGACAGGGAGGTATTCCCTTTTCCAGCTACAAACATGAGTATTGTAGTGATGAGGCAGACTTAAAGGATAGTTGCATAGATATTAAAAATATCTTGTGATTGGATCTCAAAGTGATTGCATTTACAGTAACTAGATTGTGTGGGAGTGCAGCTCCACATGTAGCCACTAAATCACAAATTCAGACCTTAGTAGAGTGTCTTGGAGGGACCATATTTAACTGGTGAGAAGGAGTATTGGCCAACATGAAAGGCCAATTAACTAGAGAAAAGAACGTGAAGTTGAAAAACTTTGGGTATGGCGCCATTCTCATTTAATTTTCTTTAGAGAGAATCTCGCTTCTCGCTCCTTAGTTGATTCCAGTAGATCATGGGGAACCTTAGGAACCAAGGATGGTACGTTGGGTGGCATTAATGGCTCTCCATGGTAGCGATGGTAGTTCAGTGGTTCGGTTCACTTTGACATACTTTATGTGGCTAAGGAACCAAGTCTTCACCATCGAAGACTTCCCCTATGCAGGAATGGATTACAGAGGCGATTCTGATACATCTTTGCCTCCAGGGGCACAATGGGATGAGTCATGTAAGAGAATCATTTTGATGTTTTTAATCTAATTTTTATTTATTTTTATTGTCCAATACTGACAAAAATATTTAAATGTAGATGTAGGTCCACGATGACCAACTACACTCTGCTGCTTTGATAGTCGGCAAGCACAGCTTATAGTACCTTCACAAGATCAGGCAACAGAGATCCTAGCAGATATGTAACACAACCTCGAGAGGTTAACCATAGACATTCCTGAGACATGAAAAAATGACATTCCTCTCAGGCTTAAGAGACCTGTGACAGGTGTTCCAGGACCATTTAGGAGATTTCTGCGCAAGGTGACGCGTGCTATAGTCTATTACCATGATCATCATCACGGATAGTGGATGATCATTGTGGATCGATATTTTTTATTTTTTGTATCAGTATCTATTAGATCATAAGGTGTTTGAACCTATGATCATAGATGATGTAATATTTTTTGAAAACAAACCTATCTATGATAATTATATTACTACTTTCTCTAAGTATCTTGTTCAACATGGACCGAATGTTGTTTTGGTTTACTATGTTAATATTGAAAATGTCTATTTAGAACACGATTAGCTAATGCATCGGCCAATGTGTTTAAATGTCTTGAAATATGTTGATATTCAATATAATCAAATTTTCATTCCAAGAGAGGAACCTTCAAAAATAATCTCAATAACAATGGATTTTTAATTGCATATACCCTGTTTAAATGTAATACAATGAGTTCTGAATCTATCCTAATGATCAAAATTCTAATACCAAATGAAATTGCATTAGATAATAAATTAATGACTGCGTTGTATTCTGCAATATTGTTCGTTGTTTGACCAAGGCATATCCCATGCATAGAAACTAACTCATCATTGGGTGAATAGAAAACTCAAGCCGCAGAAGAGATATTTTGTGTACTACGACATGCACAATTAGAAAAACCAATGTATGTTTGAAGGGATGTCGACATCTGCAATATCAAGGGTAATCAACATAAGCAGCGATAGTAGTAACAACAAAACTAATCTAGGCACACTTATCTAATCTAAGGCACACTATATAAAAAGTAACTATTGTACAAGAGAGATCTTCACACGAAAGTCAAACATAATATCTCTTAAGATAAAGACCATTTATGGGCTTATCTAAAGAGACCCTTTCATAATCAGTAAATTCATAGGCTCCTTTTGCAAGCACATGCTTGACAATGTAGGGACCATGCCACATCGGTTCAAATTTTCTAGCGCCTAGCTTATCGTTAGCTTGATCGTATACTAATACTAGGTCACCTTCTGAAAAAATACAAGGGATAAGAATTTTATCATACTGAGCTTTCGTACGTTTCTTATGAGCTTCGGTAGCTAATGAAGCGGTGCGTCGAGTTTCATATAATTGTGGTAAGTATAAAAAACCCTTTTTCCTCTTCAAAGGTAGCTGGTAACAACTCAAAGGATAATTGGAGTGACGGTATTTCACATTTAATGGGTAACAAAAATTCTAAACCATAAACAAGTTGAAAAGGAGTGAACCCTATAACAGTTTTTGTAGAGGTTCGACATGCCAATAGTGCCGAAAAAAGCATGGTATGCCAATTTGATTTGTGAGTTTTGATAATTTGTTTAATCATGGTGGTTAAAACCTTGTTGATGGCTTCAAATTGACCATTAGCTTGCGGATAATATGGAGTAGAGTTATCATGGCCTAGGCCAAGTTGATTGGATAGTTTGGTCATCATTATATTTCGAAAATGACTCCCATTGTCTGTGATAATAGATTGAGGAACACCGAAACGAGCAATTACATGATTCAATACGAAACTAGCTACAGTTTTTCCATCTGCCACGAATGTAGGAATCGCCTCGGCCCATTTGGTAAAGTAATCTACAACGAGAATAATATACTCATGCCCCCCAGCCAAGTGAGGGTTACATGTAATGAAATCAATGCCCCATTTCGCAAAAGGACCGACAACAATGATTGGGTGAATAGGAGCTGGGGGTGCACGCACCTTTCGATAAAAAATTTGGCAGCTGTGGCATTTTTGGAGCGCAATAATACAGTCTCTGAATAACGATGACCAAAAATAACTGTTGATCAGTGGTTGTCATTGATGTAAACCCAAGCAGCACCTGGGGCTACCCCAATATTGCATGGTAATTTTGACCTACAAAATTACTGTATTCTGGGTTAAGAATATTTTTTATGGTTTCTACTTGTCCAGATGTTTCTATTGATATATGGCACACCATTTAATTCTTCACGGTTTGAGAGATATTCATGTTTGAAGTTTGTAACCCCAGTTAGTGGGCTAAAACCCCATGAGGTTGTGTCATGGGTCATTGAAAATTCAATAATTAATCATTTTTAAGCTCCTAAAATCCCTCCCACATTCACTTGTTGTAACACCTCTCAATCTAAGAATTTATATAAATTGTGATCCTCATATCCTCCTTATGTATGGATTTCACTACCTAAAACAGGTCATCATGGTATTTTCTCTCTAATTGTTTTTCTACAAAGGTTCAAAAGCTGAAATGTTTATGAGGCGAAGCCAAAATCCTGAGGAAGCTCCTGTAAAAGTTTCAGATCAAGTTGCACAATATTTTCAGAGATATGATATGTGGAAGTCAATGTTTTTGCAAGCTCCTAAACTTCATCTCAAAGAAGTGACCTTGGGAAAATCATCATAACTCTCTCTCTGGGTATCGGATTGGAATTCTGTAAAAATTGTCAGATAGTGCACAAAATTTAATTTTCTCTGTATCAATTTAAGAACCGAATGAAGAAATAGTGACACGTGGCATGTTGTACAAGTTTTCTCTAATGAACTAATCCATAATTAGGTCATTGTGAGATATTGGGCATAACTCTCCCTTGATGAATCCAAATTGTGTCATACCAGTGGAATTAAAAAGAAGACTTAGAGGACTACTATAGAACCGAAAATCAGATATTGGGGATCTTAAATAACAAAGATACACCAGATTAAATATCGAGCTCCTAGAAGGCAAGAAAAATATAGATCATGTGTTGTCAAGGGCGGCAAAGGACCAGACTTTCTAGGGCAGCAAAGAAAATCAAGGTGCAACAGAGGGTAGCATGAAAAGAGTATAAATCAAGGTGTAGAACAACAGCAAGAATTTCATCACATGAAGACTTCAAGTGGGCAGCACTGCATACAATCACTGTAAAGGTATCATTGTACTAAGTCATTATAAAAATTGTACAAGTGTTTATCTGCCAAGAGTTGAAGAGGCGGTGTCGGGAGTTCTAGGATCATCATTAGGTGGTTGTGTCATAGTTTGGGTTACGGTCTAGTGTGTCTTCTTCTTCTACATCATTCTATATCATTGTAAAGTAGACCATTTTCGCTGGTACGGGAGTCCATTCTTTTTTTATTCTTCTGTAGGGTGGTAGGGTGGTGCTAGGTTGGTGAATGAAGTCACCAATAGGTTCAAGCCTATGAAAAATTTAGGGTGGTAGGGTGGTGCTAGGTTGGTGCATAAATTCACTAATAGGTTTAAGCCTGTGGAAACCTCAGGGTGGTAGGGTGGTGCTAGGGTGAGATGTAGCTCATCGGGTGTTGGGGCATATGTTTAGTTGACTACTGAAGAATCTTGGGCGTTGGAGCATCCATCTAGTGGAAGCTGGAGAAGAATTATTTTCTAGATTCTAGGAAGTTTTAGCTTTATTTTCAATTGGAGTTGAATATTAGTGAATTATTAGAAAAGCATTCAGGAGGTTTTTGTCCTGAAGTGGGTTTCCACCTTAAAAACTGTGTGAATTTGTGTTCCTTTTGTTTACTAATATCATTGTACAAACATTGATAATAGTTGAAGATTAACTAATTCTCTAATTGAAAGGAATATTGATTCATAATACCTCTGATGTTCCAATTGGTATCAAAGCTTGGTTCCTTCAATAACAGCTTAACAGCTGGAAGCAGGTCATGGGGCATACCAAGTATGGTGTACCTCTGTTCAATGAAAATAATTATGCACTCTGGAAAGGAAGAATGGAGGTCTATCTCTTGGCGCAAGGTTACAAAGTACGAGACACTGTTCAAAATGGATTTACATCAACCACGGATGAACAAGGTAAGAAGATTTTGGTATATGATGTAAAAGCAAAGAATATTATTATCAGTGGACTTATTGAATCTGCTTATCATAAGGTGTTGGGTTGTAAAAACGCCAAAAATGTATAGGAAAAGCTTGAGAATATATATGCAGGTGACTCAAATTTCAAAGAAGAAAAGATTCAAATCTACAGAGAAAAATTTGAGCAACTCAAAATGAAAGAATATAACAACATTACTGCATAATTACAGCACGTTGATTAAATAACCAACACTCTGGAAGGATTGGGAGAGCCTGTTGACGAGAATACTATTATATGAAATATTCTTAGAACGTTACTAGGGATATTCAACCCAAAGGTATTGGTCTTATAATATAGTGCAACTATGGATAAACTCAGAAAAGAGAAATTACATGGAGTTCTCATAGCATATGAAATGAGACTTGATGAAGAAGAGGGTACTTCGCATCTAGAAACTGCGTTCGTTGCATCTAAGAAAACCAATAAGGAGAAACAACCTTCAAAGGCACAGACCTGCACCTACAAGTGTGGAGAAAAGTAAGATGACGAAGAAGGTATTTCAGATGGAGAATATGCTTACTTTATGACAAAACTAAAAATTGGTAAGGGAAAATTCAAGGGTAAACTTCCATTGATATATTTCGGATGTGGTGAGGTTGGGCATTTCACAACAAAATGTCCGAACAGAAGTGATGGAATATCAAAAGAAAAGAAAGGCGTAAATAAATTCAACAAGAAAAGAAAAAATAAAGGATTTAAAAGAAACTTTCTCTCTAAAGAAGATAGCTCATCATCTGATGAAGGCAATGACATCGAAGAAGAAGCCAATGAGAGAGTATTGTTTATGGCCAAGCGCATTTAACAAGAGGTATCAAACAATGAAGAAGAGGGGATTACCATAGAATAATTTTCTAAGGAGGCAATCAAGCTTATAAAAGATCTCAAGGCTGAGAATATCCATTCCAATACTCTTGAAGAACAAGTTCAAGGTCTCAAAATTGAAGTTGAAGACCACAAATGTATTGAAGATTCACTTCAAAACAAGTTGGAAGAAAGCAACCAAGAAAGGGAAGCATTAGAAGCCGAAGTAGTATCGCTACGTAAGGAAGTGAAGAAGAGAAAAATTGTCCAAAACTATGCCAACAGCTCAAGGGAATTGGAAGAACTCATAAACAATAAATGATCTTACAACGACATAACTGGCGTCGATTACAAAGAAGAAGAATCAAGACCTTCTACAACAAAATACAATGAACCTATGAGATCTGACATACATGTAGACTTCATTGGACAAGATTCGAAAGAACATCCTTGGAAGATGATTCCTCGACAAATATGTCCATCCAGGTACCAACATATTTTTCATGGCTATTTTTATTCATGTGGAAAATTTGGTCATAAAGCTGTAGAATGTCGCACATACTGTAGGAACCAATACAACTCTAGGATATCTGTCAAATATGAACCTCCCAGGGCTCAATGAAACATCAATAGTTTTGAACATTTAAGAAATAATATGGAATGTTACAAATTTCATAACTTTGGACACATATCCAGGGACTACAGACTTGAAAAATCCTCTAGAAGAATCTTCGAAGCCACAAAACGAACGAACATGGAAGAAGAAGAAGATTGATAATTGTGCTCTCACTCTCAAGGCTCAAAACAAAAAATATGTGTGGTATGTTGATAGCTGTTGCTCAATGCATATTACTGGGGATAGAATTTGTATCTCTGAAATATAAGAAGGATGGAACCATGTCCTTTGGAAATGATGGATCTTCAAATGTTATAGGATCAGGTACCATCACTCTCGGAAGCAAATATTCTCTAGCCAATGAATCACAATCTGCTCAGTGTTGGACAAATGTGTGATAAATGACACACAATACTATTCGAATCCACAAAATGTGAAATTAGGAAAGGCAGGTACGGTGAAATTGTATCTATAGCAAGTTGAGCTCCAAACAAGATATATGTTCTGGATGAAGCAACTAAATCATGTCTAATTGCTAAAGAGGATGATATAATATTTGGTAGCAATGATGATCGACTAAGTAAGAACTTTGCTACAAAGATAAAAAGTGAGTTTGAGATGTCTTTACTTGGTGAGCTGACATACTTCTTAGGGCTTCAAATATCTCAGCAAGAAAAAGGAATATTTATATGTCAAGCCAAGTACATCAAGGAAATGCTCAAGAAATTAAAAATGGAAGATTGCAAACTCACCCTTTCTCTGATGGTAATAGGTTGCAAATTGAGCATAGACGACTCACCTAAAGATGTGGATAAAAGGTTATATAGATCTATGATTGGTAGTCTTATATATTTAACAGCCTCCCAACCAGATGTTATACAAGCAGTTGGACAAATAGCAAGATTCCAAGCAGCACCAAAAGAATCACATATTATTGTCGTCAAAATAATTCTTCGATATCTAAAGGGAACAACAGAATATGGTTTTTGGTATCTCAAGGGTATCAATCTCATTATTCAAGCCTTTATAGATGCATATTTGGAAGGAAGAATTGATGATCGTAAGAGCACTCGTGAAGCATTGGAATATCTTCGCAAGAAGCTTGGGATTCTCCCAAGTTCTCATTATATTTTCCTTGTTCAGAATATAAAGGGGGAGGGAAGTGTGTACAGGTCCACAGGATGGTTGTATGTCAGGGGGAGTTACAATTTTCCATTGATGTAAAAGGGGGAGAGAATTTTGTAGGAAGAGGTGTCATGATCGCAAGGGGAGTACTTGTGTTGCCATCAATGCCAAAGGGGGAGATTGTTGATCAGTGGTTTTCATTTATGTCAACCCAAGTAGCACCAGGGGCTACCCCAATCTTGCATGGTAACTTTGACCTACAAAATTACTATATTTTGGGTCAAGAATATTTTTTATGGATTCTACTTGTCGAGATGTTTCTGTTGATATATGAAACGCTAAGTAATTCTTCACGGTTTCGTAGATATTCATGTCTGAAGTTTGTAACCCCATTTAGTGGGATAAAACCCCATGGTGTTGTGGCATGGGTCATTGAAAAGTCAATAATTAATAATTTTTAAGCTCCTAAAATCACTCCCACATTCACTTGTTGAAACCACTCTCAACCTAAGCATTTATATAAATTGTGATCCACATATCCTCCTTATGTGGGGATTTCTCTACCTACAACAGGTCATCGTGGAATTTTTACTCTAACTGTTTTTCTACGAAGGTTAAAAAGCTAAATTTATTATTAGGTGAAGAAAAAATCTTGAGGAAGCTCTTATAAAAATTATAGACCAAGATGCACAATATTTTCGGAGATATGATATGTGGAATTCATTGTTTTTGTAAGCTCCTCAACTTCATCTCAAACAAGTGACCTTGGTAAAATCATCATAAATCTCTCTATGAGTATTGGATCAGAATTCTGTAGAAAGTGCTAGATTGTGCATGGACTGTAGTTTTCTCTGTACCGATTTCAGAGCCGAATGAAAAAATAGTGACACTTGGCACACTGTAAAATTTGCTCTAATGAACTAGTCCATAATTAGGTCATTGTGAGAGATTGGGCATAATTATCCCTTGAAGAATCCAAATTGGGTCAGACCTGTGGCATTGAAAATAAAACTCAGAGGACTACTACAAAACCAAAATTCACATATTGGGGATTTGAAATAACTGGGATACACCAGATTAAATATTGAGCTCCTAGAAGGCAAGAAAAATCTAGATCATGTGTTGTCAAGGGCTGCAAAGGACCAGAGTTTCTAGGGAAGAAAAGAAAAGCAAGGTGCAGTAGATGGTAGCATGACAAGAGAAGAAATTAAGTTGCAGAACAACAATAAGAATTTCATCACATGAAGACTTCAAGT
The DNA here is from genome assembly GCA_034641835.2 of Pinus albicaulis. Lineage (NCBI taxonomy): Eukaryota > Viridiplantae > Streptophyta > Pinopsida > Pinales > Pinaceae > Pinus > Pinus albicaulis. The sequence continues at coordinate 578,037,372 of CM076574.1, forward strand.
GGGTAGCACTGCATACAGTGATTGTAAAGGTATAATTGTACTAAGTCATTGTAAATACATCATTGTAAAAATTGTACAAGTGTTTATCTTCCAAGAGTTGAAGAGGCAATTTCGGGAGGTCTAGGATCATCATTAGGTGGTTGTGTCATAGTTGGGGTTATGGTCTAGTGTTTCTTCTTCTTCTACATCATTCTATATCACTGTAAAGTGGACCATTTTCCCTTGTACGGGAGTCCATTATTCTTTTATTCTTCTATGGGGTGGTAGGTTGGTGCTAGGTTGGTACATGAAGTCATCAATAGGTTCAAGCCTGTGAAAACTTTAGGGTGGTAGAGTGGTGGTAGGCTGGTGCATGAAGTCACCAATAGGTTCAAGCCTGTGACAACTTCTGGGTGGTAGGGTGGTGCTAGGGTGAGTTATAGCTCATTGGGTATTGGGGCTGTTAGTGTCAGTCTTGTCATACTGCCACCAGTGATCAAAACATGCTCTTTTGCATTTTCATAGTAGGAGTCTCATACTATAACTTTTATCATTTCATTAGGTCATGGATCCATTGATGGTAGGGGTCACTTCAGTTTTCCCTCATGAAAAATACTTGCTGGTTCTCCTCTCTATGGTCTTCGGTCATGATTCATTTTCACTCTGCACTTCATTTTATTATGTCATAGGGTTTGGTCTCATTAGGTTTTAGGGTTCACCATAGTCAAATTGATGATGAAATTATCAATAAATATCAGCAAGGACATGAGGATGCCAAATAAACTCAAAGCATAGTATCTGGAAAAGTCAAAGAGTTGTTCTTTAAAGCTTAATGTAATTTTCACCTCAAAACCATGTTTTGAGGTGAAAATAGGGTACTTTGTTTTTATTATCATTTCTTATGTAATTTTATGTTTCCATATATAATAATTTGAACTTCAAAAGTTGCTATCTCCATAAAGCCAATGTTAGTCTTTCGCAGCTTGTCACCAAGGATCAAAGGGGCTTTTTCTCTGTCTAGTTTTCAAAAGTGTTCTACACATGATTTTTAGTGAAAATCATATTCTAAGCATGTTCATCAGGAGAAGCTCAGAAAAATATTTCCAATGGTATATCACACTCCCGAAATCAGCTTTTGGATCGGAAAATATGCCCAAATGAATAAATGACTCAAAAAGTACAACCCCGCCCTTTTTTCCATTACTTCGCTGGCTCTTAACTTTAAAATTCTTACCCTTCTCTGTATATTTTTCCCTTACTTCAAAGTCATTTTTTTCCCCTTGTATTTCCATCTCCTACAACCTCGATACGATTGTATCGCAACATCGCCCATCACATTATCGAAATTTCCACAGCGCTTAACTCCGCCGTCCATCTTCCGCCGATGTGATAATCCTCCATCGCATCGCGCGATCACACCACCCTCCAGCGCTTAACTCGCACTTTCCCAACTTCCCCGATGCGATCATCACACCATCGTGCATCACGTATCGCATTTCCCACTAGTACTCACCCCGCCTTCCTGTTCACCACCGATGTGATCGTTGCTCCTTCGCATCACTCTATCGCCTGTCGTTTCATCTCATCGCACCATCCTCCATCGCTCCATCGCTCATCGCATATCACGATTTCCTCCACTCGAAGCATTCCCGCTCCTCTTCTGCTTGCGATTGAAATTCTCGTGGCCCACCATTTCTCTTTCCGCTCTTTTCAAAGGAAAAAGGGTTTTTCTCTGTGAATGAGGCATATTCGTTTGGTTTTTTTAAAAGGGTTTTCTTCAGCAAAAGGAAAAGGTGCTCTTGAAGGCCGTGAGCAAGAGTAAAGGCAGAAATCACTTCGGCACCAGCCCATGAATGACGGAAAATGATAAATGTGGCGGCAAATTGGTTCTAGATTTGTTTTCTTTCCATCGACTGGAGTAAATGTAACAGATAATACTTCCAGATGGTTGAGTGTACAGTTTCCTCTCTTTCAGAGGTATATTGTTGGGTTTTTCTATCTTCAGGTTTTTATTTAGGGGTAGGTGAAACAACTCCTCTTTTTACGGATTCGCCCCTTGAGGCTAGTCTATTTAATGTAATTTTTCAGTCATTTGAGGAGGTTGGAATCACTTGGGCACTCTGAGCTTGATTGTAGATTATTTTTAATCAGTTTGGCAGGAAATTAATGAGATTTGTAGCTATTTTTATGGGATCCCTGTGGTATGGAATTTTAGCACAGTTTCTTCTTTTGTAATCATTTGTTAAATGTTTTACGTATGCCATCATTCATTCCATTGATTTCTGTTGAATTTTTTAAAGTTAGGTGGGTAGAATCCATTGTTACAGTGCGCTGCCTTGGGAAATCATTCAATATTTTATGTTTTCTATTGTTTGAGAAGGATTCATCTCATATTCCCTCCTCAGCTCCTCACCAGTCTTAAACACTTCACATAATTAAGCCAAAGGTGTTAAAATTCATGCCTACGTTGCCCCATAGAATACCCTGCATTTCTAATTTAATTTCCCAGACTTAAACTGCCCAGCTCCATCTGATCCATCAAACACCAACAAAATATATCAAGACCTTTCGAGCTACTATACCTAGCCTAAAATATTTTTTTCGTAGTCATCCTTGACTGATATTTCTTACGGAGAGAGCCCTCTCCCTACCTTGTAGGGCTAGCTACAAGGTTAAGTGTGGTTTGTGGTTACCCTAGCTTGCCTTCCTTCAGTCTGAGGTCAATCTAGGTGATAACAGGGGCATCCGTTTAGTTGACTACTATAGAATCACGGGTGTTGGAGCGTCCATCTAGTGGGAGATGGAGAAGAATGCTTTTCTAGATTCTAGGAGGTTGGAGCTTTATTTTCAATTGGATTTGAATATTAAATAATTATTAGAAAAACATTCAGGTGGTTTTTTCCCTACAGTGGGTTTCCACCTTAAAAATTGTGTGCATTTGTGTTCCTTTTGTTTACTGCTATCATTGTAAAAACACTGATAATAGTTGAAGATTAACTAATGCTCTAATTGAAAGGAATATTGATTCACCCCCCCTCTTAGTATCTCCAACAATAATCAACGCACAATATCTTTTGGGCTGTGGAAAACCCAGACATATGATCACCACACGCTCTAGAGTGGCAATCATTTAAAACCCTTTTAGCCTCTTCATGAGTTATACAACGTCAATAAACAGAATCCGCACCACAATGATAAAGAGTGTCTCCAACAATATTGTATTTTTGGGATTGATATCGGATTCTCCGTTGATTTGAACGTGAAAGCTCTAGGCGAAAGGTTTGGGTTTGAAGATATATAATGATATCTCCATACCATGGATGTAATGTATTGATGAAAAATAGAGATTCATTTGTGATGGGATTCTCTACCACGATTTCTGTATCAGTATTGGGAAAGTCACACATAAGTTTTGCAAACACTAATGATTTCTTTTATTTAGATTTCTCGAATTCCAAATCAAACTCTTGTAGGATAAAAATCCATATATAGTATTTTCCCCCGACTGATTTTTTCATCAAAATATACATCATGGGGTTGCAATTAGATATCACAGTTGTTTTACGTAACAGTATGTAGTGACAGAATCGTTGAATAGCTTGCACTGCTACCAAGGCCAACTTCTTCAGATGTGAATATTTGATTTCTGTCGGGTTGAGATTCCGACTTAGATAATAGATCACATGCTCATTGTGAGATTCATCCTCTTGAACCAAAACCATTCCAATGGTGGAATTATAGGTAGCTAAGTATAAAAAGTAGTCCTGGTGGTAATTGGGTGGATGCAATAATGGTGCATGGGTCAACGTGTGTTTTAATGCATCAAATGATCTATCAACTATCTCATCCCAAATAAAAGGAACACTTTGTTTCAACAATCGGGTAAAACCTTTTGTTAACTCAGCATAGTTCGGGATAAATCTATGTAAAAAAATTTATTTCCCTTGCAAGCTTTGGAGTTGGTGAAGTATGGAAGGAGGAGGTAAATTGATGATGGCCTCAACCTTCGAGGGGTCGACATGAATGTCATATTTTGAAATGATGAATCCAAGTAATCGTCCCAATTTCACACAAAAAAAAACATTTGTGTGGGTTCAAACGAATTTTGTGATGCCTAAATCTCATGAAAATAGCTCGTAAGTGTGGTGGATGATTGTCCCTGCGTAAAGAATGAGCAGGTAAATCATCTAGATAAGGCAATGCAATATGTTTGATATCATGAAAATCATAACACATGGCCCTTTGAAAAGTTTCACCAACAATTTTTAATCCAAAAGGTAATTTGCAATAAGAAAATGTCACCCAAGGACATATAAACGTTGTTTTTGGTTGATCAACAAGGAGTATGTTAATTTTATTATACCCAGAAAATCCTTCCATAAATGAGAAAATTTCATTTCTGGTGTAATCACCAATAATTTGGTTGATATAGGGTGTAGGATAATTGTATTTTGGACATGATTTATTAATATCCCAATAATTGACGCATACTCGTATAGTCACTTGTTTTTTGTTAATGGGAACTATATTATATTCCCAATTTGTCAATGGAATTGGATAGATAAATATTGCTCCTAATATCTTTTCAACTTCAGCTTTGATAGCAGCAACTTTTTGCAGATGTATTGGACGTAATCTTTGTCTAATAGGCTTGGCATCTGGGTATGTCTTTATTTCATGAATGACAATCTTAGGATCAATTCTTGGCATCTCTTCGTAAGACCAGGAAAATATGTCTCAGAATTCTTGAAATAGGGCTTTGTATGTATTAATCTCTTCAATTTTACAAGAAGCACCTCTATGAATGTTTTCAATAATTCCATGTTTTACTGATATGTCGATAGGAACAGTTGTAGAAATATTTTCCAAATTAGTCTCAGAACCTGAATTTGTAATCGATATGGGAGTTTGTGGTTCCTGAACATAATCAATTGTAAAAATACATGAAAATTCATTTTAAAAATTATCAAGATCAAGTAAAAACAAAGGTCTATGATGTAGATCATCCCAGGGTAATTCATCCAATGACAAAAAATCGTGAATACTTTCATCAGTGTGAAACACTTGTTGAAAATGATCGGAAAGTGATGTCAAGGCTGAGATTGATAGATAAGAGTATTCCTTGGTGATCACATTCATTTGATCATGAGTATTTGAAAGTGTGTTAGAATATCACTGTACTACCACATATACCATTTCAAAAGGACTCAAAGGCATCTCGCCATTAAAAGACTCTAGTTCTAATTCTGAAGGCACTACCCAAGTGTCATCGAATGGTATAGTGCTTGATGAGATCATATTGATGTTGGAAATGGTACGTGGTACGTTGGGTGGAGGCATAGAAAAATTTCCCTTCAGAGCAAAGTCCTATACTAAACCTACAACAACATCTTCATATGGGATAGTCGTTTTTCCAACATATTGGATACTGTCTGTAGAAGCAGGGTCTGACGAATAATATGACAACTAATTGATTTTCACAATATTTCCTTTATGAGGAAACATGATTAACCAAAAGATGGATGAAACGACAACATTCATGGCATAAGACCAACTACGACCCAAAATAAGGTTGTAATCCAAAGGGGCATCAATAACTTCTACATCTAGATTAATGGTTTTACCTTCTACTTCTATAAGTAGATCCTGGAGAATTCTGTATGGATGAAATACTCTTCCATCAAAGGCTTTAAGGAATTTCGGTGATTGGTTGAGTGTTGGAGAACTGAGATTTTTCCAACAATTTAATGACCTTATGCATGTGGATGCCCCCTCATCAATTACAGTACGAAATACTCATCTGGATTTGACGAGTAGTGGTATCTGAAAAGCCATCTGATGAGGGAGTCTCGATGTAAAATTTTCTAGATAAAAGACCATGAGGTTGGAATCCTGATGATCAATAGCTCTAATAGCTGATAATAATAATTTACTTTGTGCTGGACATGATTGTATCAATTCTAAGGTGGAAATTTCCGAAGGGGATATTGCCAAATCTTTAATAGTGTTGGAATTCTTAGCAGCTCTCACATGTGGATTGAAAGTTGTTTTTTGAAGTACACCTTTAGCAAGCGGTTTAATCACTAGATAAAGATTAGGTTTCTCAATGTTAAGTGGATCAGAAACCGAAGGAGATATAGTTGGTGTTTGACTATAATTTTCTGTCTCTTTACCAATTACAGGATTTTTAGTTCCATAGTCTTGTAATCGCATTGCAACCATAACCTCTGACATCATTAAAATATTTTCCGATGAATTTGAAGAAGATCCTATCATTTTTCTATCTTGAGTAGGAAAAGGATCCTTCAAGAAAGTGGGTGTGGGTGAACCTTTGACAAAATTAGAGACCTTAGACCGATGTGGGCACTCTTTGGTATAGTGATCCTCATCACGGATAAGACAAGGATAACAAGGCTTTCGTTTTTCATCAGTTGGTTCATTCTTTTCAGTTTTCTCTTTGGGGGATGTACTTTTTTTTTTTTATTCTTTCCTTTTTTCTTATTACCAATTTTAGATTTAGCTATAGAAGAGTCTACAACATTCACGTCGGTAGAATTTTAAAGGGAAGAATCTCCTTTTAGTTAATCTGGTAAAGTTATGATAGGAGAAATAGTTTTGGAGGACTTCTTCTTATTCGCATTAGCACTAACTAAACCAATTACACCATCTGCAGCATGAGAATCAGAAGGAACTACAGTTATTTGACTGGGACGTGGTAAGTCAGGGATTTTTTCATATAAAATACCAAACTATGTATATACAAGGTCTAAGTACTGTGCTTGAGCGATGACCTATTCTTCTGTAACAACACCTCCCTTAGCCACATCTTCACTGATATTTGGAAGAAATGATTTGATAAACCATTATGCCAAGATCTGATCCAGAATAAAAACTTTTATTAAATGTCATCTTCATCTCTAATCACTTATGTGATTTAGAATGTATGTAGACATATATTGTTTTAATGAAGTTAAGAGTTCCATGCCATTGTCGTATTGGACTGAAAACTGAAAGTGTGTTAAGAAAGATATTTCTAACACATTGAAATTGTTGAATGAGCCACGTGGTAGTTCAATATACCATTTTGTAGATAAACCTATCATTTTTCTCTAAAACAGTCTTAATCGAATGGAATCATCGATTAAAGAGTTGGATGCACATCAGAGGTGGTAAGTCATGACATGGTTTGAGGGGCCTTCTCCTTATTTACATTCGAACTTAGGAATATGACTGGGAAACTTATTTTGCATTTGAGGCCAAAATGGAAGATAATAAATTAGATAGTTCGTTAGGCACGAAAAATCTGGTAAATCCAAAGTTGCTATGAATGGTAACCAACGGTTAGGGTCCTGCTGAGCAAATTGATAACTTTGAGGAACTATACCAGTACCAGGAGGAGGATATCACTGGTAACCTGGAATAGCCTGTGCAGTTGGGATTGGAATGCCTCTCAAGTAACTAGGGTTAGCCGTACCATATTGAGGTTGAGCTGGCATATGATATGTGTAACTAAGATACGGCTGATGTCAGTATACTGGATTTTTTGCTATAGGTCCATATTGATACTACACTTGATATGGTTGATAAAAAAACTAGCGTGTATAGGGTTAGATTGTTACAATTTTACTTCTACCAGGTTGTCCCACAGAAATCTGAATAGTAGTCTAAACTGTGGGTCTAGGTTGATGAGCAGTGACTTGACAGATCAGATGTGATACTTAAGGGGCTGTAGAAATAGGGGTTGCAGAAATTCTAGGGATAGGTGTGGTAGGTTGTAGAACAAAAGTTGGTGCAACAGTTTGAGGTGGAGTTCTAGGTGTACTCATACCAAGTTGTTCAATACTACTAGGTGCAGATACCTGAGGTATGACTTGAAGCATACGTTGGACAGGTTGATGGATTTGATTGTAAGCAATTGGTTGACCAGGCTGATTATAAGGTACTTGAATGGTAGGTTTCAAATTCTATTGATTCAACAATGGATTCCACACCGTGTTTACTCCAGGATATGGAGCACCCATTGAAGGTTGTGATGTGTAAGATGGACCATAACCAATTTAATAATTTGGAACGTAAGTTTGATATTTTAGTGGATAATTTCCACTGAAAGATTAACCTCCTTGAAACAATTGTTGTTCTTGATAAAACTGTGGCCCCAAAGGAGGTTTTTTTCCTTGGAAAGACTATTTCCCTCGCATAGGATACTGTCCTTGAAGAGGTTGTGGACCTTGAATAGAGTACTTCCCTTGAGGTTGATATTGTCCTTGAGGTATGTACTGCCCTTGTGGTATATACTACCCTTGAGGCTACCCCCCGAGTGGTAAATTACTACCTTGAGGTTTCCCTCCCAGGCGGTAAATTGCTACTTTGAGGGTTAGAGTTAGGAATGTCTCCAAACATCATGTAGACTTGTTAAGCGTTCAAATTTTTGGAATGAGATTCATTTGGACCAAGTGATTGTATAATTTTTTTGTGAGAGGGATATGCTCCTGAGAAAGTACTAGAAAGAAACTGGTATCCTAAAGGAATAGATGGACCACCATACAAATAAGTTTCTAGCGATGCGGAAATCATGATGACTCACTAGACATGTTTAATGACAGTCTGTAATTACCACTTGGTATGGCATAAAAAGGAATGCGGGGTGGTGAATAATTGATATCCAATTTGTGTAGAAAGTTAGTTAACTAAGAATACCAAGGATCCTATTTGAAAGGGCTGTAATAGTAAATCGATTCACTTGGCCTTAGATCTAAAGATTCCTGATGTGACGGAAGTAGAACTTCTTCTTCCACGTCAATAATCTCTTCGATAATAATGAGGCCAGGAGGATGGTTCTCTGTGATGCGAAAATTCACTCGAGGTGAATGAGGATGACCAGGGGTTGGGGTTATGAACTCTGAAGTAGGCTCAGACGTAGCAGGTTTAGTTTCAGGCTCAAAAATTTCAGGTTCAGTAGCTGATAATTCACTAGTTTTGGAAGCAAGTTCAACTAGTTCACAAATTTGTAATTTTCTTGGATGAATTTATATTGTTTGAGGTTTATCTACTTTGTAATCATGATGCATTATTACTGATGTTTCCTCCTATTCAGTTGATCTGATTCCTGATGGTTGGCCTTTTTTAGATTTAATCTTTTCTAACTAACTTGGTGTGTACTCGGGGGGTTTCCCCTACATTCTACGAGAGTGTCTTGGTAATTCAGCCACAGTTAATAATTTAACACACGAAATCAAACAAAATTTCAACAAAATAGACCTAATTTTGCTAAGGAAACAATCAAATCTAACACACACCTAAAATCTAAGAGAGCAATCCACACACAAACAATATGTTTCCACACTAAAAACACTAGTTGGTGATGAAATCCAACGTCGTAGAATTCTAATCTGGAAATATTGGTGGTTGGAACAATTACCCCTACAACCTTCTTAATGAAATAGTTCAGTGCAAGTCTCTCCACTTATTCCATATTGAAGTGAAGAGTACCCTCCAGAAAGTCCAACTGAGTCTAGTCGACGTTGCTATAGGTATAGTGGGACCTTCCCTCCATTGTCACCTTGGGAAAAATCCCGAAGATTATGGTCACCATGGTCACCAACGAGAACAAATATACCTGGGGGAATAATCTACGATCCGATATACACGCAAGGGTAGAGTAACAAGCTCAATCCCCTTGAAGTGTCCTTGATATGGTAAATCCAAGGTTTGCCAACAAGTGACCCCAGGATCCTCGACAATGGTCTACCTGAGGTTTACCGTTTGTATTATGTGCACATCTGTGATATTTACCAATGAGATAGGTACAATTACCTCACTGGTTCCGACATGATCTCGTGATTGACTCTTTTAAGAAGAGATTCCCAAAGCACAAATGCTACAATTGGATATTCCTACCACAATATTGCTAGTTGTTTGTTTAAACTATCTTGGAATTTTAATTAAAACCTGTTCCAAAACACTAACCTAAGCTATGTTGGTGGAATGAGCCCTAGAAAATTTAAAATATCTAGAGTGATTTTATTAAAGTGTTGTTTTTAAGTTCGCTGTTGCTTAAGACAAAAGGTATGGAGTTGAAACTTCAATGATGTTTGTGACCCGACTCAAAAACGCTAAATGCATCTAAATGAGAAGTGCAACTCTTTTCTTTTCAATGAATATTATTTAAGGGAAACATTGAGAGATTTAACAATTTCCAAAGCACCAATTCTTTCATTCATAAACACAATCTTTGAAAAGAAGATGTTTTCCTAGAGAATTCAATTTGCAAAAATGATCAATTACTCTTTTGAAATGAAATTCCTTTAAGAATTATACCAAGAGCTAAAAATCAATAAACAAACCATTTCCAAAAGAAAACAATATCTAAAAAAATCTAAAAACACAAAATTCAAAATCAAAGAAAAATCTAATTTCGAAGTCTATCTAGAAATTTTGAGGATATTTTCTCCTAGTTTGTGATCAGACTAAGAAAAATTTCTACTTATCTCAACAGAAATGAAAAACATCCAGAAATGCTTTGGTGTGAAAATCAAGCTTTAGTAAGTTAAAATCTCTTCCAAATTTGCAAATGAAAAAGGAATCAATTTTCATAAAAGTAAGGTTTGCAATGATCTTAATGGCTCAGAAAGATAATATCATCATACAAGTAAGAGGTAAATGAAGGTATATTGTATAGAACATCAATAAAGTAGGGCAAACACTCACTCATACGATGAAAATAGGATGATAAAATCACACAAATGCAAAAGTTGTTGAAAAAACACACATAAGATTTGACAACTAAGATAGACTGGGGCAAACACAAAGAATCAGGTGATCTGGCTCCTAAAAACAGAATTTTATTTTTTTCAATAATTTCTCAGGGGTCTGCAGCTTCTAATAGAAAACAGAGCAGTACAACACTGTTTTGAACTAAAACCTGTGGAGGTTGCCGCACTGTTTTCTGCTGAAAATCGCGGAGGCAAGGAAAAATCCAGAAAAAATAAATAATCAACTTTTCTTTTCTAGGATCCTTAAAAGTTATCTACCCAATCCAATCTAAGATAAGTCAAAATATGAAAACTCTAAAATTCAAACTGAAAATAAAGAAAGAAAACTAATTTCTATTCCCCATTGTAATCACCATTTTGTTATGTGGATTAATCCTTCTTGCGGACAAGAGTGATCCCCTAGTATTCTATGAATAGCTAGAAATATACATCCATTTGGAAACCTTTTTCTCTAGACTAATTTCATTTTAGAATTATTATAAGAAAGTAAAGAGGACATGCCCCTACCTTGAAATATAATGTTCGATGCAGTCTTTTGTCCCGTCGCTCCAAAGAGGCTTCTTCAATAAGTAGAACATGTAATCAAAGACAAGAAAAAAGAATTAAAGCATCTGCAACATATAATAATCAAGAAAAGCTAATCCAACTCAGTGATCAAGCAGTCCAAGTATTCATGTTATTCAATAAGCACAAGAACAATCCAATGAGGAAAACAGATCCATATGTATTATCTTGAATGAAAAGAGTAATCTTACAACCTGATGCCTTGATGTCATACAGATTTCTCCCGGGGTCCTGAACTGTGGCCCCAAAGGAGGTTTTTGGCCTTGGAAAGACTGTTTCCCTGGCATAGGATACTGTCCTTGAAGAGGTTGTGGACCCTGAATAGAGTACTGCCCTTGAGGTTGATATTGTCCTTGAGGTATGTACTGCCCTTGCTGTATATACTGCCCTTGAGGCTGTGCCCCGGGCGGTAAATTACTACATTGAGGTTTTCCCCGCAGGTGGTAAATTGCTACTTTGAGGGTCAGGGTTAGGAATGTTTCCATACATCATGTAGACTTGTTACGCATTCAAATTTTCGGGATGAGATTCATTTGGACTAGGTGATTGTATAAGTTTTTCGAGGGAGATGCTCCTGAGAAAGTACCAGAAAGTGTATGGTATCGTGAAGGAATAGATGGACCACCATACAAATAATTTTTTTGTAATTCGGAAAACATGATGACTCACCAGACATGTTTAATGACAGTCTGTAATTACCGCTTGGTATGGCGTAAAAAGGAATGCAGGGTGGTGAATAGTTGAGACCCGATTTGTGTAGAAGGTCAGTTAACTGAGAATACCAAGGATCGTATTTGAAAGGGTTGTAATAGTAAATCAATTCACTTGGCCTTAGATCTAAAGATTCTTGATGTGACGGAAGTAGAACTCTTCTTCCATGTAAATAATCTCTTCAATCCTAATGAGACCAGGAGGAACGTTCTCAGTGATTGGAAAATTCACTTGAGGTGAATGAGGACGACCAGGGGATAGGGTTATGAACTCCAAAGTAGGCTCAAAAGTAGCAGGTTTAGTTTCAGGCTCAGAAATTTTAGGTTCAGTAGCTGATAATTCACTAGTTTTGGAAGCAAGTTCAACTAGTTCACAAATTTGTAATTTTCTTAGATGACTTTCTGCTATTTGAGGTTTATCTACTTTGTAATCATGATGCATTATTACTGATGTTTCCTCTTATTCAGTTGATCAGGTTCTTGATGGTTGGAAATTTTTAGATTTAAGTTTTTCTAACTAACTTGGTGTGTACTCAGGGGGTTTCCCCTGCATTCTACGAGAGTGTCTCAGTAATTCAACCACAGTTAATAATTTAACACACGAAATCAAACAAAATTTCAACAAAATAGACCTAATGTTGGTAAGGAAACAATCAACTCTAACATACACCTAAAATATAAGAGAGCTATCCACACACAAACAATATGTTTCCACACTAAAAACACTAGTTGGTGATGAAATCCAACGTCGTAGAATTCTAATGTGGAAATATTGGTGGTTGGAACAGTTACCCTGACAACCTCCTTAATGAAACAGTCCAGTGCAAGTCTCTCCACTTATGCCATCTTGAAGTGAAGAGTACCCTCCAGAAAGTCCAAGTGAGTCTAGTCGACATTTTTTCCAGGTATAGTGGGACCTTCCCTCCACTGTCACATTGGGAAAAATCCTGAAGATTATGGTCACTATGGTTACCAATGGGAACAAGTGTACCTGGGGGAACAATCTATGATCCAATATACACGCAAGGGTAGGGTAACAAGCTCAATCCCCTTGAAGGGTCCTTGATATGGTAAATCCAAGGTTTGCCAACAAGTGACCCCAGGCTCATCGACAATGGTCTATCTGAGGTTTACCGTTTTTATTACGTGCATATCTGCTACCTTTCCCAATGAGATAGGTATGATTACCTCACTGGTTCCGACATGATCTCGTGATTGACTCTTTTAAGAAGAGATTCCCAGAGCACAAATTCTACAATTGGATTTTCCTACCTCAATATTGGTACTTGTTTGTTTAAACTGTCTTGGAATTTTAAGTAAAACTTGTTCCAAAACACTAACCTAAGCTATGTTCATGGAATGAGCCCTAGAAAATTTGAAATATCTAGATTGATTTTATTAAAGCTTTGTTTCTAATTTGGTTGTTGCTTAAGACAAAATTTATGGAGTGGAAACTTCAATGATGTTTGTGACCCGACTCAAAAATGATAAATTCATCTAAATGAGAAGTGGAACTCTTTTCTTTTCAATGAATCTTATTTAAGGGAAATATTGAGAGAGTTAAAAATTTCCAAAGCACCAATTCTTTCATTCATAAACAAAATATTTGAAAAGAAGACGTTTTCCTTGAGAATTCAATTTGCAAAAATGATCAATTACTCTTTTGAAATGAAATTCCTTTAACAATCAAACCAAAAGCTACAAATCAATAAACAAACCATTTCCAAAAGAAAACAATATCTAAAAAACTCTAAAAACATAAAATTCAAAATCAAAGAAAAATATAATTTCGAAGTCTATCTAGAAATTTTGAGGATATTTTCTCCTAGTTTGTGATCAGACTAAGAAAAATTTCTACTTATCTCAGTAGAAATGAAAAACATCCATAAATGCTTTGGTGTGAAAATTAGGCTTTAGTAAGCTAAAAGATCTTCCAAATTTGCAAATGAAAAAGGAATCACTTTTCATAAAAGTGAGGTTTGAAATGATCTTAATGGCTCAGAAAGACAATATTATCATACCAGTAAGCTGAGGTAAATGAAGGTATCTTGTATGGAACATCAATAAAGTAGGGAAAACACTCACTCATACAATGCAAATAGGATGATAAAATCACACAAACGCAAAAGTTGTTGAAAAAAATCCACACATAAGATTTGACAACTAAGATAGACTGGGGCAAACACAAAGAATCAGGTGATCTAGCTCCTAAAAAGAGAATTTTATTTTTTTCAAGAATTTCTCAGGGGTCCGCAGTTTCTAATGGAAAACAGAGCGGTACAACACTTTTTGAACTAAAACCTGCGGAGGTTGCCGCACTGTTTTCTGCTGAAAATCGCGAAGGCAAGGAAAAATCCAGAAAAAATAAATAATCAACTTTTCTTTTTAGGGATCCTTAAAAGTTATCTACCCAATCCAATCTGAGATAAGTCAAAATATGAAAACTCTAAAATTCAAACTGAAAATAAAGAAAGATAACTAATTTCTATTCCCCAGTGTAGTCAACATTTTGTTATGTTGATTAATCCCTCTTGCGGACAAGAGTGATCTCCCTAGTTTTTAATAAATAGCTAGAAATAAAAATCCATTTGGAAACCTTTTTCTCTAGACTAATTGAATTTTAGAATTATTATAAGAAAGTAAAAAGGACATGCCCCTACCTTCAAATCCAATGTTCAATGCAGTCTTTCGTCCCGTCGCTCCAAAGGGAATTCTTCAATAAGTAGAACCTGTAATCAAAGAAAAGACAAAAGAATAAAAGCACCTGCAACATATAATAATCAAGAAAAGATAATCCAACTCATTGATCAAGTAGTCTAAGTATTGATGTTATTCAATAAGCACAAGAACAACTCAATGAGAAAAAGAAATCCATATGTATTATCTTGAATGAAAAGAGTAATCTTACAACCTGATGCCTTGATGTTGTACAGATTTCTCCCGTGGTCTTGAACAATCATTCCTCCTTCAGTTTGACAAGCCTTACTCTCTAAATACCAACATGGAGTTATGGACATAAGGATGTGATCATTCTCATGCCAATAACAACTAGTGTAGAAAGTATACACTCTTGGGATTTTCTTGAGAAATACCTTTACAATTTACAAGCTATAATCTACCCTGGAGACTGAAACTTGAGCTCAATTTATAGGGAAATGGAGGTAGTTTCAATTCCATGAAGAGGGGGATGGATTCCTCTCATGAAGGGATTTCAGCTCCATGGACTAAGGGATAAGATTCATAAGTGGAGGGATAAATATCGAACTGATCCTGCTTCTAGAAGCTTCCAGTTGGGAGAATATTTGACCAACTAGGCTTCTAGAATTTACTTTTTCTTTAATTCAACTTTTTATGGGGGTCCGTAGGTTTTAGTAGCAGAACGTGCAGGAGTTGCTGCAGTTGATAGACCAAGTATCCGTGAACCCATAGGAAAATGTAATATTCCAAAATGGGAAAAGTAGGAATATAGTGCAAAATGATGGAAATAGCAGCAAGTATTAACACATTACATGTGAGCCAATTGATAGATCCATGGTATTATGTATAAAAACAATAAATAAGTACAAGATCTTATAAATCAAGCCCCTCAAGAAAGGCAAAAGAAGCCGCCAATGCCAAAATGTACCCAAAACATGTAATACACTGCTACACAAAATACAGAAGAAAGCACAGCAAAGTTTTAGTGACTAATACTGTACTTGGAACATATCAATATATGGATCTGAAAATATCATGCTCCTACAAGGCCAAAAATGGAGATCTATGCTCCCATACACTTTTCCTAGACAACCCAGGAAGGCTTTCCGGAAATACACAAATATGGATGGTGGATCTAAAGCCCTAGGGCTGAAGATGCACTACAACTGAAGCACATATAAGGAGGTGGTTGAATCTAATGTAGATCTAAAAGAACTCCTCTAAAATAACTCTCTCAATGAAGGTTTGATCCCTTCAATGGAAAGAAAACACTCCAAATGGAGCACTGAACTGGCCCCTATAACAACTCACAAATATAACACAGATCTGAACTGGAATTGCGCTGTAGGGGATAAAATAAACTTGACATGATGCCAAAGATGTCAAATAAGCCAAAGGGGCTCCTTTACTGTCTTCCCAATGGAAGGAAACCTTCCTCCACTGCAAAACTATCTCAGAAAACACCCAACAAGATCTTCCACTACTACACCCTGCAACTCAACACATCTCTCAACAGAAACTGTGTTTTACCACAATACTGAAGCTTGGTCTAAAACTTGAATGTGGAAATGTATTGAAAATCTCTTCCAAGAGGCCTCTCAAGGATAGAGGTGGGATTCCCGACCAGGAACACCTGGTGCTAAGCAGCACTGCAATCTTAGCTAAATAGCCAAAGAAAGCTATATGTCTAAACAAGCCATATATTCAAAACATAACATATCATAACATGCATAATATGGCTTCCATCCTCTTCCTTATATAAGAAATGAGATTCGAAACCCTAAGCACCATCCATTAATGACACTACTTTCATGCAATGTGTCTCCATCTAAAATTGCGTTGTCCCTCATTGAATGCCACTCCTCCATGATAACGTTGTTGATTTGGTCAAGGTTGACCCAATCCACATGATTTAGCCCATTTTCACACCTAAGGGTGCTTTATTAAGCTGAAAATATGATCCACTTTCACATGATAAGTGGTTTTATTCTTAATAAAGAGATTTATGGGTCTCCCTACCCACTTATCCATCAAAAAAGAAAGCAAAATTAGATTTTAATATTCCAATTAGTTGTATGCTAATTTAGGAATATTACAATCCTCCCCTCCTAAATGTTTCTTGTCCTCAAGAAACTGTAAGTATATATCTGCAATATATAGGGAACCTTCATCCCCATGTGAAGCTCCATCCTCCAAGATATCATCCATATAAAATGAATCACCCTCTAGAATGGTAATTCATTGAAAAACCCCTCCAATCTACTCATGAGAGGCACCTACCAAGTGCTCAATTTACCCAAATGACTCATCCCATAAGGAAATAAGAGACCCAATGTAACAATCATGGATGGTCCAATGCTCTCCCAGAAATATGAAACATAAGAACCATGGAGAATATCTCTCCCAAAGGGCACATCCAATCCTTCCATCCTCCCTCTAATCACTCCCATAAGAAGAATAAGCACATCATCAATATATGGGATCAAATCCAATGATACATAAACAATCAAATGCAATAATGGAGGTGGATCACAGTCCCACATGCGGAACCAGCACAATATATCTCCTAACTATCTCAAATCATGATATGCTAAGTGGTTTCCCCACCACTTACTTTCTGCCATAGTTTTCTCACAAGTTCTGAAAAGGTGAGAAATTTTTGGTGCCTTTGGTGCACACCTATAATGATATTTCATCTCCCTATATCCTCCTAGGGAGTGGCCTTGCTCAACATAGTTTATGGCCCAAAGTTTACCATGGAGTTTATAAGGAAGAATTCTCCCCCTTGGAACAATGGGCTGCACATGTATGGTAAATAAATGAAAATATTCATCATATAAATCATTATGCATAAAAACAAGATCTTTACATATGCTTTGCTCATACAAATGTAGTGGTTCATAGATAGATCCCCTCTCATTACAAAAGAGGAAAGAGGTGGTTGTGATAACTCCTCCATAGAGTTATGTCTCTCTACCATCTCCACATGGTCCATGCATCTCCTCAAATGCTGATATACCTCCTCTTCAAGGCCTTCCCAAGTAAAATCCTCCATGATAGTGTTGTATGACTTCATGGAATTGTTGAAAAATGTAACTAGGTTAGGTTTTCATAATAAATTATATTTATGTTTTTATGTAAATGAAAAAACATTAACTAAGACATCATGTTGCACGTCAAAAACCATGTTATGTTGGCCCTCATCGAGTTAATGGAATTCGGTTGTTGGAATATACTTGTCGGCTAAAATAAAAGGGAAAAACCTTTATATATATGCTCTCGTGGGTAGGTTCAAATATACACAATCGAATGTGGATTCCTTTGTAGATTGAAAATAATTCTGAGCCACCATTGAAGGAAGTATTTATGGATCTAAACAAAAAAAAGGACTTGTGGTTACCACAACAGAGACAGAGTATATATATACGAAGACAATGTTGTTACCATAATAGAGACAGAGTATATATATACGAAGATAGTGTGGATACCACAACAGAGATAGCGTATTTATATATCAAGACAGTGCAGATATCACAACAGGAACAACACACACACACACATATATATATAAGATAGTGCGGATACCAAAACTGAGACAACGGAACTATATATACAAAGATAGTGTGGAACTTACAGCAGACTTCAGTGCGGACATATAAAAGAAGAACAGAAGTGCGGAAGAAAGATAACACAAGTAGTTATGGAGAAGAGAATTTGATTCAAATGTTGCCCTGCTGAATTTTCAACATGGTTTCAGAGCTAAGGTCAGTCAAGGGCGTGATCAAGATCATTAAAAGGATTGCAAGTCAATTAAAGGAAAGGTTCAATAAAATATGGAATTTCCTATTTTCTTCTAAAATGATCTCCTCTATAGAAAAGGATGAAGGTATGTTCTCAGCTCTATCCAGAACTTTTCAAGATGAACATGCTTGGGTATTTGATAGTGGTGCCTCAAGACATATGACTAGAAATTCAAATCAAATGAAGACCTTATCAAAAGGAAAGTCCACCTATTCTGTGGAGCTTGGAGATAACAATATTTATCCCATAAAAGGCATTGGATCTACACCAATAAAACTTGAAGATGGTAGCAGCATTCACATCAACAATGTTTTATCTGTTCCAGGTTTGAAAAAGAACTTATTTTCAATTTCAAGCTTAGAAGACAAGGGAGATAGAGTAGATTTCATTGATGGAATTTTTTTTTTTTGGGGAAAAGACTCACATATATACCAAGACAAAAATATTGGCATTCGAGAAGGAAGACTTTACAAATTGACAACCCCATTAACCCAAGCCTTAGTTCACATCGAAGTCAGTGCATGTGAACTATGGAATCAAATATTTGGACATTTAAACTTCAAAATCCTTCCTTCCCTAAGTTTCATTGTAGAAGGAATCCCAAATCTCAAAGAAGATCATGAAGGTATTCGCAAAGGATGTGCATTAGGTAGAAATGTCAAAAGACCATTTGGAAGTAGTGCTTCACGATCAAAAAACATTCTTGATCTAATTTTCTCTAATGTCTGTGGTCCTATGGACCATAAATCTCTTGGAGGTCATCTCTACTATTTCACTTTTATATATGATCACTCATGAAAGACTTGGGTTTATCTGTTAAAATCCAAGGATGAAGTTTTTACAAAATTTCAAGAATTCAAAGCTGAAGTCAAAAATCTTACAGAAAGAAAGATCAAAATATTAAGATCAGATAACAGTGGTGAATATACATATAAAGAGTTAATTGCATTCTGTTAGGAGTCAGGGATTAAGAGGGAGCTTATATTTCCATAAAATATCGAATAAAATTATGTTGCAGAAAGAAAAAATAGATCCATTGAAGAAAGTGTAAGAGCAATGATTCACGATAAAGATCTGCCAAAATTCATGTGGGGTGAAGCAACTAAAACAACAATGTATATTCAAAATAGATTTCCTCATAGATTTCTTCATGATAAAACTCCAGAGGAAGTATTTACTAGAAAGAAGCTATCTGTAGACCACCTTCAAATTTTTGGATGTCCTGTGTATATCCATATACCAAAGGACAAAATAAAGAAGTTGATTCCCTCTGGAATAAAGGGAATTTTTGTTGGATATAGAAACTCATCAAAATCATATAGGATCTTCTTGAGGCCTTGGAATTCCGTGGCCAAAACATGGGGGAAAACCACCTGGTCCTGACCTTAAATCATCTCCTTTTCTGTTTGGTGTAGTGGCTCCGACTAGAGATAATGGGATCAGTTTCCCAAAAGGACGTTTTATGAGGGTGTTGTGAATATGGCATGAAAATCGATAATGATTTTAATCTATGTGAATCTATCTAAATAACTAATCTAATATATACCCATGGTGTTTTTCCTTTATGCGATCTAAAATGATATCCTTCAACTATTAGTAATATAGATCATTTAACAGTTGAAAGAGATGAAAATTATGTAAAATGATTCTTCTAACAAAGTAGTTTGTATAGAAGAATTGTGAAAGCAATATTTCATTTATCAATGTGATTACATATTCAATAAGAAACCATAGCTAAATATTAGAACGAAAGTGCATGTAATATTGATATATGATAACGTTTCAAATATATAATGCAATAAAAAGATAACTGTCAATTTAAGAAATAAGACTTAAACAAGTGAATAGAAGTACCATATGTATGAAGTTATACTCATGTAAACTGATAGTAATGAATCTATTCCTTCTCACATTCGAGCAATTTAAAGAGTACAGTAGTGCAACATCAGTTAAACAGATTTAGTTTCTAAAAGATAACAAAATGTGTTCCATTAATTCATCAAAGCACTCACAAACTTACAATAGTGAATTCTTTGCAAATGTTTTTGAAAATTTTTTGGACCCTTCTTTAAATGCATGAGAAGGGTTTAAATACTAAACTAACTATAAACTAAAATTAAATTACTACAAAAATGTAGAGGAGGTTTCAAACAACCTTCCTCAAAAAAGCTAACTTAAACAAAAATCTAGGAATTTAAATTAACAATCTAGATTTTGTGAATCCTACCCTTCTTTCTGAATGTGGTCACGAAGCTGGAAAATATCTATCATTTATTTGAGTTGACCTGGCTGTGATATCCGTGATCGAATATGTCCCTTGAAAATAGCATTTGAGATTACCGACTGAGATCTTTTTGCTGAATCTATAAGAGACTGAAGATTTTGATGTTGATGGTAAGGTTTGATCAGAAAATTCTAGTAATTTTCCTGATCAAACTTATTTATCTTTTTTATCATTTCCTCCTGATTATCTTCTCTCCGTCTCTACTTCATTTCCACCTGTCTTGTTTCTGAAAACACATCAGACATGTTTTCCTTAATAATTTCTTCTTTAGACAGTTGCTCACACATAGATTCAGTAATATCATTTGATATCTTAGATGTCTTTGTTGCTTCTTATCTGCTTGATTGATTTGCACTTTCCATTATGGGAATAGCATTTCTTTGTGAAGCTTATCAACTTGAGGCATATTAACTTTGTTTCTTGAATCTGAAACTTGCCACTGAATTTTCTCTTCGATTTTCTTTTCAAGTCTTTCACATTCTAGTTTCCTATTTGCTATCTGCTAGATCATTATTTTAATTGAATCAAAATAAGAATAAATCATGGAAGCTTGGTGAAAAAACACTTCTTGTTCTTTATTTAACTTGGTGTTTAAATCAACTGCTTCTTTGACAAATTGTTCTAATTGTGGTTGACTCTATAACTTAGTCATTGCTATTTCCAACTGTGCTTGTTTTTCATTGACCTCTGTCTGATGCTGTAATTTGAGGCTTTCAATATCTTTATGAAATTGGGCTGTGTTGACTTTGACTTGTTCACTGGAATTGAATTTCTCTTCATTCAACAACTGTTCTAATTCTTGTACTCTGGCTTCCTTTTGTTTCAACAATACTCTAACCTCAGTAGATTTATCAAGAGTAGTGATAACATATGCCCCTGCATACTATGATAATTTGGTTAGATGTTCAGTGAGGTCATCTGAGGAATCCTTCCATAGTACATCAACTGATTCACTCTAGGCTTTGGAGTTGTTTCAACAATTCTCCTTCTTTTATTTCTTTTGACTACAGCCTTGTAACTAGGATTGTAGAAAATATCTAATGAAGGGATATCTTCAATCTGTAAAACTATCTGATCTGTGGGGTAGGCCTGTATGATTTCTTTATCATGCATTGGTGGAACTCTTTGTAGTGGATTGACAGTCTCCACTATTTTCTGTGAGTGTTCTGGTGTTTGGAAATTTGTTGCTTGATCAGTAATGGGATTTTCTTTGGGAGTATTTATTACTTCGGAATATTCTTCCCATTCATTTATAAGATATTTTTCTTGTGGTAAACTGGATTGATCTAGCATGTTATGACTGTGCTAAACTGTTTCAGAATTTGATTCTATCCCATTATTTCTTATTTCCTCCAGCATTTCTATCTCCGGAATAACTTGGTCAATTGTCTTTTTGGAATTTTATTTCTTGGATTTGGATTCATTTTCAGAATGATCCAAATTCTCAGATTTTTGTTGTGACTGACCTGATTCATCTTCAGATATTTCTTTCATTTCATCATCCAGACTAACACTTGGAGTGTGTTTTTCATCTTCAATAGTTAACAAATTTAAAGGGACTTTCCCTCGTCTTTTGTTTATGTATCCTTGAAAAGCTTCAGCATCCTTTTGACTTAGATGACTAGATACATAATTGGTAATATCAGAAAATTTTCCATGCCCTGGAAGAGGTCATCAAATATGTCTTCCTCCTTTACGGAAGGCTTCATTTTAAGCTCTATGATGTAATTTTTAATCACATCATTGGGATCATATAATATTCTTGGCATGAATGCCACTTTCAATAATTGAATCTTGGGAACCTCCTTCTCAGTATGGCCGATATTAGACAAAGAAAAGGTGCCACACTGTAGAGGGAAATTAGGCCAAATAGTCTTTTTAACATCCTTCAGCTGCTTTGTAACACCATTGACAAGCTGATAGGCTATTTATTTTGCAATTTATTGAGAACATAATAGGGTAAAAAATGGGGAGAAGCATAACTCCAAAATACTCTAATGTATGTAAAATTTTCTTCAGCAAACCATCTAGCTACTGGGAGAATATCTACATTGGTTTCTTCAGAAACCCTAGCAGCCCTTTTATTAAAAATCATCTGATGTATAGGCAATATGACTCCATAACAAACTTTATAGAAGTGAAAGTGGAAATTTGAATCCTAGAGTTCTCTGTGGTAGATGTGAATTGGGGTAGGGTCCTTGGTAGTCCATTTTCAAACCATGGTAGGAAAACTATAATTAAAATAGATAACATCCATGACATAGGCAAACATATAAAAGGGAGGTATTTATACGAATGAAATACTTCTTTTATTTCTATATTCAGTAATGTGCATAACTAGGTTATTGGATAAGATGTCTACCCAATTTAAAATTGATGAATTGACGATTGCATCAATTAGGGGAACCCAGTCTCTTGAGAATCTAGTGCTATCTAGTTTGGAAAATATTCTACATAACATACCAGTGGCATAATAGTAAGGATTAGGAATTTGGAAAATTGGGTACGTACCAAACTTATCTTGCTTCAATCTCCCTTCATTATCCTTCAATTCTTGGATGAATTTTATAAGGTCTGGATGTCCTCCTTTAAACTTCTGCAAATATTATTTGTCGTATTTTTGCTGCAGGGGTGGTAGATGGTACATTGCTGCTAAATACTATGTCCTGAAATAACCCATAGTTTCTCCTCTCGAATTCTTGAATATTCTATCTTCAATGTTTAAGTGGTCAATTGCCAACTTAACCATGTCTGTATAAGGAAGAATATTTGGTCTTGCAACTACCATGTGCATGTATGAGCATGCAACGTCAAAAAGAGTTGCGTCTGAGGTAGAAGCAGTGCCTATAGAAGAAACTTTGTTTATCACCCTTGGTCCTTCATTTTTGAAGAGTTTATACATTTCCTCCCATGTGGAACTGGCATAGTCCTTGTTGCAGACGGTATTTGAGAATAATGGAGACATATCTGTGTCTTCTATGGATGACGTTTGAGAAATTTCTTTACCCTTGTTTCTCATTTTGTTCTTCTTCGATCCGTTAACTCGTTTCCTGAAAGAAAAGCGATTTTTTACAAATATGGAGTATCAAAGGAATAAATCAATCATTTACTTCAAACACACGTGAGAAGATATCAATCTATTAAAATATAACATCAATAATCCTTCATAATTTCTGATTTAATATCTCACATGTCTCCACACGTAGGATCTATCCATCGCTTTAAAGTCGTTAAGATCTTAAATTTCATTTTGATATGACACAAGATGTTTTACACACTTGATTCATTAAATGACATTAATGCGCATATCGCAGATTATACCTTATAATATTTCATGATAATTTACCCTTAAAGGTTGTGAAATGTGATCTATGCAAATCGCAAATCACAACTTTTATGGGATAATGTTTAAGCATGTATTATAAGTTATGTAAAATGCAAATTGCGAAAGACTTGAAGTGACCGCGATAGCCGAAGGATTTATATTTATTGGTTTATTTTCTTGTCGGGTCTGCGAGTATTGCAACTTATATCATTTCTTCTTAAATCTTTTATTGTTTAAGTGAAGTGCGGTGCGAAAAAGTGAATATAACGATGATTGAGGTTTTTTTCTAAGTTTTTAAATTATATCTTCAAATAATCTTGAGCGCATATCGCAATTTACACATTTTACGTTTTATGGGTCTTTTTTAAAATAAGATATGTGATATGCGATGCTCTTTAAAAGAACAAGGCAAAAATAGAAAATATTTATTTTCTAAATTTTTTATTTTTTTAGGGAATTATAAAAAGAATTCCCTATTTATTTCTTAAGGGTCCCCATTTATAAGAATAAACGGGGGGTTGTTCTATAACACAACAATTGGCGATTCACTTGGGTGAACCAGATGTCTCTGATAAAAATCTTTTGAAATTTCTAAGCCTTTTTGAAAATAAAATAGTTAAAGGAATGAAATTTCAAATAAATAATATCTTTGCTAAACAATGAAAATTTATCTTTTTCACTATTCATAGGAATTCCTCTTTTAAAGATATAAGTATGAAAATCTATATCAGTATTTATTCAGTTTAAAAAGATAAAGTAAATAATCTTTACAGATCAGCTTTATAAAAATTTACTCTTTTATCACAGATAGAGCCTCTGTTCTAATAGGCAATTTAAGATTTTGTTAGGGTTACCTTTTACCCAACAATGATCCATTCTCCCATCCAGTATTTCTTATAATTTCCAGAAGTAAATTCTAATTTCTGACAATTTTATTTTATATATTTTTTATTTACTTAAAAGCCATTGTCCTAGCTTGGTAACCAAATAATGACAATGCCATTCACTAATAGTAATTAAACTGATCAAGTTGGATCTTGATGAGACCCCTTGTCTTTTTTATATAATCTCAAGTCATTACCCTGTTTTGGTGGACAATATTGGTAATGTCAGTTTAACTATTTCTTTATGAACATGGTAAACAAGATCGTGATGAGACTTATTATCCTCTAAGTTTTTATTCTAATCAATATTTTTATTTTCTTTTGAGTTCCTTTTGAAAATTTAGAAGATTTTCCGGACGGGATGAATCATAGGTCTTTTAAAGATTCTGGATGATAATGTCGAGTTTCGGATTGCTTTTATACAAAAAGGTCTTTACTATATTAAAGTTTCTTTTCTTGACTGATAAACATAATATTCATTCTATAAAAAAAATGAGAGTTCATCAAAGAATAATTGTTTTCATTGAAATTTCATTTTTCAGAAAGATAAAATTAATCTATCTCTCTAAATTTTTCGATTTTCTTTCCTTAACTTTTTTATTTTTTATAAGTGAAAATAAAAATCCAAAGAAAGTTATCTGAGATTTGTTTTGAAAATCCAAATATTAATACTAGGAAACTTTTATTTTTAAAAAAGAAAAAAAATACTTTAATATTCAAAAAATAGAAGGGGTTACCTCCTATGAGAAATATTTTTTCAAAATCGGCCCATTAACAGTCAAAGAATCCTTTTTTCCTGATAAATCTTGTAATAGAAATGTTGATGGGCCCATTTCTTCAATAATTTGAAATGGACCTAGCCAGAGTTTTTGAAACTTCGTGTGTTTACCTTTTTCCTCATGTGCTTTGTCCCATTTCAATACCAAATCACCAATTTGAAATTTTTTTGGAATGTCAGAAGTTTTTTTTTTCACAGTGAAAAAGTTCGTAACTATTCATATTAATGATCAGCTACCTGTTACATATGACTGTAGTATAAAACTACTGTTCTGTCCGCAAACATATACAAAAACATAATCTGTCAGTTTTCAAAAAAAGACTGAAGACAAGTCTCCCACCCAGAAAAAACATGACATGTACAGTGTATGACATATAATAGTCCCCTAGTAAGTTCAGTGCATAACTTACTACCTCCTACAGACCCAGAGTAATAATGAAGTATAATACATGCCGAAATAAATAAAAAGGGGGAGGTAGTACAAAATCTCCCTGCAAGTAGCTGAAAAACTAGACATCAATCAGGAGGAACCTCCTCGATAAAAGGCCTATGATAATATCTGTAAGTCTGTCCCTCCGTGTGCTCTGTGATGTGCCAGGTACCCCAGATCAGCTCCGTAGCTTCTTTGGACAGTTGGTCTGCCACTTTGTTCCGAGACCTGTAAATATGAGTCACAGTGATGGAGTCAAAGAGTGATCTGAGATGGTGAACCTCATGCAGCAGTGCAGACAGTGTGTGCGAGTGGCATTGGGATATGTTGTTGAACCAATTTGTCACAAGTTGAGAATCGCCAAATATCTGGATCGAGTCACAGGAAATGTCTCGAGCAAAGATGAGAAGAAGTCTAAGGCTCTGCAATTCAGCATAGTTGTTGGTACCAGGTCCAAGCCCCATTCTGATGTTGTAGTAATGCTGATTGCTTATATAAAGTGTGGCACCCCCCCCACACCCATGGGCGTTGGATGCTCCGTCAAAATAAGCCCAAGCCCTGCTGTAATCAATAGTTTCAGGGATCACATGTGGAGGCCTGCAGCTGCTACAGTCCTCGGGAATAAGCTGATAAGTGGCAAGTGAGGCAGCAGTAATCCTATGACAGTCAATAGGAATATCGTTGAAAGTCAGTTTGTTTCGGCTTGTCCATAATTCCCAGGTAACAATAAGGGGTAAGTTACGTAATTTTGAACTGTGAGCAGTGTGCTGCCACCAATGAAACCAGGCTTCAGATAAAGAGCCACCCTGCCAATAAAGTCTGCATCCCAATTCAGAAGTAATCCTGGCCAAAATGTTTTGTATGATGCGGCATTGTAAGAATAAATGGAGGGCATCTTCCCTATCATTAAGGCAGTAACAACACCTGGAGGCCCTGTAGAAAGCTCTTCTGTGAAGGAAATCTGTGGTAGGAATGCAATCTTTCAGTAAGCACCAGAACAGGAGCCTGTGTTTGTGCGGGGCTTTCAGCTTCCAAATGTTAGCCCACCACCAGACCTTTATGGGGGGCTCCCTGTGCTTAATAAGTTCCAAGTAACCAAGCTTTGGAGTGTAATGCCCATCCTTTGAAACAGCCCAGATCAAATTGTCTGGTTGGTCGGTGATGCGAATGTTAGATGCTTTTAGAGCCCAGATAAATATACCCCAGCTGCGTGTGCCCTCTTGGGGGATCTCCAAGTCACCCGCCTGTAGCCAGGCTTGTTGTCTCCAAGAGGTATGAGCCCAGTCTACAATCTGTGCCAGGCAGGTGACATTTCTGTGGGCAAGGTGCTGTATGATGAACTCCGAAAGTTTGTGGAAAACCCCACTGCCAGACCAAGAGTCAGTACCAATACGCACTTGAGTTCCGGAGCCAATCTGCCATGAAATACCATTCTGGAGAATGAGGGCCGCCCTTGTGATGGCCTTCCAAATGATCGATGCCCCCGCATTTAGAGTGATGCGGCCCCGAATCCAATCCAGAGGGCTTTGGGGCGAGAAGTTGAATCAAATAAGGTTTTGATTATTTGTTGATGATGAATATGAGTTTGTTTGGCTTTTTCTCTTTCTTCTTCTAACTCAATAATTTGAGCTTGTCTGAATTATAAAGAAGAAGTAGGAATTTCATCAATGAATTGTACTAAGGAAAGAGATGGAATAACTACATTAGTGGGAGGTATAGCTTCTTTTCCATATACAATATTGAATGGTGAAGTACCAATAGAAGCTTTTTGAGTTATTATATCTACCCAAAGAGCAAAAATTAATGACTTATGCCAATTTCTTTGATTTTGATCAACAGTTATTTTGATTATTCTAATCAAATTTTTGTTTGTGGATTCTGCTAAACCATTTCCTTGTGGGTAATAATTTGCAGAATATTTTAATTTAAAACCTCATTTAATTGCAAAATCTATCATAGTAGTTCTAGAGAAATAAGATACATTATCAAACATCAAAGAAGTAGGTAAAACAAACCTGGTTATGACATTTTGATGGATGAAATAAATGATATTTTATGAATTAGCTACTTTTAATGGAATTGCTTCAACCCATTTGGTAAATTAATTGTTGGAAATACTGAGGGGGGGGGGGGGTGAATCAGTATTCCTTTCAATTAGAGCATTAGTTAATCTTCAATTATTATTAGTTTTTGTACAATGATAGAAGAAAACAAGAGGAACAAAAATGCACACAGTTTTTAAGGTGGAAACCCACTCCGGGACAAAAACCACCTAATGCTTTTCTAATAATTCTTTAATATTCAACTCCAATTGAAAATAAAGCTCCAACTTTCTAGAATCTAGAAAAGCATTCTTCTCCAGCTCCCACTGGATGGACGCTCCAATGCCCGAGATTCTTCAGTAGTCAACTAAACGGATGCCCCAACACCCAATGAGCTACAACTCACCCTAGCACCACCCTACCACCCTATAGAAGAATAAAAGAAGAATGGACTTTCGTACCAGGGAAAATGGTCCACTTTACAATGATATAGAATGATGCAAAAGAAGAAGATATACTATACCATAACCCCAACTTTGACACAACCACCTAATGATGATCCTAGACCTCCCAAAATTGCCTCTTCAACCCTTGCCAGATAGACACTAGTACAATTTGTACAATAATGTATTTACAATGACTAAGTACAATGACACCTTTGCAATGATTGTATGCAGTGCTGCCCACTTGAAGACTTCATATGATGAGCTTCTTGCTGCTGTTATGCACCTTTGTTGCTTCTCTTGCCATGCTACCCTCTGCTGCACCTTGCTTTGTTTTTCTGTCGTAGAAAGTCTGGTCCTTTGAAATCCTTGACAACACACGATCTAGCTTTTTCTTGCCTTCTAGGAGCTCGATATTGAATCTGGTGTATCTCTGTTATTTCAGATCCTCAATATCTGATTTTTGGTCCTCTAATAGTCCTGTAAGTCTCTTTCCAATGCCACAGGTCTGACACAACTTGGATTCTTCAAGAGAGAGCTATACCCAATTTCTCACAATTCCCTAATTATGAACTGTTTCAACAAAGCGCACTTGTACGGCGTGCCACATATCACTTTTTCTTCATTTGGCTCTAAAATTGATAAAGAGAAAACTAAAGACTATTCACTATCTGCCACTTTTTACAGAATTCCATTCCGATACTCAGAGAGAGAGTTATGACAATTTTACCAAGGTCACTTCTTTGAGATGAATTTCAAGAGCCTGCAAAAACCCTGAATTCCACAGATCATATCTCCAAAAATATTGCACACCTTGATCTGAAATTTTTACTGCAACTTCCTTAGGATTTCAGCTTCGTCTCATAAAAATTTCAGCTTCTGAACCTTCATAGAAAAAAATTTAGAGCAAAAATTCCACGATGACCTGTTTCAGATGGCCGAATCCCTTGCAAAAGGAGGAAATGAAGATCACAATTTATATGAATGCTTAAGTTGAGAGGGGCTTAAACAAGAGAATGTGGGAGGGATTTTAGGAGCTTAAAAAATATTAATTATTACTTTTCAATGACCCACGCCCCAACCCCATGGGGTTTTAGCCCACTAACTAGTGGTACAAACTTCAAACATGAATATCTCTCAAACCGTGAAGAATTACATGGCATGCCATATATCAACGAAAACATCTTGACAAGTAGAAACCATCAAAAGCATTATTGAACCAGAATGTATTAATTTGGTAGGTCAAAAATCCCATGCAATATTGGGTTAGCCCCTACTGCTACTTGGGTTGACATCAATGACAACCGCTGATCAACAATCTCCCCCTTTGGCATTGATGGCAACACAAGTACTCCCCCTACAATCATGACACCTCTTCCTACAACATTCTCTCCCACTTTGACATCAATGGCAAAGGGTAACTCCCCCTGAAACACAACCATCCTGCAGACCTGTACACACTTCCACTCCCCCTGACACAAAACCGTCCTGCAGACCTGTAATCTACTTCCACTCCCCCCTTTATATTCTGAAAAAGGAAAATATAATGAGAACTTGGGAGAATCCCAAGCTTTTGGCGAAGAGATTCCAATGATGGCGAATATTTACTATGTGATTCTTTTGGTGCTGCTTGGAATCTTGCTACTTGTTTAACTGCTTGGATAACATCTGGTTGGGAGGTTGTTATATATAGAAGAATACTAATCATAGATCTGGACAACCTTTGATCCACATCCTTAGATGAGTCGTCTATGCTCAATTTGCAACCTGTTACCATTGGAGTAAGGATGGGTTTGTAATCTTCCATTTTAAATTTCTTGAGCATTTCCTTGATGTATTTGGCTTGACATATAAATATTCCTTTCTCTTGCTAAGATATTTGAAGCCCTAAGAAGTATGTCAGCTCACCAATTAAAGACATCTCGAAATCACTTTGCACCTTTGTAGCAAACTTATTACTTAGTCGATCATCATTGCTACCAATTATTGTATCATCCTCTTTAGCTATTAGACATGAATTAGTTGCTTCATCCAGAACATATATGTCATATGAAGCTCGACTTGCTGTAGCCACAATTTCACCATACACGCCTTTCCTGATTTCACATTTCGTGGAGTTGAATAGTATTGTGTGTCCTTGATCACACATTTGTCCAACACTGAGCAGATTGTGATTCATGTTTTCAACCAATAGAACATTATTGGCTATAGAATCTTTGCTTCCGAGAGTGATAGTACCTGATCCTATAACATTTGAAGATCCATCATTTCCAAAGGAAACAGTTCCATCCTTCTTCTCTTTCATAGATACAAATTTATTTCTATCTCCAGTCATATGCGTTGAGCAACCGCTATCAATATACCACACATCTTTGTTATTTTGAGCCTTGAGAGTGAGAGCACAATTATCATTCTTCTTCTTCCATGTTCATTCATTCTGTGGCTTCGAAGATTCTTCTAGAGGATTTTCAAGTCTTCAGTATTTGGCTATGTGTCCAAAGTTTCGACATTTGTAACATTCAATATTATTTCTTAAATGTTCAAATCTATTGATGTTTCGTTGAGCCCTGGGAGGTTCATATTTGACAGATCTCCTGGAATTATATTTTTTCCTGGGGTACGTGCGACATTGTACAACTTTATGACCAAATTTTCCACATGAATAATAGTAGCCATAAAAAATATGTTGGTACCTGGATGGAAATTTTCGTCAAGGACTTGTCTTCCAAGGCTGTTCTTGCGAATCTTGTCCAATGAAGTCTACATGCATGTCAGATCTCATAGTTTCATTGTATTTTGTTGTAGAAGGTTCTTCTTCCTCTTCTTTGTAACCGATGCTAGTTTTGTCATTGTAAGATCGTTGATTGTTGATAAGTTCTTCCAATGCCCTTGAGCTGTTGGCATAGTTTTGGATAGTTTTTCCTTTCTTCACTTCCTCACGCAGCGAGACTACTTCGGCTTTTAATTCTTACCTTTCTTGGTTGCTTTCTTCCAACTTCTTTTGAAGTGACTCTTCAATGCATTTATGTTCTTCAACTTCAATTTTGAGACCTTGAACTTGTTCTTCAAGAGTTTTGGAACAGATCTTCTCCGCCTTGAGATCTTTTATAAGCTTGATTGATTCCTCATAAAATTCATCCATGGTCCATCCTTCTTCTTCATTGTTTTATACCTCTTGCTTATTGTGCTTGGGTTTATTGTGCTTGGCCATAAAAAATACTCTCTCATTGGCTTCTTCTTCACTATCATTGTTTTCATCGGATGATGAGCTATATTATTTAGAGAGAAAGTTCATTTTGGATCCTTTCTTGTTGAATTTCTTAAAGCCTTTCTTTCTTTTTGAGTTGCCATTACATTCGTTTGGACATTTTTCTGCAAAGTGCCCAACCTCATTACAGCTGAAACATATCAATGTAAGTTTACCTTTGAATTTTCCCTTACCAATTTGTAGTTTTCTCGTGAAGTAAGCATATTCTTCATTTGAAAGACCTTCTTCATCATCTCCCTTTTCTTCACACTTGCAAGTGCATGTATTTTCAATTGAAGGTTGTTTATCCTTATTGGTTTTCTTAGATGTTGTTACACCATTTTTTGGTCATCTGACCTATTATCATTAGATGGACCCAAGTACACCATGTAATACCAATTTTACCCTAAGTAAAATTGCTTTCGCTATGTAAAATAACTTAATAAAACACATTTATTAAGTTGTTTATGGTCCAAATAGGAAACCCCAAAAGGAAATATTAAACAAGTCTTTATTTGTTTGATTTTCCTCATGGAATAATCGATTAAACAATAATTTAATTATTATTCCAAGTTATATTTAACCCAAAACAAGGAAATTAATTAGATAAATCCTTATTTATCTTATTATTTTCTAGGAATAATTATTTAAATCTTATTTAAATAATATTCCTTGTTAAATATGGCTAAATCATTTATAAATAATTAAATAAATCATTATTTATTTAATTATCATTCAACCACTTCCTTAAAATAATAAATAAATCATTTATTTATTTATTATTTACAAATAAAGGGATTTGACCCAAGTCAAATACCTTTTCCCTCCAACAAATATAATAAAATATTCCATAAAAAGTGGATATAGATTTGGTTAATATTATTTTAATCATACACCAAGATCTAGAATGACCCAATATTTTGTTATAAATAGAAGGGTTTTCTCATTCATTTGTGACCTTTCATTGCATATTAAATCACTCTATATCTATACTCATGGTCTAACTTTGAGCCATTATCATTGTCACATTCTCCATTATTTGCTTTTTGAGCTCCCTTTGAGTTCTATGTTTGCCTTGGTTTTCTACACCAACAAGAGAGAGAAATTTTAGATCTGAAATGCTGAGGACTTTCAAGAACCCATCCCATTGAGGAGAATTGGAAACACCTTTCTTGTTTTCCTCTTAGGTGCCCTTTAATATAAAAAATTCTTTCAAAAATATTGTTATTGTCTTGTCTATTGGATGCATGGAGAAAAACTTCATTTTTACTGCTTAATGTCTTTTTATGCATAGATCTGGATTTGTGCAGCTTTGTTTGGATCAACTAACTGCGGATTTGAAAATATTGGCAGGCATAATTGATGTCAGGGCTATTTGTTATGCGTAGCTAAAGTGGTCTTTTTCCGAAAAAAGATTCATACTAACAGATGCAACGAACGCAGTTTCTAGATGCAAAGTACCCTCTTCTTCATCAAGTCTCATTTCATATGCTACGAGAACTCCATGAAATTGCTCTTTGCTGAGTTTGTCCAGATTTGCATTGTATTCTAAGACCGATACCTTTGGGTTGAATCTCCCTGGTAACGTTCTAATAATCTTCCGTATAATAGTCTTCTCGTCAAATGGCTCTCCCAATCCTTCCAGAGTATTGGTTATTTCATCAACGTATTGAAAGTATGCAGCAATGTTGCAATATTCTTTCATTCTGAGTTGCTCAAATTTTGCTCTATAGATTTGAAGCTTTGCTTCTTTGAAATTTGAGTCACCTGTATATATATTCTCAAGCTTGTCCCATATATTTTTGGCGGTTTTACAACCCAACACCTTATGATAAGCAGATTCAATAAGTCCACTGATAATAATATTCTTTTCTTTTGCATCATTTACCAAATTCTTCTTACCTTGTTCATTCGTGGTTGATGTAAATCCATTTCCATGATCCTCCACTTGCTTTGTAACCCAGCGAGGAATACCTCCATTCTTCCTTTCCAAAGTGCATAATTATTTTCATTGAATAGAGGTACACCATTCTTAAATTGCTTCACTTCCACATGGAAGCCTCACAAATCCGGTATTAAAAGCTGCTATTGAAGGAACCAAGCTCTGAAACCAATTGTTGGAAATATTGAGAGGGGGGGTTAATCAGTGTTCCTTTCAATTAGAGCATTAGTTAATCTTCAATTATTATCAGTGTTTGTACAATGATAGTAGTAAACAAGAGGAACACAAATGCACACAGTTTTAAAGGTGGAAACCCACTCCGGGACAAAAAACACCTAATGCTTTTCTAATAATTCTTTAATATTCAAATCCAATTGAAAATAAAGCTCCAACTTACTAGAATCTAGAAAAGCATTCTTCTCCCGGATCCCAACGGATGGAGCGCTCAATGCTTGAGAATATTGGGTAGTCAAAGCCGACGACAAGAAAACACCCAAATAGAAACTCTGACTCATCCTGACATCTACCACCCTATAGAAGAATAAAAGAAGAATGGACTCCCGTACCAGGGAAAATGGTCCACTTTACAATGATATAGAATGATGTAGAAGAAGATATACTAGACCATAACCCCAACTTTGACACAACCACCTAATGATGATCCTAGACCTCCCAACACTGCCTCTTCAACCCTTGGCAGATAGACACTAGTAAAATTTGTACAATAATGTATTTACAATGACTAAGTACAATGATACCTTTACAATGATTGTATGCAGTGATGCCCACTTGAAGACTTCATATGATGAACTTCTTGCTGCTGTTATGCACCTTGGTTTCTGCTCTTATCATGATACCCTCTGCTACACCTTACTTTGCTTTTCTGCCATAGAAAGTCTGGTCCATTGCAATCCTTGACAACACATGATCTAGCTTTTTCTTGCCTTCTAGGAGCTCGATATTGAATCTGGTGCATCTCTGTTATTTCAGATCCTCAATATTTTATTTTCAGTCTTGTCGTAGTCCTCTGAGTTGTCTTTCCAATGCCATAGGTCTGACCCAATTTGGATTCCTCAAGGGAGATTTATACCCAATTTCTCACAATGCCCTAATTATGAATTGTTTCAGTAGAGCGCACTTGTACGGCGTGCCACATATCAATGTTTCTTCATTTAGCTCTAAAAATGATAGAGAGAAAACTACAGACTATGCAATATCTTTCAATTTTTTCATAATTCCAATCCGATACTCAGAGAGAGAGTTATGACGATTTTACCAAGGTCACTTCTTTGAGATGAATTTCACGAGCCTGCAAAAACCCTGACTTCCACAGATCATATCTCCAAAAATGTTGTGCACCTTGATCTGAAATTTTTACTGTAGCTTCCTCAATATTTTGGCGTCGTCTCATAAAAATTTCAGCTTCTGAACCTTCTTAGAAAAAATTTAGAGCGAAACTTCCACGATGACATGTTTCAGATGGCTGAATCCCTTGCATAAGGACGAAATGAAGATCACAATTTATATGAATGCTTAAGTTGAGAGGGGCTTCAACAAGTGAACGTGGGAGGGATTTTAGGAGCTTAAAAAATATTAATTATGAATTTTCAATAACCCATGCCCCAACCCCATGTGGTTTTAGCCCACTAATTGGGGGTACAAACTTCAAACATGAATATCTCTCAAACCGTGAAGAATTACATGGCGTACCATATATCAATGGAAACATCTCGACAAGTAGAAACCATAAAAAGAATTATTGACCTAGAATATATTAATTTGGTAGGTCAAAAATCCCATGCAATATTAGGTTAGCCCTAGGTGTTGCTTGGGTTGACATCAATGACAACTGCTGATCAATAGTAATATGTAGCTGTAAGAATATATCTATGTTGTTTGGAGGATTTAGGAACAATCTCATCAATTATATCTAATCCCCATTGCTCAAATGGTTGTTCAATATTGACTGGCTATAATGGGAATGTCGGTTTTCTTTGTTTCCCAGATGTACTTTGGCATACTTTACATCTCCTTGAATATTCATGAGCATCTATGAAAAGTTTAGGCCAATAGTAACCTGCATGCAGGATTTTATGTGCTGCTGTACTTCCTCCAAAATTTCCTCCAGCTGGTCCATCATGGAGTTCCTGCAAGACTTTATCTGCTTCAAATTTTTCTAAGAATTTTAGAAGTATAGAATCAAAATTTCTTCTAAATAACACATCTTTGACTAACTCATATTATTTAGATTTTAGCCTAAGAGCTCATTTTGTCTTATAATTGAGATAATTTGGAGCATATCCATTTTTTAAATAAAATATAAGATCATAATATTGTGAATCTAAATCATTGAGGCTTACCTCTGATATTTGCACATTACCTGAATCTTCTTCTGATGGTGAATGTGATGCTCCTGCAAGCATTCTGAAAAAACCTTGACCTCTAATGATTTTAGAGGGTTTTATTTCTACATCATACTCTTGCAATGCAGTTACCCAGTTAGCTCTTTTTTCTCCTAATGCTTTCTGCATCAAAAGTTGTCTTACTGCAGAAAATGGAACTATGATTTTTGTATGAGACTTTAGGAGAAAAGTTCTGAAATGTTTTATGGATTTAAAAACAACAAATTCTTATTTTTCAACATATGTGTAATTCAGTTCCGAACCTTTTAAATTTGAACTAAAGAATGATATCGGTGCTTCTGTTTGTTGGTCATTCAACTGTGTTAAAACATCTGCATATCATGTATCCGATGAAAAAGTGTATAATGTAAATGGATTAAGAATATTAGGGGTGGTTAGGAATGGAGTATTGACAATTGACTATTTAATCAGTGTAAATGCTTCTTTTTCATTATGTTCCCATTTGAAAACAATTTTTTTCTTAATCATGTTTTGCAATGGTAAAACTATTTGAGGAAAATCAGGGACAAATCTCTTAACAAAATTAATTTGCCCAAGGAAATATTGCATGGTTTTCTTGTTATGAGGGGAAAAAATTCGTTTAATTTCATCAACTATTTCAGGATCAATATAGATACCATTTTTTGACACGATGAATCCTAAAAATTTTCCTTCATCTAAAGAAAAAAATGATTTCTTTGGATTTAATGAAATTTCATACCTTTCGCATCATTCAAAGACTTTATTTAGGTCATTAACTTGATGATTTTACTGTTTAGAGAAAATAGTAATGTCATCTAAATAGATAACAAATGTTTTGTTTATGAGTCCTCTAAAAGATGTGTCCATGGCTCTTTGGAAAGTGGCACCTACATTAATTAATAAAAAGGGCATTTTCTGATAAGCATAAGTTCCCCACCTAGTTCTGAATGTAGTTTTCAATCTATCATCTTGATGAACGAGGAACTGATTGTAACCTGAAAATCCATCTAGAAAATACATAAGTTCAGAACCAGCTAATTTTTGCAATAATTGTTCCATGGTTGGTAATGGAAAATTTTCCTCTTGACAAGCTTTGTTTAAGTTTCTAAAATCAATGCAAATTCTAATATCACCATTCTTCTTCCTGACACATACCAAATTTGATACCCATTTTGAGTGTCTGACTGGAAAGATAATTTTTTCTTTGAGAAGTTTATTTAATTCAGTTTTAATTTCATTTTCCAAATTTGGATGGATTTTTCTCAATTTATGCTGTATAGGTTTCTCTTCTGAGATCATAGGAATTGTGTGTTGGATTATAGAAGTATCATATATCTTAATATTAGAATAATACCAAGAAAAAACACTTTTATACATCCTAAACAATCTGATGAATGATAATCTTTCATCAAAAGACAGACCAAGACCTAGATTTATATTTTGAGGCTTTTCTTCACTTCCTAGATTAACTAACTCGAATATTAAGGTAGAGCTTTGTACTTTTGAGTTAGTTACTCTTTTAAATCTATCCTTTAGGTCATATAAGTCTTCTAACTTGACAACAGATTTTGGAATAGGATTTTCATCTTGTTCTTTCCTAATCTGAGAGTTATGTTCATTCTCATCCATGATTTGATTATCATAAGATTATTTAGATGTTAAAAAATCTATGATATCTGAGTCATTATTGAATACTCTCCAATTGGTGATGTTATCAAGAATAGATGGTCTAAAAATTAACTCAATGGAAAATGTATTGGGACTAAATTCTTAGGATGGGATTAACTTTGATGCTACATTATCGAGTAAATATGCACTAACATTCTGAATTCGAGGTATAGAAGAAATGTTGAAGGCTAGGAAGTGAGTATTTAATTCTTGGACTAATTATTTATAATGTTTTAAATGTCCAGAATTACAATGGATAGTATCTCTCACTTGCCTAACTATGATTTCTGAATCTCCTAAAACCTTCAAATATTTGATATTTAAATCAATAGCTTTTAATAATCCTTGAACTAATGCTCCATACTCAGCTGCATTATTGGTACAATCAAATTCTAATCGGAAGGCTAACATAGTCTTTTCACCTTCTAGGTTTATTAAAATGCAACCCGCACCTGCACCATCTTCAGATTTATAATCATCAAAATAAAGTGTCCAAAACAAATAATCAACTATTTCTCTATCTGAAAAATTGATACATCTAGCATTATCTACTTGGAAAAATTCTCAATTTGAGATACAACCGTATTATCAAAGAAAGGAGATGTTGGAGCATTAAAGTTTCCTAAAAATTACTATGTAGAATAGTTTCCAATAATGTTGTTATTGAAAGCTACTGGCTCATTAATTTCTTCAAGATTAGTCACTGTGTGTTTCATAAAATTTTCACGATCAATTCGAATTTGGTTTGTCTTTCCATTATGTGTTAACCACATATGTGACCAGTCTATTGAAAAATAACCATGAAGTTTCTCAGACCAATCATGACTTAAAATTAAACCATAGAATTTAGGATTTATGCAACCAAAATATCAATTATCTGAACAACTTTTGGATTTGATGACAATCTGATTGAAACAGATTTCAATTCTCCTACAACTTCTACTCTAGTTCTATCAAGTTGTACTATATGAACTGGAGAATTCTGAGGAGTGATGTTCAATTTAGCACAAACTGATTTCAGCATTATATTCGAAGAAGCCCCTGAGTCTATCAAACAATTATGAACATTTTTGTTATAGATCTCATAGGTTAAGAGAAATGGGGGAGTATGAGAGATGGAACGATCACCTAATATAATTAAATCTAAAGCATCTATTTTTTCTAAAGGAGAAAGTGGTTTACCTTTTTCATTAGAAGCTTGCACTATAACTAGAGTAGGTAAGTTTGAAATAGGAACAACTTTTAATTCTCTAAGTAAGATTTGTTGATGTTGCTTCAATTTGGTAAGCTCATGAATCAAAATATTTGCTCTATTTTTCTTCATATCTTCAACTATATTATATTTAATGGTATCTGAGATAACCATTGTTTTAGATATAGGTGGAGAGTCTGATGTAACAGGACTTGTTTGTGTAGCCTTTGAATTATATTTTTTATTTTTTGTTTTGTCTTTAGCAAGAGTAGAAATTTTTTGTTGTTGACTAGGCAATGTAGTTTCAGTATTATTTTTGCTATGTGTGCTGATAGGCAAAGCTTCAAGTTGTTCTTCGTTTGATAGGATAAAATCCCACATTCCATTAAGTTCAACTTCTTCTTCTTTGTCATCCTCTTCTTCTTCTACTTGTTCTTCCTCGTCATCTTGATCTGATTCAACATTATATATAATATTCAGAGGCTGAGAACTAGAGTTTTGTTTTTTTTGAAATTCCTGAAAACCTTTTTTGAATTTGAATTTTCAGTGACTTATTTCTTGATGTCTTCCATCTCATTGGTCATGGTTTTCAAAACTTTGTGAAAACTTTCTACATCAAATGGATCTTTTGGTGTTTTCTTTTTAGAATCATCTTTGAAAGATATTTTCTTTGATTTGAAATCTTCCTGATAATTCTTTTTCTCAAGAGTAGTTATGCATTTTTGAACAGATAGAGATTCTTTCATATTCTCTGCAAGAGTTGCTAGTTTTGCTCTATCAACAAAAATAGCTACATTAGATGGAAGTGATGAAATATACCACTCAATTTGAACTTCTGCTCTAGGATCTGCTGTAATCGGAATTTTATTGGGTAGTTTATTAAACCTTGAGTTAAAATATTTTATCTTCTCACCTGTTTTAGCTTTAATATTTGAAAGATCATTGATTAGAGTCGCAGTAGTTCTGTCATCTCCAAACTTAGCCAGAAATTATTCTTCAAACATATTCGAGTTAGTTATGGAGTGAGCAGGTAATGAAAAATACCAAGATCCTGTAGATCCTTTTAAAGTATATGGAAATAATTGTGCAACGAAATCCTCCTCAACTACTGCATTCAAGTTGACAGCTAACATAAAATTATGAATATGTTCTTCCGCAGGAAGACCATCATCAAGGTTAAATTTTGGTAGCCATCTTTCGGGATTTTTAGGTAGAGCATGAAGAGGAGTGGGCATGCTTACAGCCCCTGGATTACTCCATGCGTTTACATTCGGTGGAGGGACTTTTCCTGCCATTGGATTGTGGATGGGTTGATTTTGAATTTATGATGAGGCAAGTTGAGTACTAGGACCAGTATTTTCAGTATTGGAACTAGTAAAAGTGATACTCATTGTTGGAATGAAATTTGTGGAAATAAGTGGAGGAAATGGGGGTGAATAGGATAAGACCTCGCTAGTGATTGATTATGAATGAGTTCTCTTTAACTTCTTTCTTGTACTATCAATAGGAAATTCAAGAGGGATAATCCCTGTTTTTTTACTTTCTGATCGAGTTAATAGTCTTCGAGGTTGTAAAGAGGATGATATACTAAGATCCGATAATTGAGAAGTTTCAGGATTTTCAGCAGAAATAGATACTTTCTCTAACTTTTCTATCAAAGACTGAACTTCTGGAGATTGTTGATGAATTTCAGGAAATAGTATAGTTTGAGTTTTTCTAGGAGACTTAGGGGAGAGATGATCAACTCTGGATTCTATAGATGAGGATCTGGATAACTTTATAGAAGTTGATGGGGATCTAGAGGGAGAGAGATCTTTTGATTGACCTTTAGATTGATCATACCTTTGTGCCATTCACTTGGCCCTCCTTCTAGCGCCAATGTGTTGAGGCCTCAGAATTTCGTGGCCAAAACATGGGGGAAAACCACCCGGTCCATACCTTAAAGCAGCTCCGTTTCTGTTTGGTGTAGTGGCTCCGACTGGCGATAATAGGACCAGTTTCCCAATAAGG
This sequence comes from Pinus albicaulis, assembly GCA_034641835.2. Classification (NCBI taxonomy): domain Eukaryota; kingdom Viridiplantae; phylum Streptophyta; class Pinopsida; order Pinales; family Pinaceae; genus Pinus; species Pinus albicaulis. The sequence goes on from CM076574.1 coordinate 578,078,524, forward strand.
ATGTTTTATGAGGGTTTTGTGAACATAGCATGCAAATGGATAATTATTTTAATCTATGTGCATCTATCTAAATAACTAATCTATTATATACCTGAGTTGTTTTTCCTTTATGCGATCTAAAATGGTATCCTTCAACTATTAGTAATATAGATCATTTAACAGTTGAAAGAGATGAAAATTATGTAAAATGATTCTTCTAACAAAGTAGTTTGTATAGAAGAATTGTGAAATAAATATCGCATTTATCAGTGTGATTACATATTCAATAAGAAACCATAGCTAAATATTAGAATATAAGTGCATGTAATATTTATATATAATAATGTTTCAAATATATAATGAAATAAAAAGATAACTATCAATTTAAGAAATAAGACTTAATACAAGTGAATAGAAGTACCATATGTATGAAGTTCTACTCATGTAAACTAACAGCAATGAATCTATTCCTTCTCACTTTCGATCAATTTAAAGAGTACAGTAGTGCAACATTAGTTAAACAACTTTAGTTGCTAAAATATAACAGAATGTGTTCCATTAATTCATCAAAGCACTCACAAACTCACAATAGTGCATTCTTTGCAAATGTTTTTGAAAAAATTCTAGACCCTTCTCTAAATGCATGAGAAGGGTTTAAATACTAAACTAACTATAAACTAATATTAAATTATTACAAAAATGTAGAGGAGGTTTCAAACAACCTTCCTAAAAAAAGCTAACTTAAACAACAATCTAGGAATTTAAACTAACAATCCTGATTTTGTGAATCCTACCCTTCTTTCTGAATGTGGTCACAAAGCTAGAAAATATCTAACATTGATTTGAGATGAGCTGGATGTGATATCTGCGATCGAATCTGTCCCTTGAAAATAACATTTGAGATTACTGACTGAGATCTTTTTGCTGAATTTGTAAGAGACTGAAGAGTTTGATGTTGACGGTAAGGTTTGATCAGAAAATTCTATTAATCTTCCTGATCAAACTTATTTACCTTTTTGATCATTTACTCCTGAGTATCTGATCTCTGTCTCCACTTCATTTCTACATGTCTTGTTTTAGAAAACACATCAGACATGTTTTCCTTAAGACGTTTTTCTTTAGACAGTTGCTCACACATAGATTCAATAATCTCATTTGATATCTTGGATGTATTTGTTGCTGCTTTATCTGCTTGATTGATCCGCACTTTCCATTCTAGGAATAACATTTCTTTGTGAAGCTTATCTACTTGAGGCAGATTAGCTTGCTTTCTTGAATCTGAAACTTGCCACTGGATGTGCTCTTCGATTTTCTTTTCAAGTCTTTCACATTCCAGTTTCTTATTTGCTATCTGCTGGATCGTTATTTTAATTGAATTAGAATAAGAATCAATCATGGAAGCTTGGTGACAAAACACTTCTTGTTCTTTATTTAACTTGGTGTTTAAATCAAGTTATTCTTTGACAAATTGTTCTAATTATGGTTGAATCTATAACTTAGTCATTGCTATTTCCAGTTGTGCTTGTTTTTCATTGAGCTCTTTCTGATGCTGTAATTTGAGGCTTTCAATATCTTTATGAAATTGGGTTGTGCTGACTTTGATTTGTTCACTGGAATTGAATTTCTCTTCATTCAACAACTGTTCTAATTCTTGTACTTTGGCTTCCTTTTGTTTCAACAATACTCTAACCTCAGTAGATTTATCAACAGTAGCGGTAGCATATGCCCTTGCATACTGTGATAATTTGGTTAGATGTTCGGTCAGGTCATCCGAGGAATCCTTCCATAGTACATAAACTGATTCATCTGTAGGCTTTGGAGTTGTTTTATCAATTCTCCTTTTATTTCTTTTGACTACAGCCTTGTAACTAGGACTGTAGAAAATATCTAATGAAGGTATATCTTCAATCTGTAAAACTATCTGATCTGTGGGGTAGGCCGTTATGATTTATTTATCATGCATTGCTGGAACTCTTTGTAGTGGATTGATAGTCTCCACTATTTTCTGTGAGTGTTCTGGTGTTTGGAAACTTGTTGCTTCATTAGTAATGGGATTTTCTTTGGGAGTCTTTATTGCTTTGGAAAATTCCTCCCATTCATTTATAAGATCTTTTTCTTGTGGGAAACTGGACTGATTTAGCATGTTATGACTGTGTTGAACTGTTTCAGAATTTTATTTTGTCCCATTATTTCTTATTTCCTCAAAAATTTCTATCTCCTGAATAACTTCGTCAATTGTCTTTTCTAAATTTTCTTTCTTGGTTTCGGATTGATTTTCAAAATGATCTGAATTCTCAAATTGCTGTTGTGGTTGACCTGATTCATCTTCAGATATTTCTTTCATTTCATCATCCAAACTAACACTTGGAGTGTGTTTTTGATCTTCAATAGTTAACAAATTTAAAGGGACTTTCTCTAGTCACTTGTTTCTGTATGCTTAAAAAGCTTCAACATCCTTTTGACTTAAATGACTAGATACATACTTGGTAATATTAGAGAAATTTTCCATGCCTTGGAAGTGGTCATCGAATCGGTCTTCCTCCTTTATGAAAGGCTTCATTTTAGGCTCTGCGATGTAATTTTTAATCACATCATTGGGATCATATAATCTTCTTGGCATGAATGCCAATTTCAATAACTGAATCTTGGGAACCTCCTTATAAGTATGGCCAATATTAGACAAAGCAAAGGTGCCACACTGTAGAGGGAAATTAGGCCAAATATCCTTTTTAACATCCTTCAGCTACTTTGTAACACCATTGACAAGCTGATAGGCTATTTATTTTGCAAGTAAGTTATCGAGAACATAATAGGGTAAAACATGGGAAGAAACATAACTCCCAAATACTCTAATGTATGTAAAATTTTCTTCAACAAACCATCTAGCTACTGGGAGAATATCTACAATGGCTCCTTCAAAAACCCTAGGAGCCCTTTTATTAAAAATCATTTGAAGTATAGGAAATATGACTCCATAACGGAATTTATAGAAGTAAAAAGGGAAATTTGAATCCCAGAGTTCTCTGTGGTAGATGTGAATTGGGGTAGGGTCCTTGGTAGTCCATTTCCAACCCATGGTAGGAAAACTAAAAGTAAAACAGATAGCATCCATGACATAGGTAGACATATAAAAGGGAGGTATTTATCTGAATGAAATAATTCTTTTATTCCTATATTCAGTAATGTCCTTGGCTAGGTTATTGGATAAGATGTCTACCCAATTTAAAATTGATGAATTGATGATTGCGTCAATTAAGGGAATCCAATCTCTTGAGAATCTAGTGCTATCTGGTTTGGCAAATATTTACATAACATACTAGTAGCATAACATTAGGGATTAGGAATTTGGAAAATTAGGTTCATAACAAACTTATCTTGCTTCAATTTCCCTTCATTATCCTTGCACTCTTGGATGACTTTGATAAGGTCTGGATGTCCTCCTTTAATCTTCTGCAAATATTCTTTTTCGTATTTCTGTTGCGGGGGTGGTAGATGGTACATTGCTCCTAAATCAAATTCCCTGAAAGAAACCATAGTTTCTCCTCTCGAATTCTTGAATATTCTATCTTCAATGTTTAAGTGGTAAATTTCCAACTTAACCATGTCTGTATAAGGAAGAATCTTTGGTCTTGCAGCTATCCTGTGCATGTATGAGCATGCAATATCAAAAAGAGTTGCATCTGAGGTAGAAGCACTGCTTGTAAAAGAAACTTTGTTTATCACCCTTGGTCCTTCATTTTCGAAGAGTTTACACATTGCTTCCCATGTCGAACTGCCGCAGTCCTTGTTGCAGACAGTATCTGAGAATAATGGAAACATAGATGTGTCTTCTGTGGACGATGTTTGAGAAATTTCTTTACCCTTTTTTCTCATTTTTTTCTTCTTCAATTCGTTAACTGGTTTCCTGAAAACAAAGAAATTTTTTACAAGTATGGAGTATCAAAGGAATAAATCAATCATTTACTTCAAACACACGCGAGAAGATATTAATCTATTAAAATATAACATCAATCATCCTTCATAATTCTGATTTAATATTTCACATGTCTCCACACATAAGATCTATCCATCGCTTTAAAGCTGTTAAGATCTTAAATTTCATTTTCATATGACACAAGCTATTTTACACTCTTGATTCATTAAATGACGTTAACGATGCATATCGTAGGTTATACCTTATAATATTTCATGATAATTTACCCTTAAAGGTTGCGAAATGCGATATGCGCAAATCACAGATCACAACTTTTATGGGATAATGTTTAAACATATATTATAAGTTATGCGAAATGCGACTTGCGAAAAACTTGAAGTGACCACGATAGCCGAAGGATTTATATTTATTGGTTTATTTTCTTGTCGAGTCCGTGGGTATCGCAACTTATATCATTTCTTCTCAAGGCTTTTATTTTTTAAGTGAAGTGCGGTGCGAAAAGGTGAATATAACGATGATTGAGTTTTTTTGCTAAGTTTTTAAATTATATCTTCAAAGAAGCTTGAGCGCATATCGCAATTCGCACATTTTACGTTTTATGGGTATTTTTTAAAATAATATATGTGATATGCGACACACTTTAAAAGAACAAGGAAAAAACATAAATATTTATTTTCTAAGTTTTTTATTTTTTTAGGGAATTATAAAAAGAATTCCCTATTTATTTATTAAGGGTCCCCATTTATAAGGATAAATGGGGGGTTGTTGTATAGCACAACAGATCTATGTGAAGGATGGTCATCTAATAGAAGTTAGTTGCAATGTCTTATTTGATGAAAGTATAGCTTTTAAAAAATCAAGAGATCTTCCCATAGACTCTGAAGATGAAGAACTTCCCACTCTTGGGGAAAATGAAATCCAAGAAGAAATCAATCAAGAAGTAGAAGGTCCTAGCAATCCTGTTCAACCATTAACCATTCCTGAAACAAGAAAAACACCTAATTAGTTGAAGTCCACTCTGCTTGATGTTGAAGGTCATGAAGCACCCAAAGGAACATTTAGAGAAAGCAAGAAACCCAAAATATATTCTGGGTACGCTGCATACATGACAAAATTGATAGAAGCATAACCAACTACATTCGAAGAGCTATTTAAAACTCTGAATGGAAGAATTCTATGAATGAAGAGTATCAATATATCATGAAGAATGGAGTGTGGGAGATCGTGTCTAGGCCCAAGGACAAAACTGTGATAACTTCCAAATGGATCTACAAGATCAAACATACCATTGATGGAAGTATAGATAATTATAAAGCAAGATTTGTAGCCAGAGGTTTCTCTCAACTTGAAGGCATTGATTATGAAGATACTTTTTCTCCTATAGCAAGATACACCACAATTCGATCTCTGGTTTCTTTGGCTGCATCAAAGAAATGGAACATCCACCAAATGGATGTCAAAATTTCATCTCTAAATGGCACTATAGATGAAGAAATCCACATAGAACAACCCATGGGTTTCGAAGTCAAGGATAGGGAGACATATGTATGCAGATTAAAGAAAGCACTATATGGTCTCAAACAAGCTCCAAGGGCATGGTATGCTAGGAGGGATGTTTATCTTCAAAGACTTGGATTCAATAAATGTTTTGTTGATCCTACCCTATTTGTCAAGAGAGTAAAAGGTGAACCTGTGATCATTCTTTTGTATGTATATGATCTTCTCCTTACTGGTGTAGAAGGTTGTATTAAAGAAAGCAAGAAGCATCTAGTAGCAGAATTTGATATGAAGGATCTTGGACTAATGCATTACTATTTGGGACTAGAACTAGTCTGGTAAGGACCTAATGAAATCTATTTAGGTCAAGGCAAGTATGTGATCAAGGTGCTAAAGAAGTTTGACATGTTGGATTGAAAAAATATGTCCACTCCGATGATCATGAACTGGAAAAGACTAAGGAGTTCTTAATCATGTTCGGTAGATCCTTCTAGATATAGACAATTGATTGGCTCACTGATGTACTTGGTAAATACATGACCAGACATATGCTTTGTAGTAAATGTTCTTAGTAAATTCCAAGTAGAACCAAGTCAAGATCATTGGATAACAACAAAACATATTTTGAGATATCTTCAAGGGACCATCCACCACTGCCTAAAATATGAAAGAAGGAATGATGTCCAATTAAGTGGATATACTGATTTCGACTGGGGAGGCAATGAACAATATGGAAGAAGCACTACTGGTGGATGCTTTAGTTTGGGATCCTCTATGATCTCATGGATAAGAAGAAAGAAAGACATTGTTGCCTTGAGTAGTGCTGAGGCTGAATATGTTGCAGCTTGTGAAGTAAGCAAAGAACCAGTTTGGTTGAGGAATTTGCTATGTGACTTATTTCAAAAACCTATGGACCCTACTATGATACAATGCAATAACAAAATTTGTATACGTTTGTCTAAAAATTCAGTTTTTCATGGAAAGACAAAGCACATTAACAATAGATATCATTATGTACGTGAGATAGTAAAAAATGGAGTGCTACAACTTCAGGATATTCCTACTAATGAGTAGGTAGCTGACATATTGACAAAATAACTTCCAAACAAGAAGCTTGGGTACTTAAGAGACAAGATTGGTTTGGTGGAGATGTCCTCCCTATGTGAGAGGGATAGATAGACACTCATTCTTGTCTTCAGTGGAAGAAATAATGAAGGATTTGGTAAACATCTGGCATCTGATACTTCTTGAGAATGTAGTAGTGCATTCAAGAAACGAGTAGTCATGGACCGATATTATTTGAGGGTTAGCTACCCAAGATAAGAATAGTCTAATGAGGTCATATTTGGTGAACACCCGGGTGGATTATGTACCTTGGAGAGACAATGACGATGGTGTCTATAAGTTATTGGTCTCGCCAGCATTATAGCCCATTATCTCTTTGGGAGATGGGGCTATTAGTTAAGGCCTTGCACTATGACAATGCTGGTTGATATGATGCTATAATAGATGGGTTACAAATCCAACTCTTCTTATGAGATCTCTTCAGATTGAGAATGACCAAGTATCATTATGAATACCTCCCTAGTTAAGAGGGAGTGTTGAAAAAGGTAACTAGGTTAGGTTTTCATAATAAATTATATTTATGTTTTTATGTAAATGAAAAAAGGTTAACTAAGACATCATGTTGCACTTGTCAAAAACCATGTTATGTCAGTCCTCATCGAGTTAATGGAATTCGGCTGTTGGAATATACCTATCGGATTAAATAAAAAGGAACAACCTTTATATATAGGCTCTCGTGGGTAGCTTCAAATATACACAATTGAATGCAGATTCCTTTATAGATTTCGGATAAGTCTGAGCCACCATTGCAGGAAGTATTTACGGATCTAACAAAACAAAAAAAAAAGACTTGCAGTTACCACAGTAGAGACATATTATATATATACGAAGACAGTGTGGTTACCACAGCAGAGACATAGTATATATATACGAAGACAATGCGGATACAACAACATAGATATCATATCTATATATCAAGATAGTGCGGATATCACAACGGGAATAGAATATATATATAAGATAGTGTGGATACCACAACTGAGACAATGTAAATATATATACAAACATAGTGTGGAACTTATAACAGACTTCAGTGTGGACATACAAAAGAAGAACAGAAGTGTGGAAGACAGATAACACAAGCAGTTATTGAGAAGAGAATTTGAGTCAAACATTGCCCTGGTGAATTTTCAATAGGAATAAGTGTGGCAAAAGATAAAATCTTCATGTGCTCTTTGTAGTATCTTCTCCTTGAGATTGGAAGCTATAGATAAGAATATCCTACCATGATAGTATATGACCTCATCTCTGACTGAATATCCCTCCTCTTGTACCTGGTCATCAAGTATCATACAAGTCAAATGATCCTTGGAATAATCCAACAATAACTGGGATTTCCAGTATGGATCTATCCTCCAAAGTGACAACGTTGATGATCTGTCATAGAAAGCATCTACCATGTATTTTTCATCCTCTTTAAAATCACCCATGCCAAAGTGACATATTGGAAGGCTACTATCCTCCCCTTGTTTCTCCTTTCTCAGCGTAGAATCTGAAATGGGTAATGATGATGTTGGGAGAATGTCTCCCTCCTTCTTGAGTCTACCCAAGAATATCAGTGTTGTATAATGACCTCCCATAGTTCCCACTCCTCTTGGATCTGTGATCATGTTGAAAGAACTCTTTGATCATCTTCCAATCATGGGGCCTCCCTGGTGGAATGCCTCCATGTCATGAGACATCAAGGCCTAGAGCAAGTTGCATATGCGAGTGGACTAATTTTTCCTTGCTCACACTACGGAAATCATCCTCTTTCTTTTGTGCATAAACCTCCTAAAAAGGATGGGGGTGTATGTTTCTAATCACTGGATGCTGGCCCTCCTTCTCATCTTCTCCTAACTCCTGCAAGTCATCATAGTCTAAGGTGTCTCCTTTAGATGTAATCAACCCATGCACACCCAACATCTCCTTGGTGTCAAGAGCCTTGATCACAAAGGAATGATCTATCATAGTGTGTGTCCTCAAGACTATATTCAACGTTGGAACACACTTCCTCCATTTTTTTGTTTCACTGCCTATCAACATAGACACATGTTGCTCATGATATTCATATGTAAGATCCCTTGGAACTTCTTGCAAAGATACAAGAGCTCCTCTTGTTGAAGCAATTGCTTCATCTCCTTCTCCAAATATAAGTAGATATCCTCCTGTTGTCACAACGCTGGAGGATATTCCCAGCTTTTCCTCTTCCTTCTCCTCATTAATGAATAATAACTTATTAAGAGATCATTTTTCTTGATCTCCTATTGAAGGATGAATCCTCAAGTCTTCTTCTTGAGAATAAAGTCCTTGCTGAAGTGGGTCTTTTGCCTTAGGCAAAGCATGTTGTAGATCTTTAACCCCCTCAACAATATTCTGAAATGGAGTTGGTTTTATGGATCCTTCCAACTTATGTAAAGGTTTTGATTTCTTGGGCTTGCTTTGCTCTCCCAAGGAAGTTTCAGATTGTTTCAATTCAAATATTTTCACTAACCTCCTTGTGAACTTTGCATAATTATATATATTTGAATTATTCAATGAAGAAGATTTAAATAGCCACCAGGAATAATGTAGGTTTTAACCCTTTACAGAAATTATCTACAAACGAATCTTAAAACATAAAACAAACAATAGAGAGAGCATAATACATAACATAGATAAACACAGAGATTTTCCCCTGGATCCCAAATCGGGACGACCAGATTGATTTTTCATTATATTCCTTTTAGTGTTACAACACATATATATGCATGCCGAAGCATACATAAACCCCAATCCATAAACCCTGGATTACAACATAACTGTAGTTCCCTTGACCCGATCTACAAAATACCAGCGGTCGAAAACCATCATCCCCCAAAACTATGTGCAAAATCATGCACAAAACCATGGGTGGGACCACCTATGAGTGGGTCCGCACACCTAAAAAAAAATTGTGGGGCGTTGCTGCCCCCCTGCTATGCCTGGCGCAACGTACAGCACGTGGGGCTAGTCGTGGAAAGAATATAACACATACCGAACATTCTCCCACTTGTTGTTTTCTTTCCGTAGGGGACCATAAGAGAGCTTAGTCATTAGCCCAGCTTTGCAACACCCATTGTTTCTCTACACCAAGAGAACTTCTAAGTGCTCACAGACTTCGTCAATGCATCTGCAACATTCTTCAAGGTGTCTACCTTTACCAGAAACACCCTTTTAGCCTCAACCATATCTCTCACAAAGTAATATTGAATATCAATGTGCTTTGTATTTGAATGATAAGCAGGGTTCTTAGCCAAGAAATATTCACTTTGGCTATCACAGTCTATCCTTATAGCTTGTTGTACCAGCCCCATACTTTAACACAATCTCTGCAACCAAAATGCTTCCTTGCTTGCATGAGTGGCTGCCATGTATTCGGTCTCTGTAATTGAAAGAGCCACTACAGACTGTCTTTTACTCATCCAACTGACTGCACCTCAAAATATGCTAAACACATACCCACATGTAGATCTTCTTTGGTCCATATCTCCAACCCAGTCTTCATAAAAAAAACCACGAATTTCCAACACTCTTTCCAATCCTAGTCTTCCCTGGTAGCACAAGCCATAATCACTAGTGCCATGTAAATATCTGAAAACCCGCTTCATTGTTGTCCAATGCTCCTTCCCTGGGTTTGACATAAACCTGCTCAATACTCCCACTTCATGTGCAATGTATGGTCTAGTACAGACTATTGCATACATCAGGCTACCCACTACACTTGCATATGGAACACGGGACATATCCTCCTCTTCTTCTTGTGTCTTGGGACACTGTTCAGCAGACAGCTTTACACCTACAGGAATAGGAACATTCACCGGTTTACTATCCTGCATATTGAACCTCCGCAATATAGTCTCGACATACTTCCTCTGGTTTAACCAGAGCTTCCTCTTTGCCCGATCTCTCTTAATTTCCATGCCCAAAATATAGTTTGCAGCACCAAGATCCTTCATGTCGAATTTGGAGAATAGTTGGGTCTTCAAATATTGGATAATTTCTTTATCATTTCCAATCAACAACATATCATCCACATACAAGACCAAATAAATAACACGGTCACCAATTAATTTAAAATAAACACAGTGATCCTCCTTGCTTCTGGTGAAGCCAAGTCCCCATATGTAGGTATCAAATTTCTGATACCACATCCTTGGTGACTGTTTTAACCCATACAGAGACTTCTTTAACCTACATACTAGTTCTTTCTTCCCCTTCACCATAAATCCTTCAAGTTGTTTCATGTAGATCTCCTCTTCGAGATCCCCGTGAAGAAATGTTGTCTTCACATCCATCTACTCTACCTCAAAATCAAATGCAATAGCAACAGATAAAAGTAATCTAATAGAAGTAACTTTGGCAATAGGAGAAAAAATATCACCAAAATAAATTCCTAGAACCTGGGAATAACCTTTTGCTACCAATGGAGCTTTGTATTTCTCCACCTTGCCTTCTACATTCATCTTCTTCTTAAACACCCATTTTCTCCCGATGGGATTCCTTCCAGCCGACAACTCCAGCAAATCCCATGCCTCATTTTTATGCAAGGATGCATTTCACCAACCATGGCCTCCTTCCATAGTTTTCCACCCTTTGAATCTACTGCCTTCTTGACAGTTCTGGGATCATCATCATTATAGTTAAAGCAAAATTTGAACAAAAAGCAGATGGACTATACCTTTCTGATTGTCTTCTTTCCTGAGCTGATCTTCTCACAGCTGGAGTTTGTGGCTCTTCCTCTTCTGAGTCTTCTTCTATTGTAGAGTTTGATTCATCCTCCTTTAGCTCAAACTCTATCTTCTCAATTTCCTTTGGTAGGACTTCATGTTTAACAACATCTTTCACCTCTCTAAACACCACATCTCGGTTGTACACAACCTTCCTTGTTTCTCGGTTCCAAAGCTTGTAACCCTTTAAACCATCCTTATACCCAGTAAAGATGCATCTTTCAGATTTATTATCCAACTTGGTCCTTTTCTCCTTTGGAACAAGTACATATACATCACATCCAAATACCCTCAGATATGAAAGAGAGGGTTTCTTACCAGTCCATACCTCATGTGGAGTCTTATCCTCCAACGCTAATGAAGGTGATTAGTTATCCAAGTAACATGCAGTCTCCACTGCCTCTACCCAGAATTCTTGTCCTAACTCGGTACCACTGAGCATGCTTCTTGCATTTTCCATCAGCATTATGTTCATTCTTTCTGCAACTCCATTTTGCTAAGGTGTGTATGGAGTAGTATTCTACCATGATATACCACACTTCTTACAGAACTCTTCAAATTCCTTCTTGCAGAACTCCCTACCATTATCTGTCCTTAGCACCTTTATCTTCTTCTTTGTCTAGTTTTCTACCAGAGCCTTAAATTATTTAAATCTGTCAAATACTTCAGATTTCTTCCTCAATAGATATATCCATGTATTCCTTGAAAAGTCATCTATGAATGAAACATAGTACATAGACTTACCCAATGATGGAACCGACACAGGTCCAAACACATCACTGTGCACAAGCTCTAATATCTTGTTCGCCCACTTAGCACCAGAAGGAAAACTCACCCGATTCTACTTCCCATATACACAATGTTCACAGAAATATAAATCCAGAGAGAAAGTAGACATAACTTCTACCATACCATTCCCATGTAGTATCCAAAGGCCCTTCTCTCCAATATTTCCAAGCCTTTGATGCCATATCATGGTCTTTTCTCCAAAGACCGCTAGGATTTCTGCTCCACCTTCAGGAACCACAGAACTGTTGCACCCATCAATACCAGTGCTACCCTAAAGCTTGTACAGAGTTCCAATCCGAACTCTCGGCATTAATACCAGTGCTCCCCGAACCATCTTACAGGTATCTTTCTCGAACACTGTTTTTACACCTGCATCATCCATCTTGCTTACAGAAATCATATTTCTGGCCAATGCAGGAATGTGTAGAACACCAGGAAGTGTTCTAATCCTTCCACCTTGCAGCTTCAGCTTGACTTTTCCATTTCCAATGATTCTAGCCTTCCTATCATCCCCTAGTAAGACATCACTGCCATCATATTTTTCATACTCGCAGAACCACTCCCTATGGGGAGTGAAGTGAAAGGATGCACCCGAGTCAATCAACCATGACTCATGATCTACATGTGTATTTGAAGAAGAAGCCAAATACACATCCTCACCTTCATCTGAGGTGGTTTTTTCCTCTGCGGAAGGAGCATTATCAGATCCCTTTCCTTTCTCAGGAGCTTTAGATCTGCAGTCCTTTTTGAAGTGCCCTTCCTTTCCACATTTCCAGCACACCTTTACAAAATTTCCAGGAGATTTAGATCTCCCTCTAGATTTAGATCTCCCACTCGAAACCTTATTCTTGTTTCTATTCTGGGACCTTCCTCGTACAGATAAGGCATCTCCATTTTGGCACTCCATATTTCTCTGTCTCATTTCCTTCAACAGTAAGGCTGAGACAATGTCATCAAAATTCAAGGTAGTTTCATTGCTACCTATTGCAATAACCATACTGTCCCACGAATCTAGTAGAGAACACAAAAAACTGATGCACTTATCTTCATATGATATTTTAATATCAACAGATGACAGTTGACTTACCACTGTATTGAATGCGTTCAAATGCTCTGTCACCGAGTCTACATCCTTCATCCTCAAGTTATACAACTTTTTTTGCAGGAACAATTTATTCACCAGAGACTTAGATTGGTATAAAGTCCCAAGTTTCTCCAAAAAATTCTTCACCGTAGCTTCCCCAGATACATTCAACAATACAGAATGAGAGACACATAACCGTATTGTGCTCTTCGCCTTCTGATCCAACTTCTTCCAGTCTTCATCTGACATAGTCATTGGTTTAGTACCTGGATCTACCGCGACCCATTGATCTTTATGGACCAGTAGGTCATCCATCTTGACCTTCCACAACTCAAAACTCTAATCATTAAATTTCTCGATCTCTATCTTCCCGTCGCTCGCCATCTTCTTTCACCACAAGAATCGATCCCACAGATCTCCCACTGAACAGGGTCTACCTCAGGCCAGAGAAAAAAACCCTGAGCAGCAAAGGCGTCCCCTTGAAGCCAAAACAAATCTGATACCAAATGTAGGTCTTAACCCTGTACAGAAATTATCTACAAATGAATCTTAAAACAGAAAACAAACAATACTGAGAGCATAAAACATAACATAAATAAACACAGAGATTTTCCCCTGGATCCCAAATTGGTACGACCAGCTTGATTTTTCATTATATTCATTTTAGTGTTACAACACATATATATACATGCCAAAGCATACATAAACACCAATCCATTAACCCTGAATTAGAACATAACTGTAGTTCCCTTGACCGGATCTACAAAATACCAGGGGCGGAAAACCATCGTCCCCCAAAACCATGTGAAAAATCATGCAAAAAAACCATGGGTGGGTCTGCCTATGAGTGGGTCTGCACACCCAAAAAAAAATTTTGCCGGGGCGCTGCCGCCCCCCCGTGACCCCCCTACGTGTCGGGCTAGTCGTGGAAAGAATATAACACATACCCAACACATAAGCCTTACCTTCAAGATGCAGTGCTACTAATCTAATGGCTTCCTCTTCTGAAACTTGATGCCGCTAGAAATATGTGTCTAGCTCCTTTAGCCAAGCCTTGGTTGTGCTCTTGGGTGACCCATCAAAAGTAGGTAGAAACAATCTACCCAAAGTTTTTTGCATGCACCCTGTCCTTCTATTGTAGTTACTGGGTCATATATCTTCTTTTATTTGAAAAAACCCTTGGAAGCTTAGATGCTCCTTGAATCTTCTAGACTGAGATTCATATTCTTGGAGATACTTACCAAGAGTCTCCTCATTTGGCCTTTCTCCTTCTTCTTCTTCTCTTTCCAAGAATGTAGGCATGGTACCACATTGTAGATCTGATTGTGTGGCTAAATGCTCACACCCATAATATGACGAACTGGAGCTTTATTCATGTGAAAATATTCTTGAGGGATCTTCATGTCTTTCCCTCCTCATTCCCTTGATTTCTCTTTTAAGTTCATGCATAGTTTGGAGAAGAAGTTCTGAAAACCTCTTTCCCTCCATTTCTCCAAATAATGGAGACTTACCTTTGTCTCTTATGTGAGTCTTCTCCTTTCTGTGAGAAGCTTCATCTTCTTCTGATAACATAGATTCAATGTCTTCACAGGCTGAGCAAAGAATATGCTCCAATACCACTAATATTCCCAAATGGGAAAAGCAGGAATATAATGCAAAACACTATAAATAGTAGCAAGTATTAACACATTACATGTGAGCCAAATGATAGATCCATGGTATTATGTATAAAAACAATAAATAAGTACAAGATATTGGAAATCAAGCCCCTCAAGAAAGTCAAAAGAAGCCTCAAATGCCAAAATGTACCCAAAACATGTAATACACTGCTAGAAAAAATAAAGAAGCAAGCACAATGCAGTTTTAGTGACTAATATTGCAGCTAGAACATATAAATAAATAGATCTGAAAAGATCATGCTCCTACAAGGCCAAAAATGGAGATCTATGCTCCCATACACTTTTCCTAGACAACCCAAGATGGGTTTTCAGAAATACACAAATATGGATGTTGGATCTAAAGCCCTAGGGCTGGAGATACACTGAAACTAAATCACATAGAAGGAGGTGGCTGAATCTGATGTAGATATGAAATAAATCCTCCAAAATAACTCTCTCAATGAAGGGTTGATCCCTTCAATGGAAAGAAAACACTCTGAATGGAGCACTAAACTAGCCCATGCAACAACTCACCAATATAATGTAGATCTGAACTGGAACTACGCTGTAGGGGATAAAATTAGCTTGGCATGATGCCAAATATGTAAAATAATCCCAAGTGGCTCCTTTACTGGCTTCCCAATGGAAGGAAACCTTCCTCCACTGCAAAACTAGCTCAGAAGACACCCAACAAGATCTTCCACTGCTGCACCCTGCAACTCAGCACATCTCTCAAAAAAAAATGCGTTGTACCACAAGAATGAAGCTTGGTTTGAAACCTAAATGTGGAAATGTAGTGAAAAACTCTTCCAAGAGGCCTCTCAATGATAGAGGTGGGATTCCCGATCAGGAACACTTGGTTCTAAACAACAATGCAATCTTATCTAAAAAAACAAATAAAGTTATATGTATAAATAGACCATATATTCAAAACATAACATATCATAACATGCATAATATGGCTGCCATCCTCTTCCTTATATAATAAATGAGCTTCCAAACCCTAAGCCCCATCCATTAATGACACTACTTCATGCAATGTGTCTCCATCTAAAACTGTGATGTCCCTCATTGAGTGCCACTCCTCCACGACAACGTTATTGATTTGGTCAAGGTTGACCTAATCCACATGCTTTAGTCCATTTTCACACCTAAGGGTGCTTTATTAAGCTGAAAATATGATCCAATTTCACATGAGAAGTTTTTTTGTTCCTAATAAAGAGATTTATGGGTCTCCCTGCCCACTTATCCATCAAACAAGAAATCAAAATTTGATTTTAATATTCCAATTAGCTATATGCTAATTTGCGAATATTACAGAAAAGACTAAAAAAAGTGCGAAGGTAGACTTTAAAGGGTTTTAAAGAGATTTTCTCCAACTCCAAGACTTGGTTTAGGAACATTATGGTTTTTTACTTCTAAGGGAGCATGATATAGGTGGTGATAGACCTATATAGACAGTCAAATGTCATGGTGACAAAATAACGTGTAACAAGATCCTCTTTTCAAGACTTGATGAGCTTCTCATCACCTATCAGTATCAAATCATTGACATAAAGTACAATGATCAAAATTTTACCTTCTACCCCAATATGGTAAAGGTTTGCATCTTCTTCGCTATTGGTGAAGCCCACCTCGGTGAAGTAGTTGTCGATTCTAGTGTGCCAAGCATGAGGTGCTTGCTTCAGCCCATATAGTGCTCTATTGAGTCTGCACACATCCGAATCTCTGTCAAAGGTCTTAAAACCTTTTGGCTTCTCAATATACACCTCTTCCTCAATCACCCCACTAAGGAAAGTTGTATTTACATCCATATGATGTATATGTCATTCCATCTACGCTGCAATTGAAAGGATGGATCTGATTGATGATTACCTTGTGATTGGTGCAAAGGTCTCATCGTAATCAATATCCTCCACTAAAGAGAACCCTATAGCCACAAATTTTTCCTTGTGCTTCTCCATACTCCCATCTGCTACCCGCTTCACCTTGTAGATCCACCTAGATCGTACAATTGACTTCCCCTTTGGTCTTGGGACAACTTCCTAAACATTGTTTTTGATAATGGAGTCATACTCCTCAACCATGACATCAACCCAAGTTGGTTGCTACAATGATTCCTCAAAAGAGGATGGATATACCTCTACACCTTCCCTCATAAGATCCATGTAGCCAGTGTACCACTCTGGGGAGCTTCTCTTCATTAGGGGAATTTTGAGGTCTAAAATGGGTCTCCTAAGGAAATTATAAAATAATAGTGGAAATATAAAAATAGATTTGATGACATCATCAAATTTTAGAAGGAAAAAAGAAAAAACTACTTTTTTAACTCATATTTTCAACTTAGCTCCCAAAGTTTTTACTCGAATTTCAAGTGGGAGTACTTGTTGGGTATAAAAAACAATTCCTCATCCAAGTAGTACCCATGTTGCATACTTTTGATGGGCCTTGCGACATGAAAAATGATAAACACATAAAAAACATTATTGCAATCACGTTTTTTCATGTATTTCTCATTTTTCACATAATAGGTTCCATCAAAAGTATGCAACATGGGTACTCCTTTGATGAGTAATTAAAATTTTCATCCAAGGATTATTCCCGCTCGAAATTTGAGTAAAACATTTGGGAGATAAGTTGAAAAATTAGTTTTATTATTTTATTATCTTTTAATATTTTTACCCTTTTAATTAAAAAAATGTGAATCATCCCCCATGGTTGACATCATCATCTTGAAACTTGTTGGTTCTTATAAATTTTATTTTGGTTGTACATTTTTCTTAGGAGGCCCATTATAGACCTCAAAATTCCCCTAATGCCTGCACTATGATTTGGGTGCTCCTACATTATCTCTAACATCAAGCACCAACCCTTCAACCACTCTGGTGAGCTTCGTTATGTCTCGGGATGTCTCTACATGAATTGGTGATTCCAATCTCTACACCTTTTCTTGTGATTTTTCCACATATTGAGGTTCTTATTTTGGAGCTAAGAGACCCTCAACTGCATGCAATTGAAGCTCCCTTTGAAGGGAAATTCACATGAAATTCTCTTCATCAAATTTCACATCTCTTCTGACCATTATCATCCTAGGCACTGGAAAGTACACCTGATAGTTGTGAGGTGTATTAGTGTACCCCCCAAATATCCCCAACTTAGATGTTGGATCTAGATTCTTCCTAGCATTTTTGGTTACATGGAAAAAGAATCTATGAACCAAAAATTTTAAAATTCGACAAATGTGGTCTCTTACCTAAAAAATCTTCCTTTGGGGTACTCATCCGAAGTATCCAATGAGTACTTATGTTCTACACAAATAATTTTGTGTTGCATGCTTCCACCCATAGATGCAATGGTTGGCCCTGATCATGAAACATCACTCTTGCAACTCTCACAATAGTTACTTTTTCATTTATGCAACCCCACTCTATTGTGGGTTATGAGGTGCTATCAATTCCCTTTGAATTCCTTATGAAGCACAAAAGTTCTTGAATTCGTTAAACACATATTCTCCACCATTGTTTCTTATTAGAGTATTCACCTTCTTCCATGTATCTTTCTCGATAAGTGTTTTGAAATCATAAAAATTTTAGAACATCTAATGTCTCTTCTGCATGAAAAAAATCCAACACTTGCATGAAAAATCATCTAAAAAAATAACATAATACCTATTTTTTGTTGTGGAGGTTGTCAAGAAAAATCCACACACATATGAGTGAACTCTCTTAAGGATCACCTTTGTTCGACTTTCCTTATCTTAAAAGGTGGCTTTGGTGTAGTTCCCCAATGTACACCCTTTTCATGTATCTCGTTGCTCAACTGTACCATTGGGAATTCTTGTAGAAATTTTCTACATAATATTTAAAGCACCATGGTGTATATGGCCCTATATTTTATGTGATAAATCACCGATTTCTCGGCTCTCCACCTTCTCTTCTTTCATGCTCAAGGCAGCACTGTATTCTACATCCAATTTTTACAGGTTCTTTACTCGAACACAAATCTCCTTCACGTGTCCCATGGATTTGTGACGAAGGAATGCCTTTCCTTTTCTAAATATCATATCATAGCTAGAGTATTCCAACATAGAAACAAAAACCAAATTATTCTTTAAACCAGGAACACACATGACATATTTTTATGTGAGAGGAGTACCTAAATCCCTCTAAAAGGTAACTATACCTATGCTGGTAGTGCTATACCTCCCATCATCTCCCATCTCTATGTGCATCTGCAAATCCTTATCCTCAAATTTACTGAATAATTATTCATTGTTGATCATAGGTAATGAAGCTCCAATATCCAAGTACTACGTAGAACCCATCACTGATGATACCATGCATGTGATGAGGGTGAATCCAAATCGAACTGTGAATCAAGTTCTTCACCTATTGCTCGTCCTGAGGGATTCTTTATGTTCTTCTTGTGCAGACAATTTATAACATAGTCTCCAAGCTCATTACAGTGAAAAATTTTTACCTTTGACAAGAATCACTTCTTACCCACCTGACCTTAATCCAATTTGGAATGGGACACCTTACCTTTCCCTTTCTTCGCCTTTCCAACCAATGAAAAATTCTCCTCCTCATAAATATTTGATGAGGATACATCTCTGGTGTTCCCTTGAATCTCTTCTTGTACCAAGTCAGACCAAAATCACTCCCACTCTGGTAGCTTCTCCTGCCATTCACCGAGTCCTAGTAGTTGTGCTTGCACTTGGGAAGGACTAGAAGTGCTAGGCTCACCAAAGTGTCCTCAGCAACTATCACACCAAACACTTCCACGCTATTCTCGACATTGAGTGAACCTTTTCAAGCATTTTGGGATCATGTCACCCTTCTCCATCTTGATATTCTTGAGCTTGTCCTTCAATGATAGCTTCTTGTGGTCACTGCTATTCTGAAACATATCCGTTAAATCCTTTCGTATAGGATATTAATTTTCCTTTCCATGGAGGTTCGATACAATATGATATCTAACTTCTTGTAATAGAATCATTCTCACCTTTTCTACGTTCTTCTTCCATGCATCAATATTTTGAGCATCTACTATTGCATACATGCCTAAATATCACTATCTATGAATTCCCTCAACCCATTTTCCTCGAACACTACCTCCATCATGTCCTTCCATGCTATGGAATTATAACTACCCTCAAGGGAATATTCGAGTCTCAATCCATATAAAGGCATCCTAATCTGTTACTGGTCCTGAAGAATAAATCTAAAAATTCAATTCAACTATTCAAAACAAAATCTGGTTCTTCTCTTCTATAGTGATTCCCACTCTGATACCATGTATAAAATCCACATAGATTAAATTGATCTTGTAATATTATAAAAAAAAATACTTGACTCTATTCTACAAATTACGGAAACCAATTACGATTGCACAATCACATGAACAAGAAAGAGAAAAAATTTCAATCGCACAACAAAAATATTTATATGGGGAAAGGCTCAACTAAAAACCTCACTATCTGTGTATTTCATTAAGTCAATAATATAAAACAATACAATGCTTCTCTTAGGCTTTAGAGATCTCTGCACTATCTTTGACTATATCACACTGATCCCAACAAGTATGGTATGATACTTAACCAATTTCCTGCCTCTAGATTTCTGAGGCTTGCTTACGTATTCCTTAGGGAATTGAGCCCCTATTAATTGGGAAATTCCTAAGAATTGATTGTGAAATTCATCTAAGGCATCATGCTGACCTCATGCATGACCTATACAATTTTCTAATAGTACAATTGATAGTCTACGTCCCTTTAACTGCAATCTCAATTGGGTCATTCTTAAAAACTAACGTGGAACAAATATTTATAGTGAATTATCATTTATCTCATTGATCACTGCATGTGATTAAATCAGATTTAATTCACTAGACCTCTCACTAGCTTATCCATTAGTTAGAATTAGTTAAACTTATTTTAACTCAAATAATTAAGTTAAACAATTACAACTCAAAATACAGTGCAACTGGGCCCTCTAAAACTTACAGTGAACTCTACATGCCTCTAGTTTGACCCCCTACCTGAATTGACTGAGCTAACTAAGTCTTCCCAACTCATTTAACTTGTACAAGTTCCCATGTTATGTGGAATTAAAATTTCCTTCTAATTTAATTAAGGAAAAATTAAATTAGAAGTCCTTCTTGTTGCCAATTTCAACACTCCTCGCTGGAATTCAGAAAGGTTTGGAATTCATGAGATTAAATGGAACATAGTCGGATCCATCATCCTTCAAATCTATAAAATATCCATATGTTTTTGCGCAGATGATAGTCGAGTTGAAGCAACGATTGAAGGAGTTGATAGTGAAACGAGGGTAGCAAAATACCCTGTCAAATCTCATGAAAAGGACAATGTAGGTTAGGTATGTGATGTAGCTCATAGTTGTGCCAGAATAACTCACATATATCTAGAATAAAAAAAATCTAGAACACACTATAGCACTGAAACAAAGACCCCATTCACATCATTAAAAAAAACAGAAAAATCCAAAAAAAATAGACAAGGAAGGAATATCCTTCTCAACTACCATGAAAGAAATTTGAATTACTCACAAGCTTAAGTCAATGTACATAGCAATACTCTTTTATATAGAAATGGAGGAGGCCAAGTGTTAGATAACGATAACTATGACAGCTAGGAAGATGCAAGTCCCTATCTGAGCTTACAACTCACCATACTTAGCTCATAGGGAAATGAAGCATTGGAAAAACCATCAACTCTAACAATTGCATAATTTTATTTTCCATTTAGGCAATTGGTGCTACAAGGTATTTTTATATCATCTTACATATGGTTATGTCTACAATGTATGCATGGTATAAAGAGGTTAATTATTTTGATAATATTAAAATATCCATGGTATGAAAGTTGTGATTTTTTTCTTGTGGTTCTAATGTATTTACAAGTATTATAGATCTCTATTGCGAGCACACAACAAAAATGTACCTTTCCTCATGAAATGATCATCACTCTCAACAATGTAAATACCTTTCAATTGCAACTATAAACATTAGGGGAATTTTGAGGTCTAAAATGGGTCTCCTAGGAAAAATGTACAACCAAAATAAACTTTATAAGAATCAATAGGATTCAATATGATGATGTCAAACATGGGGGATGATTCACCATTTTTTGGAGTAAAAAAGTAAAAATATTAAAAAATAATAAAATAATAAAACTATTTTTTCAACTCGTATTTTTAACTTATCTCGTTAAGTTTTTACTCAAATTTCAAGTGGGAGTATTTTTTGGATGCAAAATTTAACTCCTCATCCAAGGAGTACCCATGTTGCATACTTTTGATGGACTATGCTACAAGAAAAATGAGAAATACAGGAAAAAGTGATTGGAATCATGTTGTTCATGTATTTCTCATTTTTCATGTAGTAGGGTCCATCGAAAGTATGGAACATGGGTACTCCTTAGATGAGGAATCAAATTTTGCATCCAACAAGTGTTTTCAATCAAAATTTGAGTAAACCCATAGGGAGATAAGTTGAAAATACGAGTTGAAAAAGTAGTTTTTTTCTTTTTTCCCTCTAAAATTTGTTGATGTAATCTAATCTTATTTTATAATTTCCTTAGGAGGTCCATTTTAGACCTCAAAATTACCCTAATGCCTGTAAATATACCATTATTACACTGAGTTATTAAGAGTTAACATATGTAGGGTTTCAAAATTGCATTGATTATGCCATAAGAATTATAAGCACATGGAGAATATGGCGAGTCCTTATGTCCCTTTCAACACCACTAATACACATATAATACAACAAACTTTGGTAAGGGGTCTAATCATATATATGTGATACATGGTATCAATGCAAGAATATAGTTTTTATAATAATGTTTGTTGATACATATGGAATTGGCTCATATTCATATCCACCCTATCCATGAACAACAAGACTTCAATATTAGTTTTAATAAATACTACCATCTCCATGGCCTTGGGCCTCGAAATGTCCAACAAATCTCATCCATGATCAAAATTAATCACCACTAGTGTATGTGGATGTTATGCGTGGCATACAAATATAACCAAATGTCTCTTACATTTCCCTACTTCTCTACATCTTGAATGATAAAATAACACATTGTTAGTCCAACTATACCTCAATCTAGGTCTATTACGACATCAATTAACTACAACCATGCCCATGGATCATATGGAGGGAGATTCAACCATTAATTTTGAGGGAAACAATAGTTAAATACTTGAAAAACAAGAAATGATGATAGATGGTTGGGAAGAAAATGTTGTTAACCCTTTCTTCATGTCATATTTCCAAAATAAAAAACACGATGAATTTTTTATAAACTTGTCTCGCATTACAACAACTAGGAAACATGTTGCAACTGATACAACACGTACACGAGTATTTAAAATTCAAAGTTATAGGTACAAAAATAAATGGATTCTACTCTGATTTTTAGTTCTAATTTCAAAATTTTGACTCATTTATTATGTATGTTTAAGATGGTGTGATGAGTTAATCCTTCTCATCATTTTACTTCCCATCGTTTCTTCATTGGTTCACTTGCTTGCATGCACCATAATTTATTTTTTTATTCCTATTCTCTCTTATAACATGCCCCCTCCTCACGCACATTAGCAATATGACTACCCCTCTTGTCCCTTGAGCCATGTTCAACCCCCTAAGCTCCATTAACTCACATGTATCCTATTAAAAACATATAGGCCTCTACCTAGAGCTTCCCCATTAGATAACTTCAAGATTAGTTTGGTTAGAGTCACATTTAATGCCTTGGTAATTATTCATAGTCTTATTATTACTTGTTTCACATGATTTTGTAGCGACATGCCAAAAAAAAGAACAATATTCCAGGGAAAATTTTAGGGGCTAATATTCGCAGATGGGCTAGTTTTTCATGCTTTTTCCAAAAAAATTATTCACCAATTGATCTAGATTTATGCAGGAACGTAACAGAATACAGAAATAACCATAAACATAGAGATGCAGCGGAAATAAGGCTTCATTTCATTAATATCAAATAACAGAAATATGCTTACAAACATAATGGAAATAAAATAGCTAGGGTGCTGGTAGCGAATCTCTGAGAAGAGATGTGGTGGCTACAGACCTCTAAACTATGTTACAATGAAGCTCAAGGGCCTATTTATTATGGAGAAACAATGGAGAACTCTAAACGTCCAAAAACCAAACCCTAGGAGATGAAGCGCCAAAACTATGGGCCCCGTTTTGGTAAATTGGTGTTTCAACTTCCCAGGGATGTAACTTCGGCATACTATCTCTGTTTGACGCACATGATACATCATTAGAAATATCTATCCGAGGACTACAAATTTCACACATGAATATCGATTTCGAAATGGAATCATATTTTCTAGACAAACGATGCCCAAAAAACATCATTTAGGGCCTCAAAACGGCTCCGGAAGTCCAGGACTCGAAAAACTGCTAAAAATAGTAAGTTGTGCCGAAACTGAAAAACTGGAAGAGACAACGGTGGGCCCCCCAGTGGAATAGGCGGGTGACCATCAATATCCACCTGGATCACCAATTTCCATTTTTTTCTAAAATGATTTTTCCAAATTTATAGTACACCATTATTTTACCTTAAAATTCACCAAAATATTATATCAACTAATATAAATAATTGGAAATATAAATATTTCTACAAAAATATCACCAATTTTTTTACAATTTGCATATTAGGGACTAGCAACATTTGCTAAGGTTTCTAAACATTAAGATAAACTTCCATCCTTAAAATTTTCCCTACAATATTCCTTCCAAACATTATGTGGCCACATGCATATCAACCTTCAAAATTATATCCCCCTATGCACAGTACAGACTTGGTTGACGATCAAGGTATTAGCTTTTCGTTTAACATGTGGCCATGATAACCCAAAGAGTCAAACTTTTTTTTAGTGAAACGCTAACTAGTGCATGACACCCTTGGTTTATATCATGGCAAACAAGGTGATTAGTATTAAATTTTTCGATTAACCCATGTGTAAATGTCACCCATATATGCCATATTGAGAGAACTTCTCGATTCGTGCCACTTAGTCAGGATCAAGTCATAGTTTCAGTCTTGTTTCACCTACATATTCCTCCAAATATTTCAATCATTCTTTAACCAAGTTACAAAACATGATTACATATGGTCCTAGCCATGTTGTGGTCCATGTTCCCATTCATGAATTTGATTTGATGTTGTTATTCCAATATATCCCAAAATTTACCTGTAAATATTTTTACTCTCTTTGTCCTCTCAAGCCCCCATATACTCACCATTTCATATATAACATGTGCACTCTACCAAATCTGAGCACATCATCAAAATATAAAAAATAAAAGATAATTTTCCACACAATGTGTGGTCTCGATGATTTTTTACATCTTTATTAATAAAATAATTTGTATATATATGTAACTCAAAAAATACATACATACATATACATATACATATACATATACATATACATATACATATACATATACATATACATATACATATACATATACATATACATATACATATACATATACATATACATATACATATACATATACATATACATATACATATACATATACATATACATATACATATACATATATATATATATATATATATATATATATATATATATATATATCTTCCATACCATACGTAACATTTATCATTTCCCACGCCACAATGGTGTCCCCTATCCCAACCTCTTTTATTATAATTTGAGAAGTTAAGAAATGGGAATATAGATGGTTTTTTTTACTCACATGTTTGCTAATTATTTATGGTCCATCTCATGTTTTTGACCATTATTGAGGAATGTGAATAATGGGAAATGTTTCTATTTAGCTGCAAATATTTTCTTAGACACACAAAAACAAATATTTGATACATGACATGTCACATATGCTAACTGTACTTCTATTGAATGAATAAATGGTTCTTTCATTAATTTATTTCTTACATATTCATGCACATACTCTCTTAATAAATAGTTCCTACAATCGTCACCATTTTTAATTTCCCCTATTATGTTGATACACCCACACAATTGTTCTAATCATGTTTATTTCATATGCATGCATGCAGTTCCCTTCCTTCTTATTATATCTTTCCTTTATGTGTGTATATAAGGACTCTAGCATCACAAAAAACATCATTCTAGACTCAATCTTTATTTTTCTTTTTTTAGTTAGAAATATGATGGTTGCATAAAAAATTATTTTTATTAAAATGAACATGATATTTTTCAGCAAAGGCTCAAGGGGAAATATAAAAGGGAAGAACAAGATAAATAATACAACGTGTATATAAATTAGAGATAAGAAGATCATGTTTTAGACTCATTCCGATGCAGATTCAAAGGAATTTAACCAGATAACTTAGACCGATCATTTCTACATGGGAACTTCCCCTCCTCCTACATGACACGCATCTTAAAACATGGTGTTTCCTTAGCCAAACATAAAAAAAATTCCTAAACCTCGACCTCCTTAGTAGGAGTTAGCTCAAAAAGATGGATGGAAGTTAAGCCTGTAAAGCTTACCTAAGGATTTTCTTATTAACACACCTTCTCTCATCAAGTGAATGATGAAAAGATGCATAGAGTGATGAGAGAAGTTGTAGACTCCCATAATGCTTGTAGACTCCCATTAACTTCATACACATGTTATGCCTGTAGACTCCCATTATGAGGCCACTTCCGCTCCTACTTATTATGATAACCCTACAATTCAATGAGGGGAAAAGAAGGATATTTCATTCACTGATATGCATCCAGATACATAAGGAGAAAGAAAAAATGAATAAAAGATGCCCTCCTACTAGGATGGTCAAAGTTGATATCCTGAGTTATTTTGATTTATTTTGTGTTAATGTGGTTTTTACATTATTTTACTTGTAATAGCTCATATTTTGGGATTGGAATATTTTGGGACAACACTTTATCATGTTCATGTTACATATTTTGATGGTGATCTCATATGGGAGGCAGAAATTAGTTTATATTTTTTGATTATGTACATGTTTATGGTTGGTGACTCACTTTATGCATATGCTTATTATGATGGTGGTGTTAGGAGAAATGCCATATTTTATATGTTTACTATGGAGTTACAAGGTTAATGTGGATACTTCATGAGCATGTTTGGGGGGGCCCACCTACTTTATGAAATTAAATTAATTTAAAAAACAATCCCTCACAAATGCCTTCTCTTAATAAAAGGAAAAGGCATTTAACACACAAATATTAAAAAAAAAACATTTTTTCCCTACAACCAACTA
Source organism: Pinus albicaulis (assembly GCA_034641835.2). NCBI lineage: Eukaryota > Viridiplantae > Streptophyta > Pinopsida > Pinales > Pinaceae > Pinus > Pinus albicaulis. The sequence continues at coordinate 578,105,627 of CM076574.1, forward strand.
AGGGGGATATAAAACTAAATTGAAGATTTAGAATGAAAAAAATGGAAAACGCTAGGGAGGAGAGGTATGCATAAATTATAAAATTTTCCATTTTTCCTCTATTTTGAGATTGATATTATTTTTCGCATTAATTAATCCTATTAGAAGGTTTCGTATTTCCTTATATCAGTGATAATTGGTATGATTTTTGCAGAAATATTATTGACCAATCTTATGAAAAAGATCCAATGCTACCAAACACTATATATTGCTTTATTGTTTGACATTATGATGTCTATTGTATCAATTTTGTTACATTGTAGACATTTTTAAGCAATTCATGGTCATTATTTTCACAACACTCAACTGAAACAACAAGATGTGCTCTCATTTTTCAATATAATCAATATTCTTGATAGATAATATTTTTAGCATGGTTTCTACAATGAATTTACTGTATATTTTATGATTTTTTAGGAAAATTTCTTTGATATTTATTGCAAAAAATATAATATTAACTTTAAAATTAAATTTAAACAAATACATGTACAATGTTATGGATGATAGGGTATGATTTTGAGGAATATTCCTACAAAGTGACTCATTTATTTAATGATATTTCGCTTTAATTTATTAATGTTCAAAAATAAATGTATTTGTTTATCTAGCTTATTTTCTACTTATTATACCTCTTTAGTCAACCCCCTTAGATTATGGTGTACAATTTTTTCATATACAATTTATTTTACTTCACTGTAAAGAGTTTCTGTAAATATTTTATTTTAATTTTCGGCATTAAATCCCGAGCTTAGTCCCATTATCTCACCATCCTAGTGAAATTCAATGGTGTCATCAACAAAGCGTAAAATAGTTGCTCGTCAACATACTTTTGGTGACCATAACATGGAAAATAAATTCACATATCCTTGGTTAATTTTTTTTTTTACATGACCATTCATTATCTTAATAAACAATATCTTCCAAACAAATTAAATTATCATAGGAGAATTTCACATTAATTACTCAATTTCATCCTTGATAATGCAATTGACTTGGGCCCTTGAGATATTGAATAAAGTGGGAGAATAGAAGCCATATAGAGGTGTCTTTAAGGTCATGCCAATTGCAAATAGTTGGATTATGACCAGTTAGCCTCATGTATCTAAAATGATTCATGGATGAGTTTCAAAGGCAAAAGGTAATCCTTTCTGCTTAAGATCAACTTTAATATTATCAGGAATTTGCTTGTTCTTCTAGGACTAATTCTCCCTCCCTTAAAGAATCATGTTATAGATGCATGTGTCCTATTAATCTATTCCCTATTGCACCTCATCTTCATTAATTCCTCATCTTTTATTCAAATTAGCAGCTTTTACTCTTCATTTAATCTAGTCTAATCTACAGGAAACCCTGCCAAAGAAATTAGGAAGTATGGGTTCTTTCAATTCGAAGAGGACTTGAATGCCACTCCTTGGCATGTGGTTTCTCCCTTGAAGCTTACAGCATAAAATACTGGTTTTCCTACATTTAAATATCACCTCCCGATTTTTTCAGTTGATGGAACTATCACAACTAATGAGAACTTAATTTCATTTTCCAATGCATGCCAAACATCAATGCCAATGATAATGACACATGCATGAAGTTATTTGTGAATTCCTTAGAGGGAAGAGTAAAAAATTATTTTTTTGAATTCCTTCCCAATTATTTCTCCACCTGGATAGATTTTTTCTATTAGTTTAAATCCACTTATGGAAAACCTCAAAGCCTTGTGCATCTCCTTCGTCAATAAAATAATGTTCCTATACTGAAGGTGAAACCATGAAATATTTTAAGCTACGTTTCACTAAATTGTACAATAAAATATTGGATATCATCAAGCCACAAAACCAAACGACCATGATTCATTATTATAGTCATTTATTTCCCACTTATCGTCATACGATAACGGAGAAAAATGTTTATAACCTAGTATCTACCTTACAGATATTCTTGGAATATGAAGAGAACTTACATCACACTGGTCTTCTGCATGAAGATTCAGTAAATCAATATGACCTATCTTTAATTCTTCAACTCATGCAAGACATGAGTAATATACTGATTTATTTTGGGAAGAAAGTTGCACCGCAACCACATGTTGAATATTTTACTTCAGTAGCAATCAAGAGGTTCACTCAAGCTGCATGGAAAAAAAATAACTGAATTACTTTCTTGTAGTATCACTCACATTTGTAGAGAATTAAAGTATTTTTCAGATCGTCTAGTTTTATACCCATATAGCCCCCAAATGCAAATTTTATATGATATTCCTAATTGTATTTTACAATTACTATACCGACCTCATTTTCCTAATAACAAATAATAATAGTAATTATTCTTAGATGATGAGAGAATTTTCTCATTCATCTAAGGGCTTCCTTATGCTAAGAAGGAAAATATGTTTCTTAAGAATAATAAGTATCAAAAAGGGGTTTCTCCTCTTCAGAGCTCTTTCTCTCCCAATGATGTATCTAATAACACAGAGAGACATATGGAGGAGTAAAAAATAAAAGTGTTCAAAACCGTACTATTTTATATTGGAAATCTAGGTGACATTAATGCCTTATGAGTAAGCTTCCAATTTCTTGATGACAAGACAATTGTTTTTTGATCTATTAAATGAATTTAGAGATGTAATTTCTTGGTAATATACGCATCCTCATAATTTTCAAAGTGGGACCTCCATCATTGGTGAGAAAGTACATGAATCCATTAAATTCCCACCTAATGAGAAAATGATAATTCATATAACATAGTCGTTTCCATCTCAAATTATTTTCCCTATTGAATATCTTGAACGACTTATCATTGTCCCATCAAGTGGGAATTTAACATATTTATTTGGCATATTCATTTCCTACCTAGGTCACTTTCCTTGTTGAATATCCTGGATGAAAAACTAACTTAGTATTGGTCAGGAAAATAAATCACAAAGTATTTTTTGTAACGACTTACACACTTCAAATGCATCAGGTATTGAAAGTGATTTTCCCACCCCTTACCTGGAAAAGGGATGATATATATATAGTCACTTTTAAAATATTTCAATTTTTTCATTGCTATTGTTTTTATCTTTTCCTTCAACTTTGGTCAATTTCTTTGTTTTCTATTCCTTTTATCTTTTTTCATGTTTATCAATATTATGAGAAAACATTATTTTCCCTCACCATATCTGGGCCATTTTTTAGAATATTGGAAAAGAAATAATTTTGTAAATTTCATTCTGATAACTTCTTATCAATCATATCTATTATAAAGCAAGAGTAAGCAGTGACTATAACTGGGTTCACAAAAAAATGATGCTACTAAAACTTGATATTTCCCTATCATTTTTTCTACTCAAAAGCATATCAGATCATGTTCTATCCCATATTATTGTATCCCATGATTCTGCCCCTTTATGACAACATGCTTACCCTCTCTCACTACTCAAAGCTTTGTTTTATCTAAAAAAACACAAAACATTTTGAGTTCTGGTCTATATACACAACACTCCTTGTGGAGTCTCCAGATGTTGAGCCACTTATAAAAATATTTTATGCAAACCATCACACCATTATAAATATCCCTCCTCCTAGGAAATACTTAATGCATATAAAATAAATTAAGATCCTAAATATGTAGGTGCAGTCCTAAGAAAAATAAGTTGTATCAATATCATTGCACAAGTTTATTTTATGTTTGGACACTTGGCGCTACAATGGATTTTCATATTGTCTTACATATGGTTATGTCTACAACATACACGTGGTGTGAAGAGGTTAATTATTTTGATATTGTTATATCCATTGTTTGAATGTTGTGATTATTTTGTATGGTTTTGATGTATTTACAATTTTGGATGATGCAACTTTATTTTCATTATACAACAAAAATGTACCTTTCATATGAAATGATCATCACTCTCGACGATTTGAATATCTTGCAATTTCAACTATAAGGGTAACGATATCATTATTGCATTGATTTATGAAGAGTTAATATATGTAGGGTTTGAAAATTACAAATATTATACCATAATTAGTATAAGAACAAGGATAATAAGGTGATGCCTTGCATCCGATTTGAGCACCACCAATATACATGTAATACAATGGAATTTGGTAAGGGGTTTAATCATATATATGTGATCCATAGTACGATTTCAAGTGTATATTTTTTATAATAATGTACTTTGATTCATGTGGAATTAGATCATATTCATATTCTCCCCATCCATGAAATACAAGTTGTTAATATCAATTTTAAAAACGACTACCAACTCCATGGCTTTGGACCTCGAGACCATGGACATTTCTCTTCCATGATCTGCATTAATCACCACTGGTCTATGTGGATGTTGTGTGTGGCATAATACTATGACCAATTCTGACTTACATGGCCCTAATTATTTGTGTCTTGAATGATAAAATAACATGATTTTAGTCCAACTATACCTTAATATGGGTTTGTTAAAACCTCATTTAGTTATAACCATGCCCCTAAGTCAGATAGAGGGTGATTCAAACTTTTTGAGGGCCACGAGATTTAACTCCTTGAAAAATGGGTAAGTGTGACAGACGGTTGGGAAGGCTAGACTGTTAACCTTGTCTCCAGGTCATTATTCCAAAATAAATCCAACTTGAATTTTAAAAGACACATCCCGAGCTACAAAAACTAAAAAAAACATTTTCAATTAATACAACTGATAGAATAGTATTTAAAATTTTAAGTTTTCACTCAATGTTTATTTTTTTAATGTGGTGTGGTGAATTAATCCATCCCATATTTTTACTTCCCATCATTTCTTCATTGGTTCACCCGCTTGAATGCACTAGGCTCAATTTTTATCCTCCTATTTTCTCGTAGAGCACGCCCCCTCCTCATTTATATAAGCAATATTTCTACCCCTCTTTCCCCTTGACCCATTAAACACTTCAAGCTCCATCAACTCACAAGTATCCTATTAAAAACATATCATCTTGTACCCAAAGCTTCACGACTGGATAATTTCAAGGCCATTATGGCTAGGGTAACACTTAGTGACTTGGTAATTACTAACAATCTTATTATTTGTTATGCTACATGACCTAGGTAAGGAGACGCCCAAATAAGGAATCATATTCCCTCCAAACAATATGTGATTGCATGTATATCATTACTCAACATTATATTCCCCCTTGTAAAGTACATATTTGGTCAATAATTAAGGCATTGGCTTGTCATTTAAGATGTTCCCATGAAAAACCAAATAGTATTTTTTTTTAATGAAGCCCTATCTACCAAATGACATCCCTAATTCATGTCATGAAAAACAAGGTGACTAGTAATACATTTCATCCATCAACCTATGTGTAAACATAACTCATATACATCACATTGAGATAATCAATTGGGTTGTGCCACACAATGAGGGTCAAGCCATAATTCTAGTCTTGTTTCACCTACATCTCCAAATATTGCAATCATTCTTTGACTAAGTCATGCAATAGGGTAATGTATGGTTTTGGCCATGTTGTGATCCACATTCCACTTCACATATTTGATTTTATGTTTATTTTGCAATAAACCGTAATTTCCATTATGATATAGCCTAAGTCACACTCTATTCATCCTCTCAGGTCCCCATTTATTCATCATTTGATATGTAACATTTTCACTTTTCCAAATCCAAGCCTGTCATCCAAATACAGTAAATGAAAAAAATCCCCCTAACAACATGATGGATCTATGATGTTTTTATGCATCTATTTATAAAATCCTTTGCATATATTTGTAACTCAACATAGACATATCTACAGGTAGATTCATCCCTTCCTTATCATAGGTAATAATAATAATCTCCCTTGCAACAACGACATCCCCTATCCTAGCCATTTTTATTATAATTTGAGAAGTTAAGAACTGAACATATAGATTTTTATTGTCACTCACATTTTTGTTGATTATTTATGCTCCATATCACATTTATGGCCATTATTGAGGAATGAGAATAATTTCATTTCTATTTAGCTGCAAATATTTTCTGAGATACACACTAAAAACATATTTGATACATGCCATGTCACCTATGCTCATTGTACTTATATTTTAATAAATAATTGACACTTTCATTAGTTTATTGCTTACATATCCATGCACATATTGTCTCAATAAACAATTCCTACATGCATAACCATATTTATTTTCCCCTATTATGTTGAGATACCCACACAATTGTTCTCGTCATTGATTGTTTCAAATGAATGCATGCAACTCCCCATCCCTCTTATTATATGATTCCTTTATGTGTGTATACAAAGACTCTAACATCATAAAAACATGAATCTAGACAATATTTATCTTGCCTTTTATAATTAGAAATATGATGCATGCATAAAAAATATTTTCACTATAGTCAACATGAGTTTTTTAGGTAGAGGATCAAGGGGAAATATAAAGTGGAAAAACAAGAGAACTAATATGACATGGAGTGAAAGTAGATATAAGAAGATATGTTTTTCTATTCGTTTAGATCTAGATTCAAAGGAATTTAACTAGTTAACACATATTTGTCATTAGTACCTTGGATCTCCCCTCCTCCTACACCACATGCATCTTAAAACATATCGTTTCCTCACCCAAGAATAGTATAATTTCCTTAACCTCAAAATCCTCAATAGGATCCAATTTAGAACAATGGATAGGAAGCCAACCCTGCCAACATTTCCTCAGGAATTTCTCATTGCTGCACCTTCTCTCATCACTCTATGCATCATGTTATCAGTCCCCCTCAGCTACCCTCTTCTCTATCTCATTCTATGTCACTTCATGAACAACAACCTCTTAATTCTCTGGCACAATTGGCAATAGGAAAACATCATACTCATGTTATGCCTTTACACTCCCCTTATGAGACCAATTCCTCTCATACTAATTCTAACACCCATAAAAATAAAGGATGGGAAAACAAGGATATTTATTTCACGAATATGCATCTAGAGACACAAGGAAAAAGAAAAATTGAAGAAAGAAAACCTTCCTATTGGGATGGTCGAAGCAGAGATCGTGAGTTATTTTGAGTTTTTATATGTTGACATGGTTTTTATCTTATATTACTTCTAGTATTTTAGATTTTGAAATTGGTATATTTTGGGACAACACTTTATCTTATTCATAGTACATGTTTTTATGATTATTTCATATGGGAGGCACCAGCTAGATTTATATGCTTTGATTTTATACATGTTTATGGTTTGTGGCTCACTTTATGAACATTGTTATTATTATGGTGTTGTTAAAGATAATGTCATATTTTATATGTTTATTATGGAGTTACAAGGTTAATGTTTGATACTTCATGAGCAAGGTCAGAGACTCAACCTAATTTATGAAATCAAATTAAGCTCTAAAATAATCCCTCCTAAATGCCTTCCCTCGATAAAAGGAAAAAATATTATCTTAACAAAAAATTTGTTTTTATTTACAACCACCTAAGGGACATATAATTAAACTAAATTGAGGGAAAGGAAGGAAAAGATGAAAAATATAATGAGAAGAGGCATGCATAAGTTCGGAAACTTGTTAATTTTCTTTCGATTTTTTATTTAAAAAGTAATAGAGCTTGCTCATTTTGGTGATAGTAGAAATCCTTTCAGGACTGACATAGAGTAAAGAGAGTTCATTTAATTCATAATAATTTTTCTTAAGGCCATTATTATTTTCTAAATTAATTGCTATTATTATAAGGTATGATATTTCTTTATACCAATGCTATTTGGTATGATTTTTATAGAAATATTGTTGACGAGTCTTATCAAAAAGTGCCCATTTTCTCAACACTATATATTTCTTTATTGTTTGACATTATGATGTCTATGTATGGATTATATTACATCAAACATAATTAAAAAACAATTGGTCCTCATTTTCCTGAAAATAGTTGAAACATCAAGTTGTACTCTCATTTTGTTAATATAATTAGTATTCTTGATAGCTTAAATTTTTAGGATGCTTTCTCCAATGAATTTATTATATATATTTTTTTAATTTTTGAGGTAAATTTCTTTGATATGTATTGCAAAAAATATTATTAACTTTTATATTATATTTAAACACATAATTTTGAAGTCTTATTCCTGATAGGGTATGAATTTAAGGAATATGCATGCAAAGTGACTCATTTTTCTACTTATATTTCACTTTAATTTATTTTTATTAATGCACAACAATAAATTTAATTATTTATCTAACTCAATTTCTTCTTATTTTACATGTGTAGGAAATCGCTCAAATTTTGTTTTACAAATATATCATATATAATTTGATTTTACTTCATTGTAAATAGTTGTTGTGTATATATATATATATATATATAGGCATTAAATCCCGAGACTAGTCCCATTATATCAGTAGCCTAGTGAGATTAGAGGGTGATAGAAGAGAAGCATAAAAACTATGTTTGTGAACAAGTTCAGCTTATAGAACCATTATATCTTGAGATATATCAGTCATAGAAAGATAAGGAAATTGCTTGGCTTGAGATATAAAGTTTAAATTGAAGTGAAGCTTTGTAATGGTCAAGCATCTCGAAATTTTGTTGTAATACTATGAGTCCTTCTAAAGGGGTTTAGGTTTTTCCCATTCCCATATAGTCACATCTCAAGTGTTGTAGTAGATGAATTGTTTCAAAAAAGGTTAAGTATGAAAAAAATTGGATTGGAGTGTAGTAGTTTTCATGTATACAAATTATTTGTTGATTGGATTTGGTATTTTTCTCTCTCAATTTGTAAATATTTTTTAGTTATGGTTAGTGAATCTACTATGTCAATATTTGATGCTATTAACAAGTTGAGTACATGAGAAGTAATACCAATACACCTTTGATAACTGAATCATGATTTATGAAATTTGTTCCATACCTACAATGTCAGTGTGGTGCATGTAATACATAATGTCTCCCTAATGACATATAAAAATATCTTAACTAGATCCCAATCTCACCTAGTACTTACAATTTAGAGAAATAATCTCGTCAATATGTACAGAGAAAAATAAAAATTTATTATTGTTAATGGTAAAAACTACTACACATTCTTCAAATATTAATCAAATACCTATATATTGAAAAAAATCAAATATTTATTCACAAATTCTATAAATAAATTGGAAGTTGGCATCACAATGATAGGATTAGTTGTGGAACATAGGTATCCAATAGCCATAAATGCATATACCTATAAAAATTATATGTTTAATTTAATATTTCATTTACCAATGAAGTAAATATTGAACAAGTATGTTATTGACGTAGAAAATGTCACATGGAAAGAGGCATGTCACTACAAATCCATGTGTATAATGGATAAACAAGCTCACCGATAAGTCTAAATTCCCTATAATATGGCTTTGTCTAAACAAATAAATTCATATAGGTTAGTGATTAGTGTAGAATTGGAAGAGGAAAAAATAAATGTTGAAATATCATATATTGATGTTAAATTTTAACCAATATTTAAGTTGTATGATACATTTTAAACCAATGCTAATTTATTTCAATAAATCAAATTCCTTACAATTAGACCAAATTCGATAGTCTATATAAAATTCATTGATCCATTAAACTAGCACAACCACATTAGTAAATATGGTTGATATACGCCAAAGGCTTCATTTTCCATCATTTTTATGTCAATATTGTATAAATAAATCCAATCAACATAATTTAATATAATTTATTAATATTATAAATGAAGCCAATCGACCACAGTTTTAGAATCCATTGTAAAATTATATTAATGAATAAATATTTTACGATCAATATCCAAAACCATTAAGAGCAGTGACTATGTTTAGATTTTGAAATTGTGGATGAATATCATGTATGTTCCAATCACTAGAATCAAATAACTTTCCCATTGTGTCCTTTCTTGATAAAGAACATCTTATGTTAAAATATATGTTTCCATAAATACCAAAAATATAGTTTTCTATGCAATTGGTTTGACTCAAAGAACATATATTTCTTATTCACATGAATATGAATATTTTGATGCATATGCATCAACTCTCGATGCCACTTTCACTACCTCTTAATGCAATAATAAAAGAACCACCAATTGAAATATGTCATGAATTAATCAAAGACATTTCTATTTTAAGAAAAAACCTAATATTGTCAACAAAAACTAATGTTATACGATGATAATATTAAAGTCATAAGAGATTCTATAATATTACCATTAGATCAAAGCTTGGAACCATCGCTATTATAGGAGCCATCCCATTGTATTATAAGATAAAAACTAATATTATAATATAAAACCTAATATTATAAACAAAAAATAATATTATAAAATGATAATATTGAAGCCATAAGTATTAGATTTTATAATATTAGCATTAGATCAAAGCCTCTATCCATCGCTCTGATCCATAGTTTTTTCGGGATCCATCCCATGGAGTCATGATTTTTGGATCCATCATTGTTTAAATCATAGCAATATTAGACATATCGCTTGGAGCAATCTTTGTTTTTCACGGGAAAACACATTCAAAGGGAGAATGTCAGGAAAATTAATACTTCAAGAATATTAATTCCTCGGGTGTCAATGTTGGTTACAACTGAAAAAGTACATAAATCAAAATTTGAATAATAATATACTTATATGGATCAAATTCTAAACCTTGAAATGTTTATATTCCAGTTATTTAAGTCAGTATTCCAAACAAAAAAAGTTCAAGGTAATAGATCAGGCATTCATTTATTGTTTAAATAAAATTGCAAACACAACCAACCATTCATTCTACATCCATCCATTCTTCCTGCATAAATCGTTACAATTGAAAAAATACATAAATCAAAAAGTGACTAATAAGATACTTATATCGATCACATTTTCAATTCTGCAATTTTTTATATTCCAATTGTTTAAGTTGAGATCCCGTACAAAAGAAGTTCAAGGAAATAGGTCAAGAATTATTTTATTGTTTAAATAAAATTGTAAACACAACCAACCATTCATTCTGCATCCATTATTTCTTCCTACATTGATTGGTTAGATCACTTATTTCTGTTGGGTGGATTGATTGGACCATATTTCATTAATTGTTTTAATAAATTAAAGAAGTGTGAAAATTTGAAGTTGGGTTACACTTTTTTCTCTTTTTTGAGAGAAAAAAATATCATTTTTAGATTTTATTCAACTTTATAAGAGCTAAATCAAATTTTCTGTTTAGAATTACATTTTACAATAAATGGAAATTTTGTAAGAAATTTTATTATATTTCTATAAAGTATTTTTTGGAATTTTTGTATTCACATTTAATATGTCAATGTGAATATTTAACAATCAAGGGATTCATAAAAATTCATGTTGTTCAACTCTAGTGTATTCTTTGTTAACTTGTTTTTTTTGAGAAAAAATGTGTTGCAACAATTTAGATAGGCTCTGCTTCGGTATCATTGTATTTTCAAAACCAACTGATGCATATTATATTTACTGGAATTTTTTGAACTGAACCAATATGAAAAAACCACAGATTTTGAATATGATTAGTTCAATGTAAATTTTCTCTTAGCTATAAAGTAAAATCCTAAAATCTACCCATTACAGACGACGAACTAGTGTAATGCACCATAAATTTTTCAAATTTTTTACAGTGTATTTTGGAAGATACTGAATTTTGATCTCACTAATCATAATGACCTTCAGCATTTTTTTGCACCAATTTTATTAGAAAATTAATTAAAATTAGTAAATATCTATGAAATTCCATAAAATTTATATTTGTTGAAAGTCGATTCAATTATGCAAATTCTAGTCTTGTTTCCGAAAGTTAATTCATCAAATTTTATGGAGTTTATCCATTCCTAAGTTGAAGAAATGTGTTTAAATCTCAGTTGCAGCGTAGTTGTAGACATTTTAATTCAGCCAAACTTTGTAGTAGTTCAACCTTTGTCCCATTAATTTTAACGATACAAAATTGCAACCGAATTAAAAAAAAAAAAAAAATCAGCGAAACTTTTGGTTGCTCATTCCGTCGGGCGCAAAATAAAAAATGACGAAGGCCCTTCAAATTAATTTTTTTGAAAAATATATAAATAAGAGAAAACCAAAACATTATTTTCGCACATTTTTTCATTTGGGTGAAATTCTAAATCTTTTGGGCTTAATTTTCAAAGGAAATTTTTTTAGCAGACTTTTTAAAGTGAGTTTTTTAGAGTAAGTGTTTTTGGCTCAAGTATATCTTTTGTGACGATTTTTAAAGTGAGTGTTTGTCTAAATTTTTAAAGTGAGTGATTTTTGTAGCATTTTGAAGGAAAATTTTTGAGCTTGATTTTTAAAAGACATTTTTTTGGCGGAATTTTTAAAGTGTGTTTTTTTTTAAAGTAGTGTTTTCGACTGAAGTAAGTCATTTGTGAAGAATTTTTAAAGTGAGTTTTTTTGAAATTAAATCTTTTGTGATAAATTTTTAAAGTGAGTTTTTGTCTAAATTTTTGAAGTGAGTTTTTTTTGTAGGATTTTGAAGGAAATTTTTTGAGCTTAATTTTTAGAAGACATTCTTTTAGTGGACTTTCTAAACTATTTTTTTTTAAAGTAAGTGTATTGGGATGAAATATTTTGTGCTGAATTTTTAAAGTGATTCTTTTGAAATTAAGTCTTTTGTGATGAATTTTTAAAGTGAGTTTTTGTCTAAACTTTGATAGTGAGATTTTTTTTTGTAGGATTTTGAAGGAAATTTTTTGAGATTAATACTAAATTATCATGCGAAATCAAAGAAATTGCAAGAGAAAGTATGATCAAACAAGAAGCCTTGAGGCTCGTAGATAATATCACAAAAAAGGAAAGAAGAATGCTCAAATATTGGAAGGAAAAATCAACCTCAACTAGAAGTTGAAGTAGGTATGTAAATTTAAATATTATAAATGACATTTAAAATTTAACTAGTGTATTGTGAAGCTTAATTTTTATTTGATGAACTAATTTTAAAATCATTTTACAATGTAAATAGAGAGAAATACTCTTCATAACATTGATTATGACATAGAAAACGTTGAAAGATAAAGTGAAAAAGATAATGAACCAATGTTTGAAGATGTTGAAATAAATTCAAGTGAAGAAATTGAATCACCAAGTATGTATGTATATATATGTGTGTGTGTGTGTGTGTGTAATATTGAAATTATACATATTTATTAATTTTTCAATTTCATTCAAACTCTATCTTTTAATTTAATTATTTATTGAATATTTAAACCAATTTTGTACATTTAATTCTCATGTGTACAGTTAAAATCAATATTGATGAGGAGATGTTAGAAAATGTTGACACTAACACACATGGGGATAAAAAAGTTGACCATGTTATACAATATCATGTTAAGCGATTTATTGATATGTTCTTCAAAGATGAAAATGTGGTAGTTCAAACCCAAATTTTGAGAAGTCTCTTAACATCAAAGAAACTAAAAGAAGCTACAACTCTATCAAGTATTCGAAAATCAACTAAAGATTAAAAAAATGAAGGTAAATGTCATACAAAATATAAATAGTTATCTAAAATCAATTGCAATATCTAGAAATCAAATTAATTTAGATGCACGTAGAGCAATAAAATGTCAGTGGTTTCATCAAGTATTAAATAAAATCGTTTAGTAAAATATATGGAAAAAGCATTAGGGACCTTGTGAAAAAATTGCACAAAAATTTCAATAGAAAATAGATGTAAATGATGAGCTTGTTTGTTGAACAGTTATTTGTAGGAAACCATACAAAGATATACTTGGAAAATATGTTCAAAAAATATTGTAAAATATTGGATGAAAAATTAATGTGTTTCACCAAAAGCAAGGGATGTGATGCTGCGAAGAATAACACAAAATTAGTATGAAGAACATGCAAAACATATCTTGGAAACCACTTAGATAGAGTTGTTCAATAAGTTCATAAAAGAGAATCATGGAATTAATGTCTCAATTCTTTTATGCAACAAAAACCATGGTATGTTAAACCTATCACTGTACACAACACTTGTTGTTGTCATTATGATGTGGAATTTCAGTTATATTATGACGCATTCCTTAATTTTGGTAAAAAATTTTGTAAAAATTCACATCCTCCTTCCACTATCCATGATTTCATGTCCCAAATTCTTTGTGCAAGAGAAAGTGATGAATTATTTTACCAAAATAAATGTGTTGGTGGTAAAAAAATGTGATCATTGTGGAAATTTGAATTTATTTCACAAAAAATATCCTATTGATATAAATGATCAATCATTTTCCAACATAAAAGTGAAATGGAAGAGATTTGAATATATTCATACATCGATTGGTTCAAGTAGTACTACAAGTACTAAAAGGATTGATTTACAAGAAGAAGAATTTTTTGTGATAGATTTTTTGAAGAAGTTTGAGGCAGAAACTTATAAATACACCAAGAATTCCCATAGAGATCGATGGAAGGACTTGCAATTCAAAAAATCCCTTGGAATTTCTCAACCAGGGACCATTTTTTCAATAGTTGATTATGTAGAGAATTACACATTTGTTGCACAAAATGCAATACAAAGTTAACACTATAATTATGACCAAGTCTCTATGCTTGTCCATATTCTATATAGACACGCAAAACAAAATTTTAATCATATAGAAAGAACCAGTGGAAATTGACATGCTATTAAATAATATCACTTTTATATCAACGATGATCGTACACATGATACACATTTTATACAACATTGTTTTCATAATATTTATGACTCATTGAAAGGTCGTGGAATAAAATCCAATGGACATTGGATATGTTTAGATGGATGCACATGTCAATTGATATCTTCACGATCATTCTTTTGGTTGTGTCGTCTTCATATGGAAACCTGCATTAAACATTGTTGGAATCTATTTGAGACTAGTTATGGAAAAGGATAACATTATGGTGCAAGGGAATGCATAAACAAGCACTTCAAAGATATCAAATAGACCAGTCTGCAAATTGATTTGTCTCAATTGAACAAGTTGTTCAATGGTGCATCGTTGCACTAAGCCATGAGACTAACCCATCAAGGGAAGTATGTGGGTACATGTACATATATACAAATTAACTTGTATATATATATATATATATATATATAGATAACTTTAATATATGGTCTATTTTTTATTAATTTTATAATTTTAAACATTATTTAAATCAGGATGATTAACTTTGATCATATATAAATTGTATTTTAAATAACATATTCATATTCTTATTTGAATTTTTCATATAGTTTTTTTTGGCATATTGGAGTCCAAGATGTAGATATATTGATTGAAAATGACATTTAAATAGTAAAAGGGACTCACAAATTGCATTCAATTAAAACAAAGGAGTACCGAAATGTGTTTTCATTTGATACAAGAAAATTTTCTTCTTTTTGTCCCGTTTGCATAGAGGACACACAATCCAATCATTGTTTGTAAAAACAATATATATGTAAAAGTTTGGAAAAATAAAAAAATAAATACAATGGGGAAAATTTGAGTTGTAGACTCTGAAGAGATGGAATCAGAGGAGACTATAGTATCATTGGAAGGTGAACCAGTTTCTAATCTTGTTAGATAAGGTAACATTTAAATTTATTTCAAATGATATAGATCTAGAAATAGATAATAAAATCAAGACCATGCTAATTTTAAAGTTAATTTTTCATGTTAATCATGATCTAAATTTATGTACTCAAGTTTTATTGTGCAGGAGATGTTTTTGTTGTAGTTGCACCTTCTAACAAGCTAGAAAATGTCAAGTATTATTTGATACGATGCACTGAACAAAAGATGAAATTATTGGAAGAATATGAGGATAATGGTTTTATATATGAAATAGGGTCTATTATACTGAAAGGTTATTTTTTCCAAAAAAATCATCAAATTGAGAGTATTTTTTACTTTCAAGACTATAAACCTGATGTCATAAGTTGTCAATATAGTCACTTGGTGTGTGCAGTGCACATAAAGTTGTTAGTAAAAGTTTAATCAAAGAAAAAATTGAAAGTTAAGAAATGAAAAATGTCAAAATTTGACCATGAATGGATCATTGAGGATGACATTCCATTAGAACTTTCTTAATTCAACCGCCCAACATTTTCTTCTCGTTGAATTCATCTTTGAGAACTTACAGTTCAAGTACAAATTGTTAGCCTTTCTTTTTGTGCACTCTTAAGTTGTACGTTATTAATAATGTATTGAGATACAAATTTATATCGATATTTCTTGTTATGTACAAGTGTATTGAGTATTTGATTCTATTTATATTAAGTTTGCATGCACACAACCAATCATTTATGTACGTACATACATTCTCTAGTCTTAAACGATTAGATACATGAATGGAATTTTTAATACATTGGTTAATTTTATTTAATGAATGAAAAATGTATGTATCTAGCATATCTGACAATGAAATTTTAGGTTATGGTTGTTTTAGACATCTACAACACATTATAAGAATCATTCAAATGAAAAATGTGTACCATGTTTTGTAATTTCTAGTTTTACTAGATTCAAATTTTAAATAAATTGATAAAACTTTAAACAAAACCTAAGAATCATATACTAAAAAAATTGATTTCATTGTTACATATTCATGAACTCAACTATTTGAAACCTTTAAAAGCATCAAACCATACATTGAATGCAAATTGTGGGCCATGTTTTATAATGCAATTTTATGTAGCACTTGTTTGTGTACATTCAAACAACTTTGTATTAAACGTTAACTATCAATTGACATCCATAGTATCATTTCTATGTATAGTAATGAAAAATGTTTTATACCATATTTTTTAATGCAATTTTAAAATTTTATGATTGTTTTAGATATTTATGTACCTAAAATTTTATGATTTTTTTACACATCTATGTACTGGATAATGACATTATAAAAATGATTTCAAATGCAAATTGTGTGAATTAAATGAAAATTTACTTTCATTGCTACATATTCATGAAATTAAATATGTATTTAACTTTTAAAATAATCAAACCACATTCACATCATGAAAATTGTATGGTCATGTTTTATAATGCAATTTTAATATATGTTTATGCATGTTCATTTATAACTTTATACTAATCACCTTTAATAGACATATACACCTAATTATATGATCCATGTTCAAATTCATAATGTACCACATGTGCTTTGTAATTTGCAATTTCAATAGTTGAACATTTTAAATAACAAGTTAAAAAAAAAACATAATTTTATCATCTGCTAAAATTATAACAACATGATCACATGCAAATTGTACCAACTAAATGAAAATGTACTTGAATCATTGCTACATATTGATGAACTTAAATATGTAAAACCATCTATGATTGTTTTAAATGACATGATCATGCAAAATGTACCTAAATATCACCTTTAATAGACATCTACACCTAATTATAATCTATTCATGTTAAAATGCATATGATGTACCACATATGTTTTGTAATTTGAAATTTCAATCTAGATTCATTTTAAATAAGAAGTGAAGAAACAACAAGTTTAAAAAAAAGCATAATATTATCATCTAATAACATTATAACAACATGATCACATGCAAAATGTACCAACTAAATGCAAATTCACTTGAATTGTTGCTACATATTCATGAAATTAAATATTTAAAACCATCTATGATTGTTTTAAATGACATGATCATGCAAAATGCACGTAAATATCACCTTTAATAGACATCTACACCTAATTATAATATATTAATGTTCAAATGCATATAATGTGCCACATTTATTTTGTAATTTACAATTCCAATCTAGATTTATTTTAAATAACAATTGACAAAACAAATTTATATAGAACATAAGAATCATCTAATAACATTATAAGAGCATGATCACAAAAATGTACTCGACTAAATGCAAATTTACTTGAGTCATTGCTACATATTCATGAACATAAATATGTAAAACTGAGTTTTAAGCATCAAACAATGCATCAAATTTTACCATGAAATTTTTACATAAAATCCAAAATTAGCATGTACTAAATCATAATTTAAAGAATTCTAGATTTAAAATATGTCCAAAATTGATATCATTCGATAGAATTAACTTTATAACATGTACTAGATACAAAAATATTATCAAATAAAATGTTGCACACGAAGTTATAGAAAAGTAAATATAAATGGTACTATAAAATACTATAAAATAAAATGGTGTGCATCAATTTAGAGAATTTGGCTGAAATATAATTTTCCAGCAACCTCCTTGTGCTCTCATCTAGAGAATGGGGGAATTGCACAACCTATGTAATTGCATATATATACATGTAGAAGAAATTTATGTATGTATTAAAAATAAAATTTAATGTTTTAAAATTTAATGAGAATGTAGCACTTCATAAATAAAAAAAATGTGCAATACCTCATGTAGTTCCCCCTCCATTGTCCCGTGTTCGCTATGCATCACATCCTCCTAGATAAAGTGTATAATATACATGTCCAAGTATATATATTAAAATTTTAAAATTTTGCAAATGAAAATGCATAAACTCATGAAATTTATTAAAAAAAACGTTAGACAAATTCTTCAAATTGTTTGGATGTTATTATCATCATAGTCAACTCCATCACTGAAGTTCTTGGAGAACATAGATCATCTCCACAAACCTGAAATTTAAAAATTTTAAAAGTATAAAATAACTCAAGATCTATCTCATTTTTTAATGAAACTTGCAATTCAATTTATAACTTGAAACATAAGTGAAAATTTGAATACTTGTGACAGTGGATTATTTGGAACATCTCCTAACAGGGAAGAAGAGCTTGGTGCCATTTCGAAAACATTTTACAGAAGCAAAATCTGTTAACATTTCATTATATACATGTGTACACATAATTATTTCTTTAAAAAAATGTCCTCATGATACCGATATAATAGTAGAATAATAATTGTACATCAACATCATGAACTCTTGAAAAAAAATAACATTTCCCAAAATATCATCTTGATTTCCATAACCTGAAAGTTGAACCGTGATATTACCAAAAAATTTCGTTTAACATGCGTGTAAATTGAAAACGGTGAAATTATAATACATTTAGGTTATAATAACACATACAGATAAACATGTAAATGTAAATTACAAATTAAATTAAAATATCCACCCTAACCATTAACACATATTGATCCCATGCCCTCTTCCTCATGAAGAATTAAGTCCTACCAACCATTACGACAACCCTTTGCATATGTTATAAGCTCCTCAATATTCATGTTTTCTATCTCCTCATATGTTTTATATAAAAAATTAACACATGTATTAGCTCATTCTCTTTGTCGATTCAGACCAATATCAATTCCACCAAGTCCAGTCTAAACGTTGTTTATGATGGCATCCCTAGCTCCTCGACTAATTTGAGAAGTGGCATGCATATCTGACCGCAAAGTTTCCACACAAGGAGGTCAACTTAATAAAGGTGGCTAAGGTCGAGGCAACTTAGTATCACGCTTAGCGCCCTTATTTTCTCATAACCGACCTTTCCCGGGACCAAAAAAATAAGAGGCAAGGTCATTATAATTAGGTTTCATACCCAAAAATAATTATGCATAAAATAATTTGGCAAAATAAACGGGAACCTTGTCATTCCATGGGCTACAAGGTTCCTACCATATAAATGGCATACTATATTAAGGCTCTTTAGATATTGTACCTTTAACATCTTTCTTTTCAGCCCTTCTTTGTAATTAAACATAGATTATTCCATTTGTTTCGTAACAATGTTTTTAACATCAACCCATGTATCAGGACCCATTACTGCTTCCTTTCTTTGTATCATCATTTCTACAAAGATATTCATGGTTGGCCCAAGATTCCTATAAATATATACAAGTGTGCTTAGAGAGTGTGTAACTACTTCTAAGCTTTCCCGGCTTTCTGCAGGGAGCTCCAAACTCCCAAGATATTTCCTCAATTTCAAATAAAGACTTTTGCACTTTTGTAATGTTCACTGTTGGATTTTTTTTGCCGAGGTAAATAATCAAGAATTTCAAATGGATACATTTTAGTTGTTGTAAAACCTTCTTATTCAATTCCGTGATTTGGCCTATGTATTTTTCAAGCAACATTTTCACCCTCTGCATCAACATATAAAATTATGTATAAATAAAAAAACATGTGAACAAATGTACAAATTTGTTTTTTAATATATATATATATATATATATATAATTTCACAAAATAATAATCATGATAATAAGATTGAGATTGGTGGCCACCTTGAGATGGTTGAGCACCATCATTCCCACTTGGGTATGGTTGAGAACCAGCATGACCACTAATTGATTGGCCACCAACCATTAGTTGAGAACCAACATTACCACCCATTTATTGGCCACCACCCATTCAATAACCACCAAGGGAATGTGTACCAACACCCTCATCTGATTGGACGCCACCCATTGATTTTCCACCAGGGGAATGTGTACCACCACCAACACCCTCATGTGATGAGAATGAAGCTTCATAAAAAAAATATAATTTCTAATCAATTCAGATATATATACATTCACATTACATACATATGATTCTACCTATTTATCATTTTAAAGTATGTACACACACACACACACACACACACACACACCACTATTGCGTGAACCATGGCCCTACACTGACTGAGTAGATGCTCTTTTCCTCCGAACTCATATAAAAATGAAATTCATTAAAAATTAATTTAACTCACTAAATTGATTTAAAAAAAAAAATCTATATGTATACACATGTACATGCATATGATTATATTCAAATACCATTTAAAAAATTGAACATTTAATATAAATACCATGATCATGATGGATATCCCCGATCCATGATCCCCCTCTTTCGTAGATGCATGAGACTGTTGATGTTTGCTTAGAAGAATCGCGTGGAAAACGATCATAGATGATATATATATATATATATATATACATGATGTTTAAAAATTTACCTCATGCATTTACAATTCTTTTTAAATTTACTATTTCAAAATATTTCAAAAGAATTCAAAAAATTGATGTAATTTACACAAATGTTGGAGCACAATTTGGACACAAATTTGTGGAAGTCATGCATACTTTGAAAATTAAATATAAAATTTTCTAAAACATGAAGATCGCCAAGCTGTGCTTACATAGTGGGGGCCCACTTAGTATATAATTGAAAAAAACACTAGCCATTAAAAGAAACACATTTATAACTCAAAAAAAACAGACATATCAAACATATATAATGATGTCCATCAATAATTTTTTATGGAGAGAAACTTATTAACACTAATTCATCTTTAACACAAAAATATTCAATTGGCTTTCCCCATACAATAGATCACTAGAAATCCTATTAAAATTTGCACAATGTATTATACCAAATGATTGAAATTGTCTAACAATATTGTTTGCTTTTCCATGCATTTTTTTTAGCCTCTCCTTCTTAACTTGGTACACACCTTTTGTCTGGTTGCACACAAGTTGAGAATAGGTGAAAACTACAATTTCATTGGATCCACACTCCCTAGTTGTTCTAAAGCCTTATATTAATGTAATTTAATATAATTCATTTTTTGTTGTTCTTCCAGGTATATTCATTCTCCTTTGGAGGAATTTGTTCGTCACAATATTGCATAACACATCTGTAATTTCTCCTTACCCTAGATTGGGATCAAAATAAATATCTATGCATAATTTTCATTTTTCAACCATGTTTAGTGGGCTTTCTCATCCTTCAATAAAAATTCAATAAAATATTAAATTCACTTATTGCAAATGTCTTAATTTATGGTAGAAATGACATACATGGTTTTTGAAAACACTAGGACCGTCCCTACATTTAGCTACAAGTTTTATAATAGTTTACCTCCAATGAAAATGAGTAACAACACATCCTAGCCTAACTACATCATAGATACACTACAAGGAAAAGACCCTATAGCAGAGGTTATAAAGTAGGTTTTTAGTGTTATAAAATTGGCCAAAATTGTCAAAAAAACATTTGCTACAACATCTGTTTTTGGTAACAGAGGTTTTTACAGAGCTTCTAATGGAACTTAAACACAACTAAAACAAAACTAGGCGACTGGAGGTTTTTACGAATGTCTTTTCTCATCGGTGCATGCATCATGTGTGAACACACCTGTGTGTTTTAACCTCTATGCACTAGGATGGAAAACAAATTTTGGAAGCCCCGGGGCATTTGGCAACGTCCCGGTGCATGTCAGCCACAAATATGCACCAAACCAATAGAAGGTGCATGCACTGGCATCGTTAAGGTGTTAAATCACATTGGCCCATTAAGCTGTTAAAATGCACCTGGCCGTTAAGTTATAAAAATGCACCATAACATTAAAGGCAAACCATATCGGTGCATGGAATGCCTATCCGCCTACCCAGGTAGTAGTCATTGATAAAGAACACCAGATGTTTTGATTGGTATTGGTATTGGTATTTGGTGTAGTTCCCATAGGTCGTATAAACACCATGGTGCGAAGTATCATAAAAAAACACCGATGCACAATAACTAACATGCACTGGTGTTCATTTTCTATTTTTTGGAAACATCAACCTGTGACAGTGTAATTATTTTGATTTTTTAAAATTCATTATTCATCAAAAGTATGCACATATCTTATAATAGTATACATATCAATTAAATATTTATTAGTGCATTTGAATGTGATGTTTGGATGAATTTTTATATCATATCATCATATTTTATATCTCTTCATTATAATATTTAATCAGTGGTGTAACATTTCACAGCGACAATGGAAAACACAATAGAATAAATTAAAATGTATTGTGTGTGTGTGTGTGTGTGTGTGTGTGTGTGTGTGTCTATATATATATATATATATATATATATATATATATATATATATATATATAAGACACTCTTTGTCATAAAAAATGGGATAGTTATTGGTATCCATTTGTCTTTCAATTGGGACACTATGTCGATTACATTAAAAAAAAATGTATGATTTCACACACAAATATTTCAAAAAATACAACGCGTTGCTTTGATATCCAAACATATTGATCATCATTATTCATTGGAATTGTTGTCACTGCTCGAGCTACTTCCATGACTTGGGTTATTTGGATGAATTTTTTATTCATTTTGTTTATTGTTTTCTTCTTCTTCAAGTTCCATCTACAAACATATAAATAATCTGTAATGATTGTATATATATATTGGTGAGAATAATGAAAATTGTAATATTAAATAATATATATCAATGTAAATTGAAAAGAATGTACCATAGAAAGAATTGGCTTGTGAACTATACACATTCGTTCAAAACCAAATTTCATGCCATCTTTCAACAATTCATTTGTTGGCACAGTTCCAAACTTTGTTTCCTGCAATTTTTATACCCCATAACAAATCGTAGATTTAATATAAAATATTTTTTTGTTGTATTAATTATAGATCGAGCTAAGTAAAACAAGATATATGCTTACAAATTCCATAATTAATTTATGATATACCAACATATACTGACAACCCATATTTAGCCCAATGTCAATCAATTCTTCTGATGGTTCTTCTTTGTATGTTAGCACCTATTTGACGACATTCAATGATGATTGTTGTAATTAAAATATACAAAAGTGAAATATAGTTCAGTTGTTATAAGAAAGTAATAAGTACTCACAAACATAGCTATCAACCCTTTACTTCCTTGTCGTCCTATTTTATGTGTTGAATGGGTTCCATTTTCTCTTCTTTTCTGCAAGAAGATATTTGAAAATTAATATTTTATGCTAAATTATTTATTTGTTATACCTAATCAAAAAATTCAATGCTTACATATTACATTTGAAGCATGTTGTTGTTGAGATGTCTCTTCGTGCGATGCAATTATGTGCATTTCTTTGACCATCTCCTTGTACACCTTTGTGGACATTCCTACTGGCATATCTATGATATCAGCTCGTTTATCCTTTGAGATTTTCATAATCTTCTTGAAAATGTAACCTGGAAATAAACTATTTAATTTTTATATTGATATATGAAAACTAAATATAACATAAGTGATATTTATAAATGATTGCTTTGTATTAATATATACATAAAATTATAAAAAAAAAACCTTTGAAGGAATATTACATTTTCAACCCTTATTTTATTTTTTTGTACATTTTTTCTCTTAAAACTCTGACATGTCTCATTGACCAATTCTCTGGAAACTCTTCCTATAGTTTAAATAAAATTTGGTTCTTGGAATCATTGGATTGGTTTTCGTATTGCAAGTGGAAAGAACATCTATACATTTGTTCCACTAGATCCCTCAAAGTTTTTTAAAATCCCCCCCCCCCCCTTTCGTTAATCTCCTACACCACTCCAGATGAGCTAAGCAGCAATTCATTTTCATTTGCATGTTCTATTTTTTTTCTCTTCTTATAACAACATTCATTTTATTTGTTTTTGGTCCTTGTAGAACATTAAACATATATGAATTAATAGATTGTTTGAAACATGTTATCTTATAATTTTAAGCATATTATTAATGAAAATTCAAAAAATAAACTCATATTGGATCGATAGTATTTTTTCATTCACCTTATTCATCCTTCTACAATTTTTCCATCAAGATTTTACGCTCTTATGGTCTTAGATAATAAATAATATTATCAATATTTACCATTTTGTGGCTCTGCATGATACACACTAAACAATATATATTAGTTAAACTTACATATAGCTCAAAAATAATAATTTTTGTAAATAATTTACAAATAACTTTCCTTTTTTGCTTTTTTGGATGTGCTATTAGTATTTTTGTTACTTGAACTTTTGTTAGCCATTTCTTTATCAGTATAAAGCATGTACCATTCATTAATATATGTTATAAACACATCACATACTTTTCAGGTAAAAAAAAAAATTCAAGAAAACGGTGCGACTTTCGCAACTTACGCACCGAACGCGATGCAGTAGGTTCTTATAAACGCACCGCCAATTTAGTAGAAACATCATACGATTCTCTTTGTAAAAAAGGAGACACGATGTGTTATATTAATACCAGAGCATCGATTAACATAAACATAAATTAATAAAAAAATAAATTATCAAACAGTGTTTTTTGTCAATACACGCCCTGTGCGCTATACCAGTGCACTATTTTAAACAGTGTGCACCGATTAAAAAAGATGTTTTTAAAAATCATGCAAGGGCTGAAAGGATTTGGATTTGACACTGGAAGTGGTCCTACAAGTTAGATTTCATATGCCTATATATATAGTAATACAAACCATATAAATCTAAAATGGAAGGCCCTAATTGTGAAGTCACATAAACAAGAAGAAGCAAGGGTTTAACATAATAATGGATTTTTTTGTTTCTTTTTTTTTTTTGAATTTTAATTAAATGTAAATAGAAATAGGGATTGTAAATGATTTTATTAGTAAAATGAATAGTAAAATTTAAAATTTTTACTATGTGTGTATTAAGTCTAACATAAATTGTAAAAAAAACAATTATTACTGTAAAATTTAACAATTTTACTATACTACAGGGTTTTTGTGTGAATCACCAGATGTTTCAAATTCTGCTTCTCTAAATAGTGTTGTTGTTCAAAAGTATTTTGCTGCTCCATAGTTCTCTCGTGCTCTCTTGATCCAGGTATGTCTCATGAAAATCCCTCCCTGAAAAATTATGCAAAAAAATTGAAATAATGAATATTTTTTACTATTTAAAGAAATTTTTTATGAAATTAGAATTATCAAAATCATTTTCCACTCATTTTTCAATTTACTTCTTTTTTTCACTTCAAAAAAATAAATTTGCATTTTTTTCCCGGTATTCGGTGTGTTTTTTAACTAACAACACTAGTGCATCCGATAATAAAACCGCATCAATGTGGTTAACAATACATTAGCACCGATAAAAATAACCCCTTTTTTAAGGCGCCGAAATTACTTTTAGGTATGTACACCAATATTTAATATTGATTTTGCTCAAATGTAGGGAGAAAATCTCATAATTATATCAAATGGACAATTCTTCAAATCCATCTCATTCCATAATATTTCTCAAAGCCCATTATGGAGTTCTCCCTATCCATCTCCATACATAAGTACTTCAAATTTTATTTATATTTTCATTATCTAATTGAATTTAATTTTTTTATCCATGTCAATCAGTTGAATAAAATTAATGTATACAAATTTGCAGGTTTATGCAGATTCAAAAGTGAGTTTATATGCACAAAATATTCAAACAATTCAAAATGTTAGAAGCTCTTATCAGGAACAACATACTGCAAGGCATGGTTGGTAGATGAAAATGGACAACCGCTTCACCCTGCCAGTTGTAACATGCCATATTCTTACCACAATCCTTCAACAATGATAGTAATAATAATTGTTTGGTATAATGTAATTATTTCAACTTCAAACCAATTAATCATGCATTGACGTGATTACTAATTGCTATCATTGATTTTGTACTAATCATGTTCAAATATAATTTTTTGAAATTATTAGGATTCTAGTGATGATGACTGACCTACATACCATCTTCTATTACACCCCACGACAATGTCAAATCGAGAGAAGGTTTAATTCAGAGAAAAACTTGGAGAGGAATGATACCAAGAATGGTTGAATCAACCACCTTGTAAATTCCCACTATGTCGAGATTCACCAATTAGGAATGACTATATCAATCGTAGTTCTTCACAAGCTAGAAATAGAGAAAATCAAATAGAGGTTGGTATGCATGATTACTTAAGGGATACGACTGCCATGGAAACAATGTTGTTAGATGCATTCCAAAACGATTATCAACTAGGGGATGATGCTCATATCGTGGATACCTTTTACGAAATCCTTAAATTTGCTTCCACCACCCCTCTCTATGGACTTGGCAGTCAGTCAAATTTTACCCAGTTAGGGAAAACAACGTTACTGTACAACTTGAAAGAAAATTTTGGCTTGTCAAAAGCATTTTTCTTGGAAATTTTTAGGTAATTGACCATCAAGTCCCTTATATTTTGAGAAATATTCTCACACAAGCAATGTTACAAATGGTCAATTTTATGAACATTAATAATTATTGGCATTAATGTAAATTTAATATTGTCCATGACCAAATATATTTATTCAAAGATAAGGTTCTTCCGAGTGATAATGTCTTGCCCGGTAGCTACGAAGAGGAAAATAAATTGCTGAAAATGTTGGGTGTTGAGTATATATCATATCATGCATGTCCAAATGATTATATTTTATATAGAGGAGAATATGAAGACAAAGAGATATGTATAAAATGTGGGCATGACATGTATGATAAATAAAAAAGGAGGGTAAATCATGGGGTCCTCCTTTTAAGATATTGAGGCACATGACTATAATCCCAAGGATTCAAAGGCTCTTTCGTTAAAAATAATTAGCTATATTGCAAGGATGGCATGCCTCACACAGAAGTGAGTTGGGATTTATGTGAATCCCATACGATTCAATAGCCATGAAGCATATAGAGGATACATGGCTCGAAAAATTCAAGGATGAAGTATGAAACCTACGACTCAACATAGCCAAGGACATCAACCCATAGTCCCTCCAGAACACCAACTATTATGTTTGGCCTATAGTAGTGATCAATAAAAATATCCCCCCATGGTTTTCCGTGAAGAATGAACATCTTATGTTGGCTCTCATAGTCCTTGGTAGAAGACAAGTGAAGAATATGGATGTCTACTTATAACCATTGGTAGATGAATTGAAGGAATTATGGGATGGAATAAATGTATACGATGTATCACGACCCATCGAAATAGAGAGGAGTTTTACATTGTATGGCATATTTTATTACACGACACATGATTATTCAGGCTTAGAGTTTTTCTCTGGTAAATTAAATGTTTATTGTTTTGTTTATATACGTAAAAATATTCTTTCACATATTAATTATTTAATTCGTTGTAATTGTTCTGATATTCATGATATTCTTTAACATGCCATGCATATTGTATACAATAATTTCGCAGGTACTGTAACAAAAAGGGTATTATGGATGAAAATGTTGTGGACCTTCTTTGAAATCTAGATGGTCCAATGACCTATGAAAGAGAGTGTATGACTGCTCTAGGGTATTCCTCCTAGAAGAACACCCTCACAGAAGAGCAACATCCACTTTCAATGGTAAACGAGAGAGAACCCAAAGGCTTGCAATAACGACACCAGTTTAATGAATTAGAGCATATGAGAGAGCGAAGGAGAAGGAGTTCATAGAAACGTTAGATTCAAATCGGGAGCCTGTGTTCGATGATCCAAAAATTTGCGACACCTATATTGAGAAATTGCCCATTGGGATGAAAAGGAAATCTATATTTTATAACCTCCCATATTGGGAGCATCTTAAGATTACCCACTTATTATATCTCATGCATATATTTAAAAATGTTTCATCTTCTTTATGGAGGCACATATCATCGAAACAAAGTGACACATTGGTTATTATGAAAGATCATATTACTTCAAAAACTAAAACGAAAAATTGGCCAAGACAATTAGAAGGTATAGGATCAGAGGCTAGTACCTCTAATTGGTATTTCAGAGAGGTGATGTCCCATAGATTTTAAAAAAATATGACCTTTCTTTGGCAAAGGAAGTTATAATGGGTGTGAGGGTGCCATCTTCATATGGGTCTTCACTACGATGCTACTTCACCATGTAAGACCATTTTTTGGGGTTGAAATCACATGACCATTTCAATATTATATGATTACATATAATTTCAAAAGCGTGATTTTATTATTTGTTATATTAATAAATTTTATCCCATGCAGGGATCATAAAACATAACTAATTTTGTATATTATTGCATTTTTTAAAAACTTTACAGTGTCATTATCCTTTTTTTGTGTGTGGTTGTGTGAAACATGACTTCCCCCAAGACCTAGGACATGCCATATCTAAATTATCTACATTTTTACGTTGGATCATGTCAAAGGAGATTCATGTGGCTATCATTCCATGGTGGCAATAGGAGATAGTTGATATTATTTTTATGTTTGGGAAGGAACTATCGATGAGTTTCATGGACTTGCGGGTTCATATTCTAATCCACCTAATAGATGAGGTTGAATTAGTTGGGGTGGTTTCTTATCGTTGGACGTTCTTCTCATAGAGGTACATAAAGAAATTGAGATGTTTTGTTCGACAAAGGGAAAAACCCGAGGGGTCTATGGCAAAGGGGTACATATCGTATGAGTCTTTCTATTATGCCAGTGAGAACATCAAGTAGGTCAAAAATAGACCAAATTCATTGATTTGGGACGATGAAAGGGATGAAGACAAAAGAGAAGGGGAGCTTCTCCAAATGAATGGAAAAAGGCGCTTGATAAAGAGTACGAGACTTATAATTTTTTAAATTTAACAAAGTAAAAATTCATGTTGAACTTCGATAGAATGTATATTTTTATCTCATATGTACTATATGTTGGTTTAATTTCATGAGAAAATGCATAAATTGAAGCCATTAATAAATTTGTTCTTTACAATTCCGAAGTGACACAACTGTGGGTCGTATTGTAGGAACAAAAGAGGATGAAATCGGATAGTGACAAAAAAGAATTCAGATGGTTTAATGGTAGAAGAATGCCTTATACTAATCATTTAAAATAAAATATGTCAATTATCTGCCCCAACAGTTGGGTTGTTGACCAAGTCAGAGAGAAATATGGTGCAACTGGTCGTTACCCACGTGTTGAAGAGGATGCGCAAAACATAGGGATTGGGTGCAACAACTCAATAATAATATATTTATGTACATTTTAAACTTAATAATGCACCTTTGAATTCTAACATCTATATTTTATATTTTAACAGTTGGGTTATTAGACACATGACACTATGATTTTTAAAATTTTTATAGGTGCATTGGTTCTCATTTATGTGGGCATTTAGACACAATTTTCACACAGAAAATTCCAATGATGGACACATGACACATTACTGTGGAGTGGAAGTTGAATTCGATCAATCTAGTCGAGCTAGCCACCGTGATCAAAACCTAGTACGAGGGACATTAGGTTACATCTTAAAGATACAAGAGATCATTGAAATGGAATTCTCTTCTTTCCAGAGTGTTATTTTTAGGTGCAAGTGTTGGGACACCTTTGATCGAAATATTGTAAAGGAATATCCCGATAGTAGGCTGATATGTATCAACTCTAGAAAGATGTGGGATGAAGCTAAGAAGCCTTATGTTTTCCCAAAACACTGCAACCAGGTGCTTTTTTACGCAGATGTGTTGGATAGGAATTTGTGGTTCGTCTTGAGATATGACCCTAGATCAAAACATACATTCGAGAACAATAGTTTTATCATTCCAAGCGATATGGCAGATAATGAGGGTGATCATGAGAACAGAGAGAGATATGGTACATGTGTTATTTCGTCATTTACACTATTTAATATGGGTTTCTATAAAGAAGAGGACTTAACCCTATAACTAAGACTCTTTTTTTGAAACATTATAATATGCATTTTTTATTAATTTGTTTGCATTGTGTTAATGTTAAAATCATTTCACTTGATAATTTGCAATTATGCTGATCTCGAAAACAATGCACTGTATCAAGTTTTTTTTTATGTCAGTTCCTAAAACAATTCAACTACTTGACTGTTTTAAATGGTTTTTAACTATATTGTTACTTAAATAAATGCATCATGTGTGTGTGTGTGTGTGTGTGTGTGTGTGAATGATATCTTCAAAATTTAAAAAAAAAATCTATTAATGTATAATGTTATTTTTGGTATGTAAGATCATAATAAAATAATGATAATTCTAAACATGAATTTATTTGCATTATTTTATAAACTTTATTATGTTACAAAAAATCATATTATTCTAGATTTATTGTTTTACAATTATTTATACTCGTACAAATTTACAATTTTACAATTATGGTAATTTAACAATATGTATGGTATACATTTTACTTACAGTAGTTATGGTTCAAAATTGACAATTAATTTACAACTTTACAAATTTACAAATTTAAAGATTTTACAATTTTAATAAAATTGAATCATGACAACACATACAATTACAATTACAATTTTACAATTTCACAATACAATTACAAATAAAACTACAATTAGAATTAGACAAATACAATTTTACAATTTTACATACAATTACAATTAAAATTACAATTACTATCACGATGCATAGAAAAATAATTACAAATTTACAATTTTAATAAAATTGAATCATGACAATACATACAATTTTACAATTTCATAATACAATTACAATTACAATTTTACAAATATTTTACATGCAATTACAATTACAATTTTACAATTTTACATACAATTACAATTATAATTATAATTATAATAATGATACATATAATTACAATTACAATTACAATTACCAATACATAATATTTAATAAATATCATGATTTAATATTAAAAATAAACATCTCGATCATGATAACCATAGTACAAACATCATATTCTAAAATAGACATTCAAAATCGCTAACATCATCTAATCATCATGATCATGATCATCTAACAAAACCTAAGAATTGCATAATATCATCACAACACAACCATCAAATATACATCTCATGTCAAATAAATGCTACCTCATACACATCTATCAACAAGCACATTAAAAGAACATATCTAACATGACCTAACAATATACACATCATGATGAACACCAACATGTAAATTAAGTACATCAACATGAACATAAAATACATGAACCATATGTGTGTGTGTGTGTGTGTGTGAATGATATCTTCAAAATTAAAAAAAT
This sequence comes from Pinus albicaulis, assembly GCA_034641835.2. Lineage (NCBI taxonomy): Eukaryota > Viridiplantae > Streptophyta > Pinopsida > Pinales > Pinaceae > Pinus > Pinus albicaulis. The sequence continues at coordinate 578,137,424 of CM076574.1, forward strand.
GTATTAATGTATACTATTATTTTGGTATGTAATATCATAATAAGATAATGATAATTCTAAACACACACACACATATGCTGATGTACTTAATTTACATGTTGGTGTTCATCAGGATGTGTGTATTGTTAGGTCATGTAATATATATATATATATATATATATATATATATAATGTAAAAAATACACAATTGTAATAGAACTGCATATAAACGTCAAATATCTGGTGGCACCACATCAATACTAAAACTAGTACTTGAGGCCTACTCAGTCGATGGTATAGCCTCATGCTTAGATGGATGGTGTGGTTGCTAAGGAGGTGCCTGCTGATCAGATGGTGTCTACCCAGGCGATGTCTACTCAAGAGGTTCTTGTTGATGAGTCGATGGTGTAGCCTGCTCAGTGGATGGTGCCTGCTTAGATCGACATGCCTGCTCAGGATTAGGTGCCTGCTCAGTCAATGACCGTGTCAGCTCAGGACTAGGTTCCTGCTGAGATGGTGCCTACTTAGAAGATGCCTGCTGATCAGGACTCGATGATGGCTGCTCATCTTCAGTGCAAGGTGAAGGAGTAGGAGGATGTGGAGTAAGAGAATGATGATCACATGATCATGATCATCTGATGATATGATCTGTCGTGCATATCCATGATGCCTATCCCTCCTGGCCACCAGTATCCTGGAAGATCCAACAACATGACACATAAGGGTCATCATATTACGAGGCATGTCTCTCGAGATCTCAATGAGCCTGCAATCTTCCTGGATCTCTCTGATCGTAGCAGGGCAGACTCCCTCATCAACTAAGAATCAGCACATTTAGTTACCCAAATCCATCCTGAATCGGATCTCTGCCCTACACCGCATACCTACAGGTATTTTCACCTGAGGATCACGTCTGTCACCCTGATCCGCAACCTCCACCATCTCCTCGTCATGATGTACATGATCATCCGATGGGGGTGGAATCATGTCCCCAACAAATGTACCAATGTCTACAAAATATATAGTACACAACAATAATTATACAATTTCATTAAACAATTTAACAAAACAAGTTAAAGAATGTGCCAGAATAAATATTATTCTAATTAACTAATTAACACAATAAAATGAAACTATATTAATTTAAAGAAAACACTAATATTACCTCTAGCATCTAGTGGATCATCTTGTGTGAAGAGGATGTTGGTACATCCTCGCCAATCCAAACCCACGTACAGACACGACACCATCACGAACATGTGATCATCAACACTGGCTAGTAGCTCCAGTGCACCACTATATATTCTGGTTGAATAGTTGAAAATGCCCCTCTTGGGCATCATCTGGCCATGTATTTGCATTTGTACATGTAACATCAGCCTACAAGGATGTCGAACAAAAGTAGGCTTCGTCTTCAGAAACCTCTCAAAAAATAAACAAAGTAACTATGAATAAAAATGGAATTTCAACCTCCCACATGCCTGAGAATGACATCTATCTAATGCTATACAAAAATTGCGCAAAAAAATGGTAGACCATCTCACAAATCGTGGTGTCTGGAATAAATAATCAACACAAATAAAAGCTAGAAACTAATGCTTTGCCTGTCACTAGTAGAGTGTGCAATGTTTGTCAGTAGTAATGAGAGGCACCTCACCTCCTCTCGACCAAACGAATCAATGTGTAACTGACCACCGAACACCTAAAAACTCTACAAGGAAAAGTATATCATCCCTAATGTATCTTTGGGAGTACGCCAACTGACTATGTGCTGCATAACTAACGGGGACATCTCGGAAGTGAGGAAAATCCTACCCTCTCCTAGATATGCTAATAATAAAATAAATTTCCTCCTCAGTGGGCTCGTACCACTGGCCAGGACTGACCCAGAAAGCCTATAGATGGGCATCCCACCTATATATCAATTGTCCCAATAACTGTAGAAAATATACAACAAGCATGTATATCATGGATTCAATCCAATATAACAATGTACTAAAGTTAAATACTGAATCGCTTCTATAAATATTTTGTGGAATTAAAAACACAATCGCTTATCACATGAAGTAAAGAAGAATCAATCAAGCCACAACACAAACAATGTCCCAAGGAAATATTGCTGCACAAAACCACTCTATCATATATTGTATATTCACCATAGAATTATGAAACAACTACATAAAACTCTTCTCACAAGAGCCCTCCTATACTCATGATCCAGGTGGATATTGGTGGCCACCCGCCTATTCCACTTGGGCCCCCACCATTGTCTCTTTCAGTTTTTCCGTTTTGGCATAACTTACTATTTTTAGCAGTTTTTCGGGTCCCGAACTTCCGGAGCCGTTTTGAGGCCCTAAACGACGTTTTTTGGGTATGAAAGCGCCAGCGAATTTTCTGATAAAATTCGTCCCGACAGCTGTATTCCTCGGATAGAGCTTTCTAATGATGTATCATATGCGTCAAACGGAGATAGTATGCCAAAGTTACGTCCCTGAAAAGTTGAAACACCAATTTACCCAAACGGGGCCCATAGTTTTGGCGCTTCATCTCCTAGGGTTAGGTTTTTGGGATGTTTAGGGTTCTCCATTGTTTCTCAATAATAAATAGGCCCTCGCGCCTCATTGTAAAGCGGTTCAGAGGTCTGTAGCCACCACATCTCTTCTCAGAGATAGCTACCAGTACCCTAGCTAGTTTTATTTCCATTGTCTGTAAGCAAATTTCAGTTCTTTGATATTAATGAAATGAAGTTTTATTTCCGCTGCATCTCTGTATTTATGGTTATGTGTTTATTCTGTTGCGTTCCTGCATGAATCCGGATCAACTCAGCTAATTGTCTCACACTGTCATACATAATAGCCAATTTACTGCCTCCAGACAACTTTCCTTGCTTGCACAATCCTTGATGAATGCAATCCCTAAAGAATAGAAATTTTGGCCTTCCTTGACTGCGCAAGTATCATGGGCACTCCAATGGGTGTTTGGTTGCATGGGTGAAACCTAATAATCCTACAATTTATAGTCAACTTCCCTTTTACCTAGATCTCAACTGGGTCTCCACTAGATCTGACATGCATGCACCTAATAATAGTAAATCCTCAGTTTCATGTGAGATCACTGATTCTGAATTAATTAATATTTAATTCACTTGATCTCTCAATAGTGTATCAAGAAATTACAACTAGCACAACTGATTTTAACTCACTTAACTGATTTAAACTTCTTACAACCTGCATTAACTAATGCACCACTGCACTTTGAACTCTGTTACAACTAGAATTACTCTTCATGCCTCACCAACTACCTCTAACTCAAAATTCATGAGCTAGCTGAGTTTACCACTCTCAGTTAACTATTAAAATTTATTTTCAAACAAGATTACATTTTTTTCCATCTTAATTGAGGGATAACTAAAATAGACATGCACCAAAATTAGCACCTCTAGGCCCCACCCTAGTGTAGGTGCTTAGTGCAATAGGCATGGGTGTTGAAATTTTCTTGTTGAATCTCAACAATAACCCATGATGCCCCTTTAGGGATGTAGCCTCCTCCTAGAACTTAAGGAGGTCTACCTCCCTTAAGAGAAACTGGGTGCGTGTCATACTAAGGCGAGGGTACAAAAGTCTATCCCTTTCCCGTGCCTCTCACTACTAAATCATGTTATAACAGTCCTCCATATGCTCTTGTTGTTCCCTTTCCTCTCTCTGTTGACTTCACTAAATGATTCACATATTAAATACTTTTTTTTATTAAATGGTAAATGTATTTACAAATATATATATATATATATATATATATATATATATATATATATATATATATATATATATATATATATATATATATATATATATATATATATGTATATATAATTTTTATTGAAAAAAACATTCCTAAGTGCACCTAAAAAATAGTCACTCCACCGTTACCGGTAAGGCACTGCTTTATCATGCACAACTGCATAAAAGATGGGCAAATAATTCACGCACCACGAAAACAGAAAACCATTTTTGTGCAGTGCGTTGACCAAACTATCCACCCCGAGGTAGTTAGTTTGGTCAATGCACCGCCCGACAGCCTACATAATTCCCGGTGCAGTCTGGTAAACAACCACACCATCGTATAGTCGTGCATAGTGTGTTATTTTCAAAAAATTTGTATGGTCGGTGCAGCCAAAAAATGACACACATCGCACTATTTTAGTGTTAACGCAGTGTGCGTTTTCTCGGTACCACACAGGAACCCAGTGCAGTTTCCGTTAATACCATTCACAGTGTGACTTGTAAATTTATAGGCATCACCACGAACAGTGCGAGCCAAAAAACTCAAATGCACAGCGCAAATTTTTTTATTTTTTTTTCTAAACATTAAATTTGAGAAATTAATCAGCTAAAAGCTTAATTTATTGAGAAACAAGTAGATTACTTGCACCTTTGTGCATCGATGAGGCATCTTTTCTGAGGAATACTAAAAAACAAATTGGCCACTGCTTTTGAAAATTTGAACTCCACATAGTAAGCAATTGCAGAAGCAATGCGTGCAATGGGAGCACCGATGGCAGAGCGCCTCAGAGAAGAAAAACTCACACTAGTGTTTGAGAGCTCTAGAGCATTGAACAAGTAAAAATGAAGTTTTTTATGGCCAATATTTTTTTTTTAAATTAACCCTTTTTCGGTGTGCTCGATCATGAAACACACCAGGCAGTTTTATCAATGGTGCACCACACTTCTTTATCGTGCAGTGGATTACTAAGACACACCTAGCCGGTCTTTACAGTGAGAATAGTGCCTTAGTGTGTCATTTGATAGTATGCACAAGTACGGTAGATTACTAAGACACACCAAGCTGGTTTTTATGGAGAGCACAGTGTCTCGGTGTGCCATTTGATAGTATGCACTAATGCATTTCATATAAAATGCATCGCCGTGTGTTATGATTAGAAACGCAGAGCAAAAAAAACATCCACAAAAACCTCCACTCGCTAACCTCCTTTAGTGACCTCCGCTACAAACAGATATTTGGGCTATTTTTATAAGGGCTTCCTCAAAAACATTTTCTACATGGTATTTTACTGCTAGTGATAGATCAATATTTAAGGCATCTATTCATGGTAGTTTCGGATGTGTTATTATTAATTAAATGGTGAGCTATGTTCCACTTCTAGCATATATCATGCATAGAACAAGTTATGTGTTGACTATGCCTTCATGGTAGTAAGAAGCATAGTTCAGGATTTGATATTATGGTTGGTGAGGTGATAGTGGACCCCTATGAGGTGTAATCAAAAAGTAATTTTTTATTATATTATTGAGGATAAAAATAGCTTTCAAATAAATATGTAGAGTGTTTGTGTAGTAAACGCATTACCTTATTCTCATGCTTTCTATCCAAACAAAATAGTGACATGAAAACCAAGAATATGAGGGATATCCTGAAGTAAATAATTACCACAGATCTGCAACAAGTGCAACCCCACAATAAGGGAAAGGGCCATGATGAGGAATAATAAGGTAAATGGCCATCATTTAGATACAATTTTGAGGTGGTTACATTGGACCAAGAACTTAAATTGAAACCACCTCATTTAATGATTATATTCTAGGATTATCAAGCAATCCGACAAGGAGCACTTGTCCCCAAGAAAGAGTCATATGTTACCCACCACTGTGATAGGCACCAAAAATTATTATTGGATAATGATAATCACACATTCCTAATTATTTCATGGACTTTGAGATTGTAAACTTGATATTGTTGCAAGTCATCCACGGGTGGTAAGATATGGAGTCATAACAACACTCGATGGTAGTAAGATATGAAATCATAACAACACTCAATGGAATTTATCATCATAGGAAATTAAGCACGTTTATTTTCCATAGAAGAAATTTCGATCGAATTTATTATCATAGGAGATTAAGCACATTTATTTTCCATTGAAGTTCAAATTTTTGTTAGACTTTTTATGGAAAGTGTATTGTGCTAAGAGGAGCTAGTATTTATATTGTCTCATCCCTACACAATTTGTTTTTATGCATGAAAGGACCAATTCAAATCTAAGTATATGTGTGATTTATTTTCCTAAATATGGGATTATTCAGTGCATAAATGAACACAAATTATTATCCAAATAATGTAACATTGGAATATCTATTTATACAGAAAGAAACATGCATTTATTTATACAAAAAGAAAATAATACATAATACAAAAAGAAAAAACTGTAGAGAAACATTTATTTTACAAATAGATAATACTATAGTGAATTATATATTTGTACCAAAAAATAATTATTGTAGTGGTGGGTAACAAGGCTCTCAAGAGGCCTTTATGAATCTAGCATTTTGCTGAATTTTTTGCTCAAGTTAAGCCCGGAATCCTTTTTTTGATACAATATGATAATAATATCTCTACTAGGGAATATTCTTATCTTATTATAGTCTTATCAAGTATTAGATAATTAATTCCTTTCACACTTGCATGTTGTTTCGTATAACATAAGTAATATTTTAAAAAAGATAAAGTGAAAACCTTTTCCATAAAATGGAAATCACTATATGTTAGTCTAAGGACATCCCAAATGATTCTTCCTTCCTATCGGACTGTGAATTGGTCAAAAAAAAAAGACATTTTGTAAAGAACACGGAAATGAAGAGAATGGTGTGTTCATCCAACAATCTTCATCCAAAAGGTTCTAGAAAATTTCCATCTCCACAGGACACACTTCACAATTTGTTTGTTGTGGAAAATTATGTATTAAACATTTGTAAAATTATAGTGATGGAGCCTAATTTTGCCTTCTTAACTATTATTAAGGACTAGAAATTATAGCATTCTTTTTTTTAGAAGTGAAATTTTTAGATACCTTCACACCTCCTAGAAAGTTCATTTCATTCTTTTGAATGATTCAGTTCCTATTAAGTCAATCATCAAGGGGGAAATTGGCCACTAGAAATGAATAATATCTTGTAAACTATAGTATTTGATGATCAAATACATTTTAAGGGTATAAAGATTCAAATGTGAAAGTGTATAAATTTGATCTAGCATTTCTAGATTTAGTTCATGGGAAATTCATTGCTCTATTCTAATATTAATCTTCCTATAGAGAATAATATGAGACTATATAGAACTGCCTAGAAATCATGTACTTGAATGGCACTCACTTCTCAAGTAAAATGTGTCATGTTAGGTAGGATTATATATATTTTCTGACAAGCTAATGACTCACTTTGCAATACTATCTAAAACACATAAATTTCCAATATGAAAAAATGAAGAGATTGCATGATAGTTCATTATATTTATGTATCAATTTTATTATGGTTTTATCAACTATTAGATAAATAAGCCCTTTCACACTTGCATGGTGTTTCGTATAACATAAGAAGTACTATTTTAAAAAAGATAAAGTGACAACCTTCTCCATAAAATGGAAATAGTTGTCTATCAGTCTAAGGACATCCCAAATGGTTCTTATTTCCTATTAGACTGTTAATTGGTCCTAAAAAGGGACCCTTTTGTAAAGAAGATGAAAATGAAGAGAATGGTGTATTCATCAAACAACCTTCCTCCAAAAGGTTCTAGAAACTTTGTAGCTCCACAGAACACACTTAACAGTTTCTTTGTTATGTAAAATCATGTATTAAACATTTTTAAGACTGTAGTGATGGAGCCTATTTTTGTCAGCTTAACTATTATTGAAGACTATAAATTCGAGTGAGACAAAGTTAAAACGTTCTCGAAACTTTGTAGCTCCACATAATACACTTAACAATTTCTTTGTTGTGGAAAAATCATGTATTAAACATTTGTAATAATGTAGTGATGGAGCCTAATTTTGGCTTCTTAACTATTATTGAGGACTAGAAATTCGAGTGAGACAGAGTTAAAAGGTTCTCGAAACTTTGCAGCTACACATAACACACTTAATAGTTTCTTTTTTGTGGAAAATAATGTATTAAAAATTTGTAATACTATAGTGATGGAACCTATTTTTCCTGCTTAACTATTATTGAGGACCATAAATTCAACTGAGACAAAATTTTATTTTCTTATTGATCATGTTGTTGGGAGTTCAAGCATTTTTTAGGCAGAACTAGATCTTATGTTACATAGGTTGGCTATGGCTACCATCATAAATTTATTATTATTTTATTTTTAAAACAAGAATTTTTCTAATCGATGATATAATTTCAATGTTCAAGTGGTTGCTCCATGATGATAACAAGGGCGTGGTGTAAAATATGAATGAAACTCTATGCTTTAATAACAATAGGACATGTGAATTTTTAACTATAAACTTGTTTTTCTTACCTAGAATTCATATTTTCTGTACAATTATTTTTTTCCAGAAAATATATCTTATATTAACAAGAAAATCTTTACAAGAAAGCCAAAAACAAAAGTGGGAGGGTTATACAATGGAGTCTTATATCCTCTTCCTTAGAGATAAAATAAATTCAGAATGAGCTAGTGTCGAGGAGACATTTACCTGGACAAAGCCGAGGAGACCAATGAAGTAGAGGAGACGATGACGTCGGGATACGAGGACGCCGAGGAGATGAGGAGGACAATAAAACCAAGGAGATGAGGATGACAAAAGTCTTTGAATCACAAACAGAAATGTTGCAACAGAAACTTACCCTCGCAATAGTCATCGAAATCACGAATGCTGAGGAGACCTGTAAAAATAAGGATCAGTAATAAAATTAAAAACAAAAAAACAAAAAAGAGAAAAGCCACAACAGAAACTTACCCCCGCAACAGTCAATGAAATCAGTGTTTGACCCCCGCAATAGTCATTGAAATCACAAACATTGAGGAGACCTGCAAAAACAAGGACCAGTAATCAAATTAACAAAAAAAATAAAAAAACAAAAATGTTGCAACACAAAATTACCCCCACAACAGTTGTTGATATTGCCTTAACGGTTGTTGAAATTTCCTTAGCCATAAAATTAAATCGTACTAATGTTCGGGAGGTTTTTGGGCCGCTATATTTATAAGAGAAAGTTTGGCTGAACTTTTAAAAAGTTCCCCTGAACTATTAGTGCCGATTTTTCAACCTCCGGCTATCATCGCAATTAAAATTAACGGTGGAATAAGTTCGGCAAACGGTGGAAAAATTTCAACGAAAATTTTATACAAAGTTCAGACGAACTTTCTCAAAGTCTGGTCAAACTTTCTAAAAGTTCGGCCGAACATGTACGCGAGTGAAATTTTCGGACACATTTCTCACAAAAGTGTAACCCACCTTTGTGTTTCCACCCTAGGAGAAGACCAAAGAAACTGAAAACCATTCACATACCTTCTATACTATTTGTTAAATCATGTATTAGATGAGCAATATTCCCATACTATCAAATATGGACCATTCGTAATTTAAAAATTTAAAATTCCTCAAACCCAACTCCAATATAGACCATGCCTTCAGCGTAAATTTTTTTCAAACATATCTTTAATAAAATAATATATAAACATGAAAGATATTTGATCATTTCTCTCTACAAAATAAAAACACTTCAGAGTTTAGACCATCAATAAAGCCAAGGCATACTAATCCATATTATTAAAATTCACTCTTTACATAATTAGATCTAAGCTTATTTCCAAGCTCCTCTGAATCATGTCAATGGAGCATACCCATTTGTCCATTGTAGCCCATCAATTCAAGTGTTAGCGTGGGATAACTTTGTTGTTCATGTTGCTTACTATAGAGTAGAAATTTTTTCATTCTCTTGTTCAATGTTGTAACAATATGAAAAAATACAACTAAGAATTATAAAATAATTCCAACACAACCTATTATAAGTATCCAAAGATAAGGAACCATACCTAAAATCCAAAAACAAACCCATTGGGGTAGGAAGTGCGTGAATGCTATCCAAATTGCTATAATCGAAAATATGGTACCATTTTAGAACTATTTTAAAGCATATAGGATACATATGTGCTTTATTTAAATCATTTGATATTTTTACTATTATTATAGTTTAATTTGTGTAAGTTGTACAATTTGATAAATAATTCACTTATTCGCCGTATCAACCCTGGGTGAATCTATAGGTGTTGATTTTTTATTTTTTTTACAAGTGGATGGTGCTGATGGTGTTTGAAAAAATATCCTTCATTTGAGTTTGGAGCATGGAGCGACGGTGAAGCATTTCCATTCTCCCATCACACCTGTAGCCCGCGGTACTGTGGAGGTCAATTCGAGGGAGAGTTAGATTTGATTTATGGTGCAACACTTCTATGCTCATGAATTTATGATGATGAACGAGAAGTCACATAAAATCTTAAGATAACTTTTCTGGTCTTACTCCTTGAATTTGAATTTATAATTTAAGGGAGAGGATGACAAGCTCTAAGAACTTGGTTAGGGTCAGTCGTGAGGGAATCGACCTATAATTCCTTAACACATAACAGACAAACAAGGAAGAAACAACCACCAGAACGTTCAGATCACATGTCATAATTATATGGGGGCTGAAGCAAACCTAATTGAAAGATTAAAATAATTAGGTGGAGTTAAGTGTCGAGATAGTAAGAGGGATGAGAAAATTCTTCTAGTGTGTGCATGTGATGCCATTGAAAAATTCATTAATATAGACAATAAGATTTGGTCCAATGCTCGCTCTTGCACAATGAAGAATTCATACCAGGTATAAAAATAAAGTCACTGAAGTAACCCTTCCATGGTGACATCCTAGTGAACATAACCTTCGTCCACTCCACTAACCAAACTAGCACTCATAAGAAGAAAGGAACATCATGTATAAGAATGAGTTTGTCAAGGGCTAGTGCACCAAAAAAAAAAGGAATAATAACTGGTATAAGAGCACACTTGTTGGAGCTCTCTAATGAAAATTGATTAGAAATACCTTATCCAGGGTTGAGACATGCCTGCAATCGTATGAGAGGGTGAAAAATTTTCCGTTGGAGAATCTAATTCCAACCACCTGCTAGGTGTCGAAACCATCCTTCCAAGTGTCACAATTCAGTTTTAGTTAGTGCATTTTAGTCGAGTTACACTACACTCATTTATTGTTGTTCCGAATGTAATATTATATAACTAATTCATAATATTGAGAAGTGCAATCCTCTGCTCCACTTATTTTTAGTTTTCAATTCTTGTCTCATAAATTTAGAGGCTATAGATCTGGAGGAAGAAAAGAAAACTAAATCTAGTTGAAGTCAATTTTTTTTAAATATAAGCCTCACTGAGACATAGACCAAGAAGTATCTTAACTAAATTTTTATGTGGTTGTAATTAAGGGGGAGTGTTGGAGAATCTAATTCCACCCACTTGCTAGGTGTCAAAATCATCCGTCTAAGTGTCATAGTTTAGAATTTTCATTTAGTCTAGTTTAGTTGAGTTACACTACACTCATTTATTGTTGATGTTCCCAATGAAATATTATATAAATAATTCGTAATATTAAGAAGTGAAATCCTCTGCTCCACTTCTTTTTAGTTTTCAATTCTTGTCAGTTACCGATTCAATTTTTTCTAGCAGGAAAATTCACAAATGGATTGAGTTGTCGTCAAGGGAGGAATGAGGTAGTTACCATGGTAACTCCTCCTCCCATCTCGAACCTAAAATTCCAACCCTACACACATGGAATGTGGATGATAACCCAAATACCCTATGTGTAAGACTCTACAACTGGGCTCGAGAGAGTTCATGAACCCATATTGAAAAATTTGTAAGGTTAAATATGAGAACAACATATAATATGACAAAGTACAATCTCTCGATGTGTATGGAATTTAACAATAATAAATACAATTTCCAATCGTATGGAGATATAATTTGATGTTAAAAAGTATTAGTATCAACAAGTATGAGGAATAAAATTATTGCTATCATTAAAATGAGAAATGGAAGAGGTATTGTGCCAACTATTGTAACTCTGGAACTTGCCGAGGGACTAAAGCTATTGGATGTTTTAGGATTAAAAAAAAAAAAAACATGAATTAGAACTATGGTCGGGTAGGAATGATGCCCAACATATTTTAGAGCAATTGTATGTTCCATGGTCCAAGAAGTGTGTATAATGCAAAAGGATAATCCATGAGTATATGATTGAGTTGCTAAGTTAAACTTGGGTATGTTATGGTTTTACTTATTAGAGTTTTTAACACGAGGTTTAGAATATAAAATTTAATAATAATAATAAAGAGTCGATATATAAATGATCAACCATGGTCAATGTTAATCAACTATATGTATACCATACTTAATGATAGTCAACACTATTCACTCATAGTCATCTTTAGTCAAACATGGTCAACCACGGTCAATCATGGTCAACTATGGCTAATCATCTCATTGTGAAAAAGATTGTCCGTATATGAAAATCAACCATGGTAAACAATATTTTATAAAATCATTCATGGTCAACCATGGATAATGATGGTCAACCGTTGTCCATGATCGCATTGTGACAAAGATTTTCTCAATATGAAAATAAATCATTGTCTCAACCATGGTTGAACATCACATTATGACAAATATTGTCTTAATATGATAATCATGGTCAACCATTATCAAGCATGGCCAATCATGACCTTGGTCAACCATGTTCAACCATGTTTTATAAAATCAAACATTGTCATCCATGGTTAATCATGGTCAGCCATGGTCAAATGTCACATTGTTACAAATATTGTCTTGATATGAAAATGAACCATGGTTAAGCATGGTCACCCATGGTCCAACATCGCATTGTGGCAAGGATTGTCTCAATATGAAAATCAACCATGGTCAACCATGTTTAATTTAGTGTTTATAATATTTATCTCAGGGTTTATATATCATAGGTTTATAATATTGGTACCTTGGGTTTAGTATTATTCCCTTGGGTTCATAGTTTCTTGGGGTTTTAATGTTGATCCCTTGGGTTTATAATATCAATCCCTTGGGTTTATAATATCAATCATGGTCAACCATGGTCGAATGTCACATTGTGACAATCATTGTCTCAATATGAAAGTCAACCATGGTCTGACGTCACATGGCAACAAATATTGTCTCGATATGAAGCTCAATAATGGTCAAACATGGTCAATCATAGTCCAACCTTGCATTGTGAAAAGGATTTTCTCAATTTGGAAACCCACCATGGTCAACCATGGTCAACCATGTTTATTTTAGGGTAAATAGAATATCTATCTTAGTGTTTATATAGCTTTGTTATATACCTTAGGTTTATAATTTTTTATTTTCTGGGTTTATAATATCAATCCCTTGGATCTATTAATCTAATGGTTTATATTTATAGGTTTAAATATTATTCCCTTAAGTTTATAATCCCTTCGATTTTTAGTATTAATCCCTAGGGTTTATTATTCCCTTGGGTTTATAATATCGATCATGGTCAACCATGCTCAACCATGTTTTATAAATTCAATCATAATCAACCATCGTCAACCATTTTTTATAAAATCAAGCGTGGTCAGCCATGGTTAATCATGGTTAGCCATGATCCTACGTCGCATTATGAAAAAGATTATCTCAATATGAAAATAAATTATTATCTCAACCATGGTCCAATATCACATTATAACAAATATTATTTCAATATGATAATCATAGACGAATGTGAAATTGTGACAAATATTGTCTTGATATGAAAATCAAGCATTGCTAAGCATGGTCAACCATGGTCCAATGTTGCATTGTGACAAGAACTGTCTCAATATGGAAATCAACCATAGTCAACCATGGTCAACCATTTTTATTCCAGTGTTTATAAAATTTATCTTAGGGTTTATATACATTCTGTTTAAAATATTAGTCCCTTCGGTTTAATATTATTCCCTTGGGTTCATAATCCCTTGCAGTTTTAGTATTAATATCTTTGGTTTATTATTTCCTTGGGTTTATAATACCAATCCCTTGGGTTTATTATTCACTTGGGTTTATAATATCAATCATGGTCAACCCTGTTCAATCATAGGAAATTATGGTGAACCATGATTGAATATTGCATTTTGAAAATTATTGTCTCAATATGAAAATCAACAATGGTCAACCATGGTTGAACATCGTACTGTGACAAGATTGACTTGATATGAAAATCAATCTTGGTCAACCATGGTCCAACATTTCATTGTGACAAGGATTTTATCAATATGGAAATCCACCATGGTCTAATGTTGCATTGTGACAATTATTTTCTCAATATGGAAATCCTTCATGATCAACCATGGTTAACCACATTTATTTTAGTGTTTATAATATTTATCTTAGGGTTATATTTGTTGAGTTTCAAATATTAGTCCCTTGGGTTTAATATTATTCCCTTGGGTTCATAATCCCATAGGTTTTTAGTATTAATACCTTGGGTTTATAATATCAATCCCTTGGGTTTATAATATCAATCATGGTCAATCATAGGAAACCATGGTCAACCGTGGTCCAACATCGCATTGTGACAATATTGTCTCAATATGAAAATCAATCTTGGTCGAGCATGGTCAAGCATGGTCAAACTTTTCATTATGACAAGGATTGTCTCAATATGGACATCAACCATGGTTAACGAGTTTATTTTAAGGTTTATAATATTTATCTTAGGGTGTGTATACCTCGAGTTTATAATAGCTATCCCTTGGGTTTATAATTTCTATCCCCTGGGTTTATTAATCTAAGGGCTCATATTCCTAAGGTTTAATATTATTCCCTTAGGTTTATAATCCCTTTGGTTTTTAGTATTAATCCCTAAGGTTTATTATTCCCTCGCATTTATAATATCGATCCCTAGAGTTTAATATTCCCTTGGGTTTATAATATCGATCATGGTCAACCATGATTTATAAACTTAATCATGGTCAACCATGGTCCAACATCGTATTGTGACAAAGGTTGTCTCAATATGAAAATCAACTATGGTTAACCATGGAAAACCATTTTCCAATGTCACATTGTTCCAAAGGTTGTTTCAATATGAAAATCAATCATGATCAACCATAGTCCAATGTAGCATTGTAACAAAGATCGTGTCAATATGAAAATCATTTGTGATCAACCATGTTTATTTTGGGGGTTTATACTATTTATCTTATAGTTTATATACCTTGGTTTTATAATAGGATTTTCTCAATATGAAAATCAACCATGGTAAACCATGGTCCAATGTCGCATTGTGACAAACATTATCTCAATATGAAAATCAACCATGAGAAATCATAGTCCAATACGTTGATAATATTTATATTAAGGTTTATATACCTTGGATTTATAATATTTATCCCTTGTGTTTAATATTATTACCTTGGGTTTACAATTCCTTTGGTTTTTAATATCAACCCTTGGGTTTATAGTATTTATCTTAGGGTTTATATACCTTGGGTTTATAGTATTAATCCCTTGGGTTTAATATTTTTCCCTTGGGTTTATAATGCCTTGGGGTTTTAGAATTAATCCCTTGGGTTTATACTACAATCCCTTGGTTTTCAGTTTAAGTGTTCATATCCCTTGGGTTAATCAATCCCTTAGTGCAACGTCACATTGTGACAACCTTGGTCATCCATGGTCAACCATGGTCCAACATCACATTGTGAGAAAGATTGTCTCAATATGAAAATAAACCATGGTCAACCATGTTCATTGTAGGGACTATGGTCACATTATAATAAATATTGTCTCTTGGTCCAACATCACATTTGTGACAACCATGGTCATCCATGGTCAACCATGGTCCAACATCGTATTGTGACAAAGATTGTCTCAATATGAAAATAAACCATGGTCAACTATGGCCAACCATTATCCAACGTCTCATTGTGCCAAAGGTTGTCTCAATATGAAAATAAATCATGGTCAATCATATTCCAACATCGCATTGTGACAAATATTGTGTCAATATGAAAATTATCTGTGATCAACCATGGTTAACCATGTTTATTATAAGGTTTATAATATTCGTTATTTATTATTAATATTTTTAGTAACAATATTATTGTTAGTATTACTATTTTTAAATAATACTGCTAACCATAATATTGATTATTTAATTATTCAATATTATTTAAATATTTAAATATTTAATTGATTATTAATAATTATCTATTAATAATTAATTATTTAATTACCATTACTAATTAATTAGCTAATAATTATTATTGTTTATTAATATTTATTATTTATAATTATTATTTACAATTAATAATTGAATAATTATTATTATTATTATGTATTATTTATTTATTAATTATTATTTATTATTTATTATTTATTTATTATGCTATTTATTATTATTCTTAGTGTTATAATTTAATTATTTAAATTATTTATTATTAATTATTAATTAATTATTAATTATAATAATAATTATATTTTTATTGTAATATTTTTTTTGATATTTATTTTATTATTATATATTTATCAATTGTTTTTATGTTTAATAGAGAGTCCATACAGGTGGAAAATATTTGAAATGGAATGGAATAACCTGTTGAGGAGGGGTCAAAAACTCCTCAACAGGTTATTCCATTCCATTTCAATATTCTATGTGGTAGAAACAAATGAAGCCTTCAGCATATATCAACCACATTTAATTAATTAAATGTGGTTGTGCTAGTTATAATACAAAGAGAAAATTGTAATAATAAAACACATTGGTAGTATTGTTTTAAAATTATTTGAAAATAATAAATAATATTGGTTGAGTTGCTAACTAATATTATTTAAATAAAAAATAATATTATAATAATATCTCGATTAACAATAATATTAATTGAAATTATCTAGTGATTAATTTGATTTGTAATTATAAATTTATTTTAGTTTTATAATATAATCGTAAGGTATATCTAACTAGTATAATTAATTTATATTTTCATTAGTAGTCTCTATTTCATTACAAATAGTTGAGTTTATTGTCTTATCTATTTTAAAAAAGAGAAGACTAAGATGTTTTAATTTGGATAACAAACAAGAGGTGTAAAGTAAGGAGTTTCATGATATGAATAGATGGAAAAATAATAGCACTAATAAGTACACAAGCATGCTTCCAAGGCTACCCACATTCAAAATTACATTTTTAGAAACTCTTACAAGCATGGGATTTTATCCATGATACATACACATATGCATATATCGAAGATGAGGACATTAAAGAGGCATTATAGTAGTTATGAGATCAAATTTTTGTAGAAGAAGGCGATGCTAAGTTTGAGTAATATCATCTCTAGAATAGGTTGCTCTACAAGCAAGTCATTAAGGGGATTTTGAGCTCTAAAATGGACCTCCTAAGGAAAATAATAAAATTATAGTTGAAATAATAAAATAAGAGATGAATTTAAAAAAACAAATGAAACAATTTTCTCTGTTGTATTTTTGGTAGTGCATCTCCTTATAGGTTTACTCAAATTCCAAGTGTAGAAACTCGTTGGATGCATAATTAAATTTTACATCCAAAGAGTACCCAATCATCATACCTCTCAGTAGACCCACATCAAAACAAATGAAAATACATGAAAAACTGTGTTGACACTTTTTTTTCATGTATTTTAAAATTTTTCAATGGGGGTCTACTTAGAAGTATACAGAGTGGGTGCTCATTTGATGTGGAATTTAATTATGTAGCAAACATGTATCTATACTTCACATTTGAATAACACTAGAAGGATATAAGATGAAAATTCACTTAGAAAAAGTAGTTTTCTTCTTTTCCCTCCAAAATATTTACCCTCGGGATGACATCATCATCTTGAATCCTATTGATTCTTATAAAGTTAATTTTTTCAGTACATTTTTTGTTTGAAGCCCATTTATGACGTCCAAATTCCCCTAATGCATGCTCTATGTTTGTAAAGATGAAATATTGCAAGTTATCAAAGAGGCTTGCACCTTTAAGCTTGTAGGAATTTTTGGTTTCAGGAAGACAAATGCCATCTTATAGAGTTATGTTTATTAGCATATGATTGGAGGATGTACACTTTAGATGTAATGTTACAACAAGCACAGTAATATAAAGAAATATGTGTATCATTCCTTTCCTATACCCACTATACTTTGGGATAACCTCTCCATGAATTTCCTGGGTGGTTTTCGAACAAAAAACTAATGACATGACTATCTATTTGTGATAGTTGACATGTTCAAAATGATGTGCATTCATTTTCCTTGTAAAATTGATAGCAAAGGGGAAAATGTAGAAAACATGTTTTTTTAATATGTCTAGATGCACTTTGGGATCCAATGGAGCATAATCTCAAATATGGATACCAAATTTCTCAATGGCTTCTTGGATACATTTGGGGTGAATATGGACACTAACTTGAAGAGATCTACAATTTTTCACCCACAGATAGATGGATAAATAGAAATCTCAACATGACATTAACTCATATTTTGATGGGTTACAATAAGAAGCATCCAAAGACCTAGGATGAAAATTTGAATTATATTCAATGCTCTTATAATATAACAATCCACACATCTACTAGCAATTCCTCTTTTGAAACCAGCTTTGGGTATTTATTGAGATAATACATCATAAGGGATGCATTGAAAGTAGTTTTTTTTTTTGGAAAATATTCAAAGCATATTTATTTACAAGTATAGAAGAAGAAGTCATATGAAAAGCACAAAAGAAATATGATTAGCATAAAATTGAGAAAAATTTCGAGTATGACAAGGTTTAGTTACATATAAAAAAATCAAGGCTATACGCTCTAATAAGAAGATTAGGCTTCAAGATTTTTTTTCGGTCAAATTTGAATTATTGGAGAAAGTGTGTGATAATTCTTACAGACTATGTCTAACCCCATATATGCACATTTACTTAGTATTGGATGTGAAAATTTTTAAACTCTGCGAGTTTTCCATGTTATATTAGAAAATTATGGAGCAATACTTACTTACAATAGAGGAATTAGCACTATAATATCAAGTAGAGTCGATAGAAAATACATTTTATAGAAAATCCCAAAGCTACCAATAGGGGTAAAATGTACTCTAGTAAATAGGATTGGAAAGACAACTTCCAAACAAGGCCATTGTACTCCAAGGAGAATATAGAGGAATTTTTTCCTTACCTCATTTAATAAAATATTTTGTTTGGTGAAAAGCTCCCCTAAAGGGAAGGTATGATGTAAAATGGATCATTATATAAATTTTCATCTATTTTGGTAATTTCTGAGTGGAAAATTTTGGGGAATTGGCTTGCAAACTTATCTTAAATTATAGAAACATTGCAAAATCTTATTTGTCCTTTATATGCAAAGAGTAAAATGTTTTGAAATATTTTTGTAAAATTCAAATTTCTTAGATTCTATGTAGTTTCTATAAAATTTTATTGATTTTTTAAGTTAAATCATTTATAATATGTAATTTGGGAAAATCAGATTTACAAAAATGTAAATCAGAAAATATTTTTCTTGGAAAAAATTTGGAAAATTATCTCATGGCATAAATTCAAGCCCTAAAATTTTCCCTTAAGGGCATGAATAAGTTTGGTGATTTTGGGTCTCAAACATTTCAAATGTAGTTTGAGATAATAATTTTCATTTTTTGGGGTCAAAACTTGCAAGCATAGCCTCAACCCCTCAATGTCATTCTACACATAATATGTTTCCCAATGGCCTATATATAACCTCAATCTAATTTTGCATGTAGAAAATAGCACTCCTTCTAGTTAGCATATATTACTGAATACCATCATACTAAGTTGATGTCGATTTAAACCCATTACTTAAGACATGTGGAGTTAGTCATATATGGATTTTCCAGAAGATTTGAGATGGTCCAAAAACATAACTCTAATTGAGGGTTGAGGCATGCAAAATCCGTAACTCCAAACCTAGATGACTATCATGCTATATTAAATTTTAGGCCCTAGGAATGGGGGGTTCTCTTCTTTTTATATTATTATTATTATTAAATAGTTGAGTCGATCATATAAGAGTTAGATATTGAAATATCCATGCTAACTTTATAGAGAGAAGACATAGTCCTCACCATCTATATGAGCTTTCTTTCTTATTGGGTTTCTAAAGTTTTACATGGATGATGTGTTTATTTTCTTGATCTTTCATTTCAATTTCAATTTCAATTATTTCCATAAATTTGAGCATTGAACTTATAATAATAAATCTAAAATCCAAGTAACAAACTACATAATAAAATATTTTATAATATCTTAATATCTATTAGGATGATAATTTGTAAGTTGATGAGTAAACTCAAAAAAAATCAATGAATGAAGAAATGGATGAGAACATGAAAGTGTAAGTGGAGGACTTTTCTACTTGTCAAAGTTACGGAGTTGTGCTCAAAGATTTGCGCTAAGAATTCTTGTTAATTGGGATTAAAACCTCAACCATGTAGACAAATTCTCACTTTTATATGGTTGAACAAATTATGGCTATTATAAATAAATGTTGCATAAGAGCATAACTATTGCTCAATTTAAAATTTAAGTTTATTGAAAAATGTTGCAAAGTAACCTAGTCCTTACTACTCAATTTAGAAATTGCACTTTTATATATATAATCATTGTATCTAATTTAAATTTGTAAGGGTGAGGTGAAATGGATATGAACCACTCAACAAAGTGTAAGGAATTAATAACAGTAGCTTTAATCAGCCTCAATTCTAAAGTATCTTCGTTATTCATACCAACCTTAGCAATTACCATGTTAACATAGATTTATGTGCACACTTTTACCAGATAATTATTGGATAATTATGAGAATAAACTACATTTACAAAGTAAGACTGCAATCATTTTCCATGAACTTTGTTACAATCATTTTAGTAATGTTCATAGATGTGATTACAAAGTAGTTGGGGATTATTAAATTGTGGCTAATTATTGAGAGTTTCGCAAAACAGGAGCAAGGTGATGGTGTTTTTACTCCTATTTTCAGAAATTTAAATTTAAATTTTGTGGGTTTTGATAACTTGATGAATAATCCTTTTGGACGTCACATTACAACACTTTCTTCCATTCCCATCACCGTGACATGATGCTAACCTTATGGACTCTGCTTGAGACACCACAAATCGCGAGCTTACCGATGTTCAAATAATTGTTTGCGTTATGTTGAAAAACTACTTTCAACTATTCAATGTACAGACATCCGCCTTCTATTTCCAGCGATCAGTCAAGATCGCAATATGAAAAAAAACCTTGCAGAGAGCCGCTTTCCATTTTGATTGATCAGTCAACTTCAGCGCTGTATTTTGGAAACGGAGAAAACTCAACAGCAAACCCGGATCTGAAAAAGTTTAAGCCGGAATTAATTTGATTTCGCATCACACTCAGCCCTCCGTACGAGTGCCCAAAATCGGACCCGGAATAAATCATAAGGCGGATTTAATAAAAATTCCGCGTCACAATTTTGGTGACGTCAGATGGGTTTTTTGTGACCCGAAATCGATTGCAAAAAGGTTTAATGTTTGGTTGACGTCCGGTGGTCAAAGTCCATTATATCATAAACTTTTGGTTTTAATGTTTTTTTTAAAAAAAACCGTGCGTACAGTCCACATTCATATATATATATATATATATATATATATATATATATATATATATGTTTTACATATATATGAAATGTGCATTTTCAAAAAGAGGCCGTGGGCCATAGTCAAGTATTTTTTAGTTTTTAGTTTTTAAATTTTTTTTTTTTTAAAGTTGTTTTTATTTTTATATGTTGTGGCATATAAAAAGAAGTAAAATGAAAAGGCCCGTGTGTGCATTGTTCAGATTTGTAAGTTTTATTTTTACACACAGCAGAGTGTGAAAAATTGAATTGCACAGCAGTCCATTCATTTTTTTTTGAGAGACAGAGTATTTGTCAACACACGGTAGTGAGTTGTAAATGCACAGATAGAGTGAAATTTTAGAGTGTGAGTTTTGTTTTGAACTGTGTTTGAAGCAGTCAAATTTTCTGTGTATTCCCTCAATCAGAGGAGATTTTGTAACCAAAGTTTTGAAGCTTAATGAAATAGTTTTAGAGTGAAAACTCTGTTTCCAGTGAAGAAATTTTTAATATTTTCTCTGTGTTGAAGAGGGGAATTTTATTCTCCATTGTTGTTCTAGAATTTTAAATATTCCAACATGGTATCTGAGCTAGTCCAGGCTCTTTGAAGATCAAAGAAGCTGAAGGAAAGGATTTCTTTGTTGCAACAGCTTCTCCAGCAGTGTGAAGACTCAGTCAAGAAAAATCCAAAGGTATTTCTCTATACAGATTTTGTGTTACTGTTGCAGAATAGTCAGTTATTTGAATACACAATCAAGTGTTTTTGAATCATAGTTAAGAGTGCAGAATGGCTGGAGCCAGCACTGGTATGGGTATGGGAAATATCCATCTCCCAATGTTTAATGGGAAAAATTATGACTACTGGTCAATAACTATGAGAGCTTTATTTGTCTCCCAAGACTTATGGGAATTTGTTGAGGATGGCTTTGAAGAGCCAGTAAATGAAGAAGAGTTTCAAGATTTAACTCAGGCAGAAAGAGAGTTGCTGAAGAGCAATAAGAAGAAAGACTCCAAGGCTCTCTTCTTATTGTATCAAGCAGTGCATGAGAGTGTGTTTCCAAGGATAGCAGCAGCCAAGAGATCCAGAGAAGCATAGGAAACTCTCAAGACAGCCTATCAAGGCATGGAAAAAGTGAAGACAGCAAAACTTCAGTTGTTGGGAAGAGACTTTGAGACTCTCTGTATGAAAGAGTCAGATACTATTGATTCATTCTTCACTCATGTGATTGGAATGGTTACACAAATAAGATCTCATGGAGAGACTCTTGAAGATAAGAGGATTGTGGAAAAACTCTTGAGGAGTCTACCCTCAAGATTCGATGTGATTGTCACCACCATAGAGGAGACTAAGGATCTCACAAAATTCACAATGGATGAGCTACATGCATCATTGATGACTCATGAGCAGAGATTGGGTAGGAGTGAAAACTCATCTCTAGAACATGCATTTAAGACCCAGATGTCTTTCGGAAGAGGAAGAGGGCAAGGCAGAGGAAACAAGAGAGGAAGAGGTAGAAGCCAAAACAGAGGTGGAAGGAACAGTCCAGTAAATGCTCAAGGAAGGGGCAGCAATCCAAATCAGCATCAAGGCCAAGGCAGCAGCCAGCAAAGTGGTCAACAGAATGCTCAAGGACAGAGGTATGATAAGTCCAATGTCCAATGTCACTATTGTAAAAAATATGGTCATTATGCTAATGAATGTAGAAAGAAGCAGCATGATATGGGAAGTAGAACTAGTGCAAATTTCACTAGAGAAAATCTCAGCCAAGATAATTTGTTTTTAGCTTGTAATATGGCTGAAGAAAAGAATGAGGATTTATGGTTTCTAGATTCCGGTTGTAGTAACCATATGACAGGAAACTTAGCAATGTTTTCTATGCTAGATGAGAGTGTGAAGTCACAAGTCACACTAGGAACTGATAGCAAAGTTTATGTTATGGGAAAAGGAAATGTAAATGTTTTAACAAGAAAAGGGGCAAATAAATCCATAGCAGATGTGTATTATGTTCCAGGAATGAAGTGTAACCTCTTAAGTATTGGACAACTTGTTCAAAAGGGGTATAATGTATTTTTTGAGAATGATGTTTGTACCATCATGGAAAAACCACCCAGCAAACAATGTATTGCTGAAGTGAAGATGACAAGGAACAGGATGTTCCCTCTTAGAATGAGAGAAGATTTGAAGAATGAAGAAAAGATAGCAGCAGTAGAAAAGGAGGCTATCCAAAGCGAACCAAAAGATGAAAATTGGTTGTGGCACTTGAGATTTGGACATCTCAACTTTTGAGGTCTTAATTTGTTGAACAGAAAAGGAATGGTAAGAGGTTTACCATTGATAGAGAAGTCGGACAGCCTTTGTGAAGGTTGTATCTTGGGAAAACAACACAGAGAAAGTTTTCCTTCCGGAAAAAACATAAGGGCAAAGGCACCCTTAGAGATTGTCCACTCAGATTTGTGTAGACCGATGCAAACTCCATCGCTTGCTAGCAGCCACTACATGTTAACATTCATAGATGATTTTACAAGAAAAACTTGGGTTTACCTTTTGAAAATTAAAAGTGAAGTGTTTGAAAAATTCTGCAATTTCAAAGCACCTGTGGAAAACCAAAGTGGGTTGCACATCAAAGTCCTAAGGACTGATAGAGGAGGTGAGTATATCTCTAAATATTTTCTACGTTTTTGTAGAGAAAATGGTATTCAAAAGCAGTTTACAACTAGATATACACCGCAGCAAAATGGAGTAGCCGAAAGGAAGAATAGAACCATAATGGACATGGTGAGGAGTATGTTAAAGGCAAAGCATTTGCCTAATGATTATTGGGCTGAAGCTGTACATTGTGCAGCATAAATTTTGAATAGGTGCCCTACAAAAGCAGTGATGAACAAAGTGCCGGAAGAGGCATGGAGTGGCACAAAGCAAAGTGACACATATGAAGGTTTTTGGATGTGTGGCTTATGCACACATTCCAGATCAGCTAAGGAAGAAGTTGGACAGCAAGGGGGAGAAATGTATTTTCATTGAATACAGTGAGGAATCCAAGGCCTACAGGTTATACAACCCATCCACCAAGAAGTTTATTGTGAGCAGAGATGTTCAGTTTATTGAGGAGGAAGCTTGGGATGGAAGCATAGAGAAAACAGTGAATGTTAAACACTGTTTATCTCATGATGAAGATGATGATGAATTGGCTGAAATACATCTCCAAACAGCAGCACCAACACAAGAGAAGCAAGAGACACCCTTGAGGAGAAATGAGAGTTCTTCTCCAAGCACACCACAAGGAGGAAATTCAAGTGCTTCTTCAAGCATTTGTACACCTAATGAAAGAGGTAAGAAGTTCAGAAATTTGAATGACATTTATGCACAAGAGGCAGCAAATGAATGTATCAATTCTTTGTTTGCTTTATATTGTCATGTTGATGATCCTGTTCATTTCGAAGAAGCTATTAAGGATAAGAAATGGATAGAAGCTATGGATGAGGAGATTAATGCCATAGAAAGAAACAAGACTTGCGATTTGGTTGAACTCCCAAAAGGTAAAGATGTCATTGGAGTTAAATGGGTCTACAAGACCAAGAGTAATGCTGAAGGCGAAATAGAGAGACACAAGGCAAGACTTGTCATCAAAGGGTATAAGCAAAAGCATGGGATAGATTATGAGGAAACTTTCACACCGGTTGCAAGAATGGAAACCGTGTGAGCAGTGCTGTCCATAGCAGCACAAAACAAGTGGAAAGTTTACCAAATGAACGTGAAGTCAGCATTCCTAAATGGAGTGTTAATGGAAGAGGTTTACATTGAACAACCTCTCGGCTATGAAAAGAAAGGCCAAGAGCACAAAGTGTGCAAGTTGAAGAAAGCTCTTTATGGGTTGAAGCAAGCACCAAGAGCATGGTAATGTAGGATAGATTCCTATCTACTGGAAAATGGATTTGAAAAGTGTGAGGGAGAACCCACCCTCTGCATCAAAGAAAAAGATGGAAAAATGTTGATTGTAGTTTTATATGTTGATGATGTTATTTTCATAGGTAATGATGATTACCTTATTGAAAATTTTAAAACAGTCATGAAAGAAGAATTTGAAATGACTGACATGGGTTTGTTGAAATACTTCTTAGGAATAGAAGTAGAACAAGATGAAAATGGGATTTTTATCTCACAGGAAAAATATGTTAATGAAGTGCTTGAAAGATTTAATATGCAGGAGAGCAAAACAACGATCACTCCCACAGTGATGGGATTAAAACTCAGCAGAGAAGACAACAACAAGGATTTTGATCCTAGCTTGTATAAGAGCATAGTTGGCAGCCTCATGTATTTGACTGCAACTAGACCAGACATAATGCATGCTGTTAGTTTGATTTCCAGATTTATGGAGAAGCCAAAGGATGCACATTGGCAGGCAGTGAAGAGAATTCTGAGGTATGTTAAAGGTACAAAAAGGTTTGGTATTTTATATACTGCTTCAGAAAATTCAGATTTAGTTGGATACACTGACAGTGATTGGGCTGGAAGTGTAGATGATCGGAAGAGCACTTCCGATTATGTCTTTCACATGGGTTCAGGAGCCATTTCATGGGCTTCTAAAAAACAACCCATTGTAACATTGTCTACAGCAGAGGCAGAATATGTGGCAGCTACAGCAGCAGCGTGTCAAGCAATTTGGATGAGGAGGATGTTAAGTTTGTGCCAAGAGCAGGTAAAAGGAACAGTGATTTATTGTGACAATAGCTCAGCTATTGCATTATCCAAGAATTTTGTGTTTCACAAGAGAACGAAACACATTGACACAAAGTTTCATTCCATCAGAGAATTGGTAAACAATGGTGAAATTGTTCTGGAACACTGCAGAACTCAGGAGCAGTTTGCAGACATTCTGACCAAGCCATTGGGGCAGAAGAGTTTTGAGTTTTTGAGGAAATGTCTGGGTATGACTGATAACCCAGCAGCTGAAAGTAAGGGGGAGTGTTGAAAAACTACTTTCAGATGTTCAATGTACAGGCAGCCGCCTTCTATTTCTAGCAATCAGTCAAGATCGCAGTATGAAAAAAAACCTTGCAGAGAGCCGCTTTCCATTTTGATTGATCAGTCAACTTCAGCGCTGTATTTTGGAAACGGAGAAAACTCAACAGCAAACCCGGATCTGAAAAAGTTTAAGCCGGAATTAATTTGATTTCGCATCACACTCAGCCCTCCGTACGAGTGCCCAAAATTGGACCCGAAATAAATCATAAGGCGGATTTAATAAAAATTCCGCGTCACAATTTTGGTGACGTCAGCTGAGTTTTTTGTGACCCAAAATCGATTGCAAAAAGGTTTAATGTTTGGTTGACGTCCGGTGGTCAAAGTCCATTATATCATAAACTTTTGGTTTTAATGTTTGTTTTAAAAAAAACCATGTGTACAGTCCACATTCATATATATATATATATATATATATATATATATATATATATATGTATGTTTTACATATATATGAAATGTGCGTTTTCAAAAAAGAGGCCGTGGGCCATAGTCAAGTATTTTTTAGTTTTTAGTTTTTAAATTTATTTTTTTTAAGTTGTTTTTATTTTTATATGTTGTGGCATATAAAAAGAAGTAAAATGAAAAGGCCCGTGTGTGCATTGTTCAGATTTGTAAGTTTTATTTTTACACAAAGCAGAGTGTGAAAAATTGAATTGTACAGCAGTGCATTCATTTTTTTTGAGAGACAGAGTATTTGTCAACACACAGCAGTGAGTTGTAAATGCACAGATAGAGTGGAATTTTAGAGTGTGAGTTTTGTTTTGAACTGTGTTTGAAGCAGTCAAAGTTTCTGTGTATTCCCTCAGTCAAAGGAGATTTTGTAACTAAAGTTTTGAAGCTTAATGAAATAGTTTTTAGAGTGAAAACTCTGTTTCCAGTGAAGAAATTTTAATATTTTCTATGTGTTGAAGAGGGGAGTTTTATTCTCCATTGTTGTTCTGAAATTTTAAATATTCCAACCATTACACTTACTGGAAAGTTGTGAATTACTTAATGGACACTACGGAATTCCTTAGGAGGAAATAAATTTGTGGGAGGAAATATCGTTGTTGGAGACGCAACTTGACAAACAACTATAAATTGATTGCACTGTAACTCTTACAGTTGAGTTTTTATATATGACTTCGAAGAACTTACGGTCAAAACCCTTTAACACCTTTGAGGTAAAATTCAATGGAGGAGTTAACTGGGCACAAGGAATACAAAACATATCGATAAGTTTGAGTTTAAACTTTGATTGTGTAAGTTTTTTGGGTATGAGAAAAATAGTTTGATTCTTAAAGTGGGTTTGTAATTGTATAACAAAATTCAACACAAATAAATCTACCAAAACAGAAGTAGCATCACATAGATTGCAAATCGATTGAAATATCATAGTCTTCCATGAAAAGTATACAATTTTGTTCTGAATAATGAAATGAACATATGCATATGTTTACTAGAATATCACGCGAGATCCGCCTGGCAGTATGTTATGAACATTATTGTGAGTGATCATGCCATATAACAATATATCAGTCCATAGCGGAGGATTCCTCACAGAGGAAAGCAGCATCGGCATTTTTGTCACTACAGTAGAGACATGGATGTTGTGAGTACTCTCCTTCATCCAGCAATTTTCTTGCCCTCAAAACCAATTCCCTGTTGCTGATGGGTTTTCCATGTTGTTCCAGAACTGATTGAATAGCGTTACTGAATGCTCCATATGCTTTACTCACATCCTCTGTAGGGCATGCGTCGGCAGATGTCTCATCAGTTTGGCATCCGCTCAATAGAATACCCATGTCCTCATGTATACGCTGCTTCCCCTGCTGCAATTCATGTTGTTCTAGTAGTCCCATTTCCTCCAGGAAAGAGGAGTCATCAGTAACAAGCCTTTGAACTTTGGAGCTAGCTTTCTTCCCGAAAAGCTTAAATAGAGCGCTCTTAATTTTATGAGCTTCCATCTCAGCTTCTCCAGTTTCTTCTCTCAAGAACCGCAGTATTGAGTCCAACGGTAAGAACTTGTTCTTTCTCTTTCTTTCTGGAACTTTCAACGATCTGTTGGCTGTGGCGTGAGGTCCAATTTGCTCTTTCTCTTTGTCAATTAAGCCTCCACTGTGGCATGAGTCTGAAACCATGGTGAAAGATGTTCCAAGAGGCACTATGTTTACCATTAACCGGAAGTCTTCATCTGCAATATGCCATATATCACATATTCAATATTTCATAATAATCACAACCCTAAATAAGATGTTAAATTCAAGATTGAATTTATCTAACTGGGAAACGCTGTATGAAAGTAGGACTTACCTGTAAGGAGGTTGAAATCGCATGGAACGATACACTCGTCATAGCCGGTGGAGTTCTGCAGTGGAACCAGAGTTCCATGGCCGCTGTACTGAAAGAAGAGAACGTCTCCAGGCTTGGCCTGACGAATCATTTTGATGAGAGCCAAGCAAATGTTTTCTCCAGTGGGCTTTGTATACGAATCGTCTGTGTCGATAAGGAGATTGATATTTTCTTTGGCAAAGGCGAAGCGATGAATGAGGATGTTTTGCATCCTCATAACGTCGTTCACACATCCGTGAAGTTCATTTTCTGTGTTGGGATAGTTGCATCCCACCAACACAGCGTATTTCATTTTGTCGTTCTTGGCCATGCTTTTAACCCCGATCGCACAGATGTGTATGAAGATTATGCCCACTTCTTGCAGGGAATTATGGTACTCCGAGATGAATTATATGAAAGAAGCTGATCAAGAAGTTGGAATATGAAAGGGTGGGACGGGGGCTTGATGAATAATTTGGAATACGAAGGGCTGTAACTGTGGCTGTATTTATATTTTAAGAAGCTGCAATATGGTGTAGAATCGTTACAAGGAAACCCTTAACTTTCACGGCTCGGAGACCTAATCCTTCAATCTTCCTACCCACCGCCATGATGAGAACATTTTTCTAAGATTTGAGACTGTCAATGACGTGATGGATACACAGATCCGACGACCACGCAAGCAAGCACAGAATGGCTTGTGTGTGGGATTCGTCTTCTGCACATCTCAGCCGAGTCATTGGCAGCTTGAAATGGATATATAGCCGCAACAGGGCTGCCATTATTCCTTGAGAAAAACCTTTAATCTTCGAGATGCGAGAAGGCAAGTCATCTGAATAAGAATAAGGTGCGTTTTTTAAACTGCATATCGTGTGATGAGCGAGCTTGATTGCGTAAGTCATTCTGCGTAACAACAAAGCATATTCCCAAACAAAGTAAATACACGAAAAGAAAATTGGACAAAAAGTCTTTGAACCACATAGACACACTCCATGATGCCTTCGCTTCTCTGTGGTCTTTTTTAATTCATTTGGTATTAAAACTTTTGGATGATGTAATCTAATTTAATTAAGCTTAGCAAGGAAACCACAGGAAGCAATACAGATAATTAATATTCTATTAATAATAAACAATAATATATTATTAATAAGAATAATTAACAAACAAATTATAATTATAATTTTAAAAAATATTATTAAAAATAAAATATTTTAAAATCAATTTTGAATAAAATATTTTAATTCATAATTTTAATATGAATTAAAATATTAGAATTGGTTATATATATATATATATATATATATATATATATATATATATATATTATAACTTGTGACTACATTTATTGTTTAACTAACTTAAGTTATTAAAATTTTAACTTATTTGATTAAATCTTATAATAATTTTAGGTTTTATTATTTTTATTAGTATTGTTTGTTTTGATTTTTCTATTTTTAATATATACATATATTTGTTCGTTTTAATTTTTATTTATTTAATTAGTTATTTATTTATTTAATTAATTATATTGATTATAATATTTTATTTCATTAATGTTAAATTTTATAAATTTATAAGTGATTTTTTGATGGGATCGTTGGATTTAGATTCACACAACCACCATTCTTTTTTATGATAAACTACAGTAAGTAGTTCGAAACCCATCATTTCTCAACTGATTATGTGATGTTTTTCCTTGTTGAAATATGTTTTATTTAATTGGCTCAGATTTCTAGCCAGGCTTTAAAAATATTATTTTTTATTGTTAAGAATAACTCAAACTGTCTTGTTTTCCCCCAAAAAATAGGTTGAACATGACTAAGCTTATTTTAGAGTCCATAGACCCATAAATAGTCGTAGTCGAGGAAAATGAGTATTTCCTTCTTACCACAAGATAATATACCTGCGTTAATCCTACAGTGAACATTTCCTTTCTCAAAGCATTTATGGATCTATAAATTCGAAAATAAACATCGCCTTTGATAATCCAAACTATTGGATTTACCTTCTCTCATTGTCCGCCACATTCCCATATTAATTGAACTAAATGGTCAACCCAGATCGAATCCTTTAAAATCAAGAATTCTAAATCAGAAGTCGCTTTCGGACTTCGTGTCCGTCGGATACCCTCAACACAAAATCGAGTGTGGGCCGACGCAATAGTTCTCGCGATCCAGGTCGAGTCATTATTCACTCCACGCTATAACAGATGGTACGTTCGACAGTTTATTGGTGTTTTTTTAAAATATGTTTCAGTTTAATTTCTTTAGAATTTGTGGAATAATAAGTTTGAGCTGTGAAATATTTATTATTTAAATATTTTTTAAGGTTTTTTTTTAATCTACAAACATTCCAAAATATGTATGATGCAAAATATTTAATAGCTAGACAGCCGGACTCACAAAAAATACATATATAATATGATGCCATTAATATTTAGGTGAATGGTCTGTACAGGATTATTATTCTTCCATTGGAGACGCAATCTAGCGATTCACCCGTTGTAAACGCAATCTACCTATTCACGCGTAGGTAAAGGAACTTACAACTTACAGAGAAAAGAGAAGATAGCGTGAATAGGGAGGTATTCTATTAAATATTCATTTGGTTGAGACCCCTGAAACACTATGAATGATGTGTCAAGGCAAACCCAACTTAATTGCATTGTCAAGATAGGCGAATGTCACTCACTCTCCGGAAATCTAAAATTTTCTCATGTTTGGTGAAAAAAGTCACACTATTATAACCTAAGTCACACTATTTTTATCCTCTCACGCCCCATTTGTTTGGCCTTTGATATGTCACATGCACACTTTACGAAATCCAAGCTTGTTATCGAAATACAGTTAATAAAAAAAAGCTCTAGAATCAATATATAAAGTAATTAAGGTAAGGTTAGTTGTACATGCAATAACTATGGATAGTTAAAACTAATTGAAGCTAAGTGTGCTTTATGTTCTGCTAATGTGCACATGCACCGCATGCAAGCAGTAAGTTAACTAACTAAGCCATGGGCACATCGCATGTAAGCATTCGAGTTAACTAGCTAAAAACAAGTGCACATTACATGCAATCTCTAGAGTTGAACTAAAGCTAATCTAGGTGCATGTACACCAACACCCCCCCTTAAGCATAACTTAGGTGAGTGTAATGCAAAATGAATGAGTCTCGGCAACATGGCCATTTTAGGTACCCATATACAATGCATGAAAAGAGGAAAGAGGGAAAACCCAGTGGGAAGAAACCCCCCCCCCTAAATATAATTGAAAAGTAGAGAAAAGACAACTGCTAAGCATTGGTGTCCTTCACCCCGAGATGATCTCGCTGAAATCAAAACTTCTGCTCAGTGAAATTCTTGGTGAAGATATCAACAGTGTGCTCGAACTTGGAAAATATTGAAGATCAATGATCCCATCTTGGATCTGGAGGAATAAGCTTCATTTTTGGAAGTAGAGGTATCAACTCCCATGTTTGGATCAAGGACTGAATTTCCTTATACATGGTTGCATGCCAATATGGATTCCCTGCAACTTCATCATGCATTTGACGATCAAATTCATGTACCCTATATGCATGCATGAGAATGGTTGTCTCTAGGGATGCATGCATGTGCATGTGTGGCCTTCGAGATGCCTTTGTGGTTGCATACATGTGCATACATGGGTTCAATCTCATGTAAAAGAGACTAACATTTTGTCTGATCCTCTTGCAGGTCTGGCTCGAGGGATTCTTTCTCTCAGGTGAAAATACTCTGCCTCTTTTACTGAGCTGAGTTTTGTTTTTTGTTTTTTTTTTGTTTCCTCATCTAGTTTCAATCTTAACTCATACTTGGAGTTATTTTCATGTTTTTAGGTAATCTTCAGTGAAACCCTACTAGAGTACTACGCGGCACTCCAATACGGTCACAACTAACCCTACATTCGCCCTTAACATGTATTCTGCACCTTTGAAGAGGGATTGTAGTTGGGTTTTATATGGCGCTGGTAAAAGAGATCTCTAGGTTTTCCAAAATCGTCCTAGGGTTCCATCTACCGAATTTTTGGTGTATTTATTTCCTTTTGTCCATGAATAGTGCTCAGGGTTTTACCCTAGCGTATTATTCATGAATGGCTAACTGGATACTCTGTTTTATCGATTTTTTAAACAATTTTCCAGTTGTTAAGTTTGGGGGCGGAGCCCAGTAATGTTGTACTGAACATTCAAGTTTCCAATTTGATACTTGTAGTTTTTCTTCACTGTTAAGCTTATCGGTTTGGATGTTTTTAGAATTTTTCCTCCGACATTACTCTGTATATGAAAATATTTCCTTTTATGCTACAGCTGGTTAATATTCTTGAATTCATCTCACGGAAATATGTAATCTTGCTAAATTTCTTCATGTTTCAACCGTCTTAAGGGTTTACAGTTCCTTGCTCACTTTTATTTGTTCGACATATGGAAGTACTTAAACCCGTAACTTCGTTTTATATGTTTATGAGTTCACCCCTGCAACGGTGCCCGGACCACCATGGGTTAAGTCTGTGTTAATCTGGGGACTGGCCGCGGTCGATGTACCTAGGTTCAGGGTTACTTCCAGAACCAAGGTCAACAGACTGTCGTGACCAGGTTTTCCCTACCCTGATACTGTCCTAGAACAATCTCCCAATAATGAATTTATTCTTCTTTTCGAACCCTATTCTCTCCAAAGAATAGTCTAACACTGTTATGGAAGGTATTTGTTTTTTCTGCTATATTTACAGAGATTCCAAAAGCGTTCTTTCATTGCTTGTTAAATCAACTCTAGTTAAAAAAAAAACATATAAATATAGTTGTACAACATTTCAATAGAATGTATAATGTAGAAGCTATTCTTATAGTTTTCAATTCCGTCATCATTTCCCTGTCTCCTAAGAAACATTGACAACAGAGAAAGATTTAGCTTTATTATTGCTTTGTTCAATGATAGTACGATTGTAGAAAAGAGTAGCGTTAAGTACTGATTTACTTTTCTATTTTCCTACATATACATTCATGTATATATATACTCATAAATAAACAGTACTCCATCATTTTTGTGAACAACCATCTAATCCAGTGATATCTTGTTAATAATTGCACAGTAGTACTTCCTGCATATACATACATATATAAAGAAATTCATAATAAGACAGTACCCCACACATCTACAATACTGTGTACAGCCTTCTAATCCAGTAATGTCTTGTTAAAAAATTGCACAGTAGTACTTATCTGAGACTAAATAGGTTCAAGCCGAGGTCCTCCCAACCATTCAAGGGAGGCTATTACGTCCTCCACTTGCCCCCTAGCTCCAGAATCTGGAGAGTGTCACGGGTTAACAGTGGATTCTTCTGTTGTGACCTCTGGATGGCCAATCCAGTCACCCTCAGATATTCTGGCTTTACAAGGGCTGCTGAAAGCTATTTTCAACTGGACCCAACCAGCTCTAGAAAATGCTCCCCCTTTACCAATTTCACAGAACCCCTACTCCTCTCCTGGGATTCAGCTTTATCCTCAGAGGAGTAGGTAACTTTTTCCAACTGTTTCCCCAACCACCTCCTATTCTTGGAAACATTTCTTTACCATCAGCTTTATGTATATTTCATATTAAAAGATTTTCTTCTTTTATTTTGATTAAATGCTTCTAATTAATAAATCAGTGACTAAAATAGTTTTGCTAAATTAACAGTAATTTTTAAGTTTTTCTTGCCAAATAAGAGAAACTAAGAAAATTGTCTTTAACTAGTCAACATTAGGTAAGTTTAATGAAGCTGTGACAACTTCCCCCCTAGAAGTAACACCGTCCTCGGTGTTTCAGCCCAACTCTCTAAAGAGCTCTGGATAAGCTTCCCACATAAATTTCTCGTCCTCCCAAGTAGCTTCTTCCGGTTCGAAATGCTTCCATTGCACTTTTACCTGGACGACTACTCGTTTACGGAGTTCGATTTCTCTTCGGTCAAGTATGCATTGCGGCTCTACCAGAAACTCTCCGTCCGGTTCTACCTTAAAAACATAATGTTTTCAAGTCAGTACTCAACATTTTCGTTCAAAATTTTAACTTAGGATTTTATCTTTATCCTACTTGAATATTTTTCCAATGAATCACATGTTTTTCATCATGAACATATCGCTTTAGTAAAGACACATGGAATACATTGTGCACTTGAATGTGGTTAGGTAAAGCTAACCAATAAGCCACTGGTACTACCCTTTCCAATACTTGGAAGGGTCCACAGTATCTGGGAGATAATTTACCACAAGAGGTCCACCTCAAGGTACTCCTCTTGGGTTTAACTCTTATGTAAACATGATCTCCTACTCCGAACTCACGATAAGACCTTTTTTATCTACATAACTCTTTTGCCGATCTTGAGCGGCCTTTAGGTTTTGTCTTATTCTTTTTACTTCAGCTTCCATTTCTGCCAACATCTCAGGTCCCAACAATAACTTAGTTCAGGACTACTCCAATTTATAGGTGTACGACATTGCCTACCATACAATGCCTCGAAGGGACTCATTTTTAAGGAGTCATGATACCCGTTGTTATAAGCAAACTAAACTAGGTGCAAATAATCCTCCCACTTGGTTGGCTGCTGCATCACATACATGCGCAGCATATCTTCCAATACTTGGTTTACCTGCTCTGTTTTCCCATCATTCTAAGGGTGATAGGCAGTGCTAAAGTTTATTTGTGCTCCCAAACCCGAAAACAAGGCTTTCCAGAATGCGGATGTGAACTTAACATCCCGGTCTGAAATTACAGTCTTAGGTATGCCATGCAACCTGAAGATTTCCTTCATAAAGATATCCGCAATCTGTATTGTCTTGTATGTTGACTGTACCGGTATAAAATGTGCAGATTTGCTTAATCGGTCCACCACTACCATGATCGAGTCATGTTGTCTTTTGTTCGCAATAAACCCGTGATGAAGTATACGGAGATAACCTCCCATTTCCACTCAGGTATAGGTATGGGCTGCAATAATCCAGTAGGGTGCTGGTGTTCCACCTTTACCTGTTGACATTCCAAACATTTGCTTAAATATTCAGCTATATCTTTACGCATGCCCGGCCAATAATATGCCTTTCTTATTGCAGTAAGAATTTTTTGATATCCCGGATGACCTGCATAATTGCTGCAATGGAATTCATTTAGTATTAACTCTTTCAGAGTTATACGATTAGGCACATATATTCTTCCTCGGAAGGTCAACACTTGATCCTCGTTTCTTCCATACTCAGATGTCTTGCCTTGTTTCCTATCTTCTTCAATTTGTTGCCATAGGAATTTGTATTCCGGATCTTTCTGCGCCTCTTCCTTTAGTCGTTCCAAGAATTGGCTTTCTAGTTGATTATAATATAATGCATAAATGCCATGTAGTTTCCTACTCAATGCATCAGCTACCCGATTTTCCTTTCCTGCACGTGTTGTATATCCATGTCAAATTCACTCAGAAAAGCATTCCATCTTGCTTGTCTAAAATTTAAATCTGCTTGCTTAAAATAATTAGTTAAGCTGCTATGGTCTGTTTTAAGTACAAACCTCTTACCCAACAGGTAATGTCTCCACACTCAGAGAGCATGTACCACAACTGTCAGCTCCAAATCATAAGTGGAATATTTCTGTTCATGGTCTTTTAGTTTTCTAGACTCATATGCCACCACTTTGCCTTCCTGGGTCAATATAGCTCCAACACCCTCTTTACTTGCATCAATACAAACCTTATAATCTTTAGCAGGGTCTGCTACCCTCAACACTGGTGCTGTAGTTAAGAGTTGCTTCAGCTTCTCAAAGCTGTCCTGGCACTCTTTTTTCCATTTGAATAACTTTCCCTTCTTCTGCAAAGATGTAATAGGGAAAGAAATTTTAGAAAATCCTTTTATAAATCTTCTATAATACCCTGCTAATCCCATAAATGATCTAATATCAACGACATTTTGGGGTACTTTCCATTCCATGATAGTTTTGATCTTTTCTAGGTCAACAGTGATTCCTTCAGTTGATATAACATGTCCCAGATATTGGATTTCTATTTTAAAGAAATCGCATTTACTAAACTTGGCGTAAAGCTGATGCTTTCTTAACATCTCCAAAACTATCCTCAAATGCTCTTTGTATTCCTCTTCACTTTTAGAATATATCAGTATGTCATCTATGAAGATAAGTACAAAGTTATCCAGAAAATTGATGAAAGATGCCATGCATCAATCTCATAAAGGTTGCTGGTGCGTTCATCAATCCAAAAGGTAGCACCACAAATTCATAATGCCCATAGCGGGTACGAAATGTTGTCTTAGAAATATCTTCATCTTTAATCTGAATCTGATGATATCCAGATCTTAAGTCTATTTTAGAGAACACCTTAGCCCCTCTTACTTGATCGAATAAGTCATCTATTCTTGGTAAGGGGTATTTATTCTTAACAGTTAGCTTATTAAGCTGCATGTAATCTATGCACATACATAATGTTCTGTCCTTCTTTCTAACAAAAAGGATCGGTGCCCCCCATGGAGACACACTTGGGCAGATATAGGCCTTGTCTAGTAGCTCTTGTAGCCGCATTTTCATTTCTGTTAATTCTGGCACGCTCATTCTATACGGAGCTCTCGACACTGGGGAGGCTCCTGGCAACAATTCTATGGTGAAGTCGATATCCCTTTTAGGCGGCAAAATAGAAATGTTTTCTGGGAAAACATCCAGAAATTCCTGTACTACTGGAATTTATTCCATCATTGGTGCTGTTTCTTTAGAGTCTATATACCCCACCTAAATTTCATACAACTGGCATCCTTTTTTGATGCATTTACCCATTTGGGATGTTGTGTTTGGTCGTAGTTGTACCGAATTTTTAATTCCTTGAATCTATTTTCATGTGCCATCTTTCATTCTATAATAAATGACCTTTTCCTTGTAGTCCACTAAGGTCCAGTGTCTTTCCAACCAGTCCATGCCCAATAACACATCATAAGATCCTAGTGGTAAGATGTTTAGATCTACTTGTAACTGTTGTTCTGCCACTTCTAGCACACAGTTAGGAACTTTTGCAGTTACCTTTCGTTTTGCCCCAGTAGCTAGCTATACTAACCAGGAATTCTTAAATTTCTGTTCCTTCAATTTACACATTTCCACTAACTTGGGACTTACATAACTCAAACTTGCTCCAGGATCTACTAAAATTGAAAAAGGTTTAGTTAGCAAAGACTTACCTTCTAGTTCAATCATTGTGGGCTGAAAATCAGCCTGCTGGTCTTCCAAGCTGCATTGATACAAAGTATGTTACGCACCACGTCCCCCAACGTAGATGCTTCCTACAGATTTGCTACAGTTTCACTTTTATTTCGCTGTGGACAGGTTTTATAATAATGAGCCTCTCCACAACCCCAGCATTACAAAGGAGGTTTTGTATTTTGTCCCTACTCTCGCTTGCTAGATGCTTCCGTGGGCTTCTCTTCCCCTGGCCATTTGGTTCTTTGGTGATTTCTACCAAATTTCTTACTGATGGAGTTTCGTGCTGCGCCTTTAAAATTTCCACTTTTACTGCTTTTAAAATTGGAATTATTTTTCTGGTTTTTCTTTGGCTGCCAGCTTTTCCCTCCTTCACCTTTGGCCTTGGACTGCTAATAGCACATCCCGGCTTTACGAATGGCTTCATCCATGGTCTGAGGATTAACAAATTCTATTCGTTCCCTCATATGAGTAGGTAGACTACTTAGAAACCTCTGCACTTTGGCCTTTTCCTCTCGAAGATAAGGAATGTAGTGTAGCAGGGAAGTGAATTTAGTGACATAATCGTCCACTGTCATATGTCCCAACCGTAGATCATGGAATTCCTTAGCCTTATCATCATAAAACCTTTCTTTCAAATACTTGTCTTTGAAGTACTGCTGAAACAGCTCCCAAGTAATGTCCTGTTCATAAATGCTGCGTACATTTTTCACTTCCTCCCACCACAGAGTGGCATTTTTCCGTAACTGGTATATAGCCAATCGGGCCTTCAGATTGCTACTATATTCATACACCTGGAAGTACTTATTTATATTAATTAACCAGGCTTGAGCCACCTCCTCTGCCTCACCATCAAAAGTTGGTGTTTTAATTTTGCGAAATTCCCCCTGCAATTCCACTTTCTGTCTCTTATTGTCTTGCTAGTCAGAAAAATTGCCCAACTCCGCCTCATTGTAATTCTTGTTTTTTCTTTTCTGGGAGGGATTATTTTCAGCTCTGCCTGTAGTGTTGTTTCTAGTTTGTTGGTCTTCTTGTTATGCTGATAATTCTTTTTCAGCACTGGGATGCCCCATCTCCTGATTTTGTTTGTCTGATAAACTCTTTAAAATTTTCTCCTGGTCTTGCAATAGTCACTCATTGTCTTTTCTGAGTCTTAACATTTCCTCTTGTAGTTGTTGCACTGTGTTCAACAAAAAACCAGTTTGGTGCTGCTATTCTTCGAGTAACCGACTGGTCTTTTAATGTTGTTCTACACTTAATTGTACCCACATTTCTAGGTTCATGACCACTGCTGGAGTTTCCTCTGGTTGCGCCTGTGATGTTGTCGCTCTTCTCATTATTACCCGCTCTCTTACTCTCTCTGTGCACTATTCATATACACAGCTTCACTGTTAGTAGACCCTCAAGGTTCCAGCATAGTAACTTGGCTTTGATACCACTTGTCAAAAGGCTAAGGAATTCCATGATCTACTGTTGGGACAGATGACAATGGAAAATTATGTCACTAAATTCACTTCCCTGCTATGCTACGTTCCTTATCTCCGAGAGGAAAAGGCCAAAGTGCAGAGGTTTCTGAGTAGTCTACCTACTCATATGAGCGAACTAATAGAATTTGTTAATCCTCAGACCATGGATGAAGCCATTCGTAAAGCCTAGATGTGCTATCAGCAGTCTAAGGCCAAAGGTGAAGGAGGAAAAAGCTGGCAGCGAAAGAAAAACCAGAAAAATAATTCCAATTTTAAAAGCAGTAAAAGTGGAAATTTTAAAGGCACAGCACGAAACTCCATCAGTAATCAATTTGGTAGAAATCACCAAAGAACCAAATGGCCAGGGGAAGAGAAGTCCACGGAAGCATCTAGCAAGCCAGAGTAGGGACAGACAACAAAACCTCCTTTGCAATGTTGGGGCTGTGGAGAGGCTCATTATTATAAAAACTATCCATAGCGAAATAAAAGTGAAAATGTAGCAAATCTGCAAGAAGCATCTTCGGTGGGGGACGTGGCGCGTAACATACCCCGTATCAATGCAGCCTTGGAAGACCGGCAGGCTGATTTTCAGCCCACAATGATTGAACTAGAAGGTAATTTACTAACTAAACCTGTTTCAATTTTGGTAGATCCTGGAGAAATTTTGAGTTATGTAAGCCCCAAGTTAGTAGAAATGTGTAAATTGAAGGAACAAAAATTTAAGAATTCCTAGTTAGTATAGCTAGATACTGGGGCAAAACGAAAGGTAACTGCAAAACTTCCTAACTGTGTGCTGGAAGTGGCAGAACAACAGTTACAAGTAGATCTAAATATCTTACCACTGGGATCTTATGATGTGCTATTGGGTATGGACTAGTTGGAAAGACACTGGACCTTAGTGGACTGCAAGGAAAAGGTCATTTATTATCAAATGAAATATGGCACACGAAAAGAGATTCAAGGAATTAAAAATCCAGTACAACTACAACCAATCACAGCATCCCAAAAGGGTAAATGCATCAGAAAAGGATGCCATCTGTATGCAATTCAGGTGGGGTATACAGACTCTTAGGAAAAGGCACCAATGATGGAAGAAATTCCAGTAGTACAGGAATTTCTGGATGTTTTCCCAGAAAAAATTCTTGGTTTGCTGCCTAAAAGGGATATCGACTTCACCATAGAATTGTTGCCAGGAAACTCCCCGGTGTTGAGAGCTCCGTATAGAATGAGCGTGCCAGAATTAACAAAACTGAAAATGCAGCTGTAAGAGCTGCTAGACAAGGGCTATATCCGCCCAAGTGTGTCTCCATCGGGGGCACCGGGCCTTTTTGTTAGAAAGAAGGACGGAACATTACGTATGTGCATAGACTACAGGTAGCTTAATAAGCTAACTGTTAAGAATAAATATCCCTTACCAAGAATAGATGACTTATTCGATCAAGTAAGAGGGGCTAAGGTGTTCTCTAAAATAGACTTAAGATCTGGATATCATCATATTCAGATTCAAGATGAAGATATTTCTAAGACAACATTTCGTACCCGCTATGGGCATTATGAATTTGTGGTGCTACCTTTTGGATTGACGAATGCACCACCAACCTTTATGAGATTGATGCATGGCATATTTCATCAATTTCTGAATAACTTTGTACTTATCTTCATAGATGACATACTGATATATTCTAAAAGTGAAGAGGAACACAAAGAGCATTTGAGGATAGTTTTGGAGATGTTAAGAAAGCATCAGCTTTACGCCAAGTTTAGTAAATGCGATTTCTTTAAAACAAAAATCCAATATCTGGGACATGTTATATCAACTGAAGGAATCGCTATTGACCCAGAAAAGATCAAAA
Organism: Pinus albicaulis; assembly: GCA_034641835.2. Classification (NCBI taxonomy): domain Eukaryota; kingdom Viridiplantae; phylum Streptophyta; class Pinopsida; order Pinales; family Pinaceae; genus Pinus; species Pinus albicaulis. The sequence goes on from CM076574.1 coordinate 578,178,776, forward strand.
CTATCATGGAATGGAAAGTACCCCAAAATGTGGCTGATATTAGATCATTTATGGGATTAGCATGGTATTATAGAAGATTTAAAGAAGGATTTTATAAAATTTCTTTCCTTATTACATCTTTGCAGAAGAAGGGAAAGCTATTCAAATGGACAAAAGAGTGCCATGATAGCTTTGAGAAGCTGAAGCAACTCTTAACTACAACACTAGTTTTGAGGGTAGCAGACCCTGCTAAAGATTATGAGGTTTGTACTGATGCAAGTAAAGAGGGTGTTGGAGCTATATTGACCCAGGAAGGCAAAGTGGTGGCATATGAGTCTAGAAAACTAAAAGACCATGAAAAAAAATATTCTGCTTATGATTTGGAGCTGACAGTTGTGGTACATTCTCTCCGGGTGTGGAGACATTACCTGCTGGGTAAGAGGTTTGTACTAAAAATAGACCATAGCAGCTTAACTAATTATTTTAAGCAAGTAGATTTAAATTCTAGACAAGCAAGATGGAATGCTTTTCTGAGTGAATTTGACATGGATATACAGCACGTGAAGGGAAAGGAAAATCGGGTAGCCGATGCATTGAGTAGGAAACTACATGGCATTTATGCATTATATTATAATCAGCTAGAAAGCCAATTCCTTAAACAACTAAAGGAAGAGGCACAGAAAGATCCGGAAAACAAATTCCTATGGCAACAAATTGAAGAAGATAGGAAACAAGGCAAGACATCTGAGTATGGAAGAAACGAGGATCGGGTGTTGACCTTCCGAGGAAGAATATATGTGCCTAATCGTATAACTTTGAAAGAGTTAATACTAAATGAATTCCATTGCAGAAATTATGTTGGTCATCCGGGATATCAAAAAATTCTTACTGCAATAAGAAAGACATATTATTGGCCAGGCATGCATAAAGATATAGCTAAATATTTAAGCAAATGTTTGGAATTTCAACAAGTAAAGGTGGAACACCAACACCCTGCTAGATTATTGCAGCCCATACCTATGCCTGAGCGGAAATGGGAGGTTATCTCCCTAGACTTCATCACGGGTTTACCATGAACAAAAAGACAGCATGACTCGATCATGGTAGTGGTAGACCGATTAAGAAAATCTGCATATTTTATACCGGTACAGTCAACATACAAGATAGTACAGATTTCGGATATCTTTATGAAGGAAATCTTCAGGTTGCATGGCATACCTAAGACTTTAATTTCAGACCGGGATGTTAAGTTCACATCCACATTCTAGAAAGCCTTGTTTTCCAGTCTGGGAGCACAAATACATTTTAGCACCGCCTATCACCCTCAGACCGATGGGCAAACAGAGCGGGTAAACCAAGTATTGGAAGACATGTTGTGCATGTATGTGATGTAGCAACCAACCAACTGGGAGGATTATTTACACCTAGTTGGGTTTTATTGTAACAACAGGTATCAAGACTCCTTAAAAATGAGTCCATTCGAGGCATTTTATGGTAGGCAATGTCGTACACCTATAAATTGGAGTAGTCCTGAAACTAACTTATTGTTGGGACCTGACATGTTGGCAGAAATGGAAGCTGAAGTAAAAATAATAAGACAAAACTTAAAGGCCGCTCAAGACTGGAAAAGAGTTATGCAGATAAAAAAAGGTCTTATCGTGAGTTCGGAGTAGGAGATCATGCTTACATAAGAGTTAAACCCAAGAGGAGTACCTTGAGGTGGACCTCTTGTGCTAAATTATCTCCCAGATACTGTGGACCCTTCCAAGTATTAGAAAGGGTAGGACCAGTGGCTTATCGGTTGGCTTTACCCAGCCACATTCAAGTGCACAATGTATTCCATGTGTCTTTACTAAAGCAATATGTTCATGATGAAAAACATGTGATTCATTGGCAAAATATTCAGGTAGGATAAAGATAAAATCCTAAGTTAAAATTCTGAACGAAAATGCTGAGTATTGACTTGAAAACATTATGTTTTTAAGGTAGAACCGGACAGAGAGTTTCTGGTAGAGCCGCAACGCATACTTGACCAAAGAGAAATCGAACTCCGCAAACGAGTAGTTGTCCAGGTAAAAGTGCAATGGAAGCACTTCGAATCGGAAGAAGCTACTTGAGAGGACGAGAAATTTATGTGGGAAGATTACCCAGAGCTCTTTACAGAGTTGGGCTGAAACACCGAGGACAGTGTTACTTCCAGGGGGGGAGTTGTGACAACTTCATTAAACTTAACTAGTGTTGACTAGTTAAAGAAAATTTGCTTAGTTTCTTTTATCTGGAAAGAAAAACTAAAAAATTACTATTAATTTAGCAAAACTATTTTAGTTACTGATTTATTAATTAGAAGCAGTTAATCAAATTAAAAGAAGAAAATATTTTAATATGAAATATACATAAAGCTGATGGTAAAGAAATGTTTCCAATAATAGGAGGTGGTTGGGGAAACAGTTGGAAACACTTACCTACTCATGTGAGGATAAATCTGAATCCCAGGAGAGGAGTAGGAGTTCGGTGAAATTGGTAAAGGGGGAGCATTTTCTAGAGCTAGTTGGGACCAGTTGAAAATAGCTTTCAGTAGCCCTTGTAAAGCCAGAATATCTAAGTGTGACTGGTTTGGCCATCCAGAAGTCACAGCAGAAGAATCCACTGTTAGCCCGTGACAAGTGGTATCAAATCCAAGTTACTACGCTGGAACCTTGAGGGTCTACTAACAGTGACGCTGTGTATATGAATAGTGCACAGAGAGAGGAAGAAAGCAGGTGATAATGAGAAGAGCGACAACATCAGAAGCGCAACCAAAGGAAACTCAAGCAACGGTCATGAACCCAAAAATGTGGGTACAATTAAGTGTAGAACAACATCAAAAGACCAGTCGGTTACTCGAAGAAAAGTAGCACCAAACTGGTTTTTTGTTGAACACAGTGCAGCAACTACAAGAGGAAATGTTAAGACTCAGAAAAGACAATGAGCGATTGTTGCAAGACCAGGAGAAAATTTTAAAGAGTTTATTAGACAAACAAAATCAGGAGATGGGGCATCCCAGTGCTGAAAAAGAATTATCAGCAGAACAAGAAGACCAGTGAACTAGAAACAACACTACAGGCAGTGCTGAAAAGAGTACCTCCCAGAAAATCAAAAACAAGAATTACAATGAGGCGGAGTCGGGAAATTTGTCTGACCAGCAAGACAATAAGAGACAGAAAGTGGAATTACAGGGGGAATTTCGCAAAATTAAACCACCAAATTTTGACGGTGAGGCAGAGGAGGTGGCTGAAGCCTGGTTAATTAATATAAATAAGTACTTCCAGGTGTATGAATATAGTAGCAATCTGAAGGCCCGATTGGTTATATACCAGTTACGGGAAAAGGCGACTTTGTGGTGGAAGTGAAAAATGTACGCAGCATTGATGAACATGACATTACTTGGGAGCTATTTCAGCAGTACTTCAAAGACAAGTATTTGACAGAAAGGTTTTATGATGATAACTAAATTGAAAACTATAAGAACAGCTTCTACATTATACATTCTACTAAAATGTTGTACAACTATATTTATATGTTTTTTTTTTTAACTAGAGTTGATTTAACAAGCAATGAAAGAACGATTTTGGAATCTCTGTAAATATAGGAAAAAAAACAAATACCTTCCATAAGAGTGTTAGACTATTCTTTGGAGAGAATAGGGTTCGAAAAGTAGAATAAATTCATTATTGGGAGATTGTTCTAGGACAGTATCAGGGTAGGGAAAACCTAGTCATGACAGTCTGTCAATCTTGGTTCTGGAAGTAACCCTGAACCTAGGTACATCGACCGCAGCCAGTCCCCAGATTAACACAGACTTAACCCATGGTGGTCCGGGCACCGTTGCAAGGGCGAACTCATAAACATATTAAACAAAGTTACGGGTTTAAGTACTTCCGTATGTCGAACAAATAAAAGTAAGCAAGGAACTGTAAACCCTTAAGATGGTTGAAACATGAAGAAATTTAGCAAGATTACATATTTTCATGAGATGAATTCAAGAATATTAACCAGCTATAGCATAAAAGGAAATATTTTCATATACAGAGTAATGTTGGAGGAAAAATTCGAAAAACATCCAAACTGATAAGCTTAACAGTGAAGAAAAGCTACAAGTATCGAATTAGAAACTTAAATGTTCAATACAGCATTACTGGGCTTCACCCCCAAACTTAACAACCGGAAAATTGTTTAAGAAACTCGATAAAACAGAGTATCTAGTTAGCCATTCATGAATAATATGCTAGGGTAAAACCCTGAGCACTCTTCATGGACAAAAGAAAATAAATACACCAAAACTTCGATAGATGGAACCCTAGGACGGGTTTAGAAAACCCAGATATCTCTTTTACCAGCGCCATATAAAACCCAGCTACAAGCCCTCCTCAAAGGAGCGGAATACCTGTTAAGGGCGAATGTAGGGTTAGATGTGACCATATTGGAGTGCCGCATAGTACTCTTGTTGGGTTTCACTGAAGATGACCTGAAAACATGAAAATAACTCCGAGTATGAGTTAAGATTGAAACCGGATGAGGAAAAAAAAAAAACAAAACTCAGCTCAATAAAAGAGGCGGAGTATTTTTACCTGAGAGAAAGAATCCCTTGAGTTGGACCTGCAAGAGGATCAAACAAAATGTTAGTCTATTTTACATGACATTGAACCCAAAATGCTTGAGTGCAAGGCCTGAAATAGGAGGAAAAGATGGGTAAGGCTGAGCACGAGAAAAGCTATAAACTGTGCTTACCCTAAACCCTTCAATGGCGCCATAAAAATCTTGAGAACCCGCAACAACAAGCTAAAAGAAAAGGCCAAGCCTCTCTGCAAGGAAAAGCCGAGCCTCTCTGCAACATTTAAGCAGAAGAGGGATATAAAACAAAAAGAAACAAATCTCTATCATTGTGAATCAAAACTAGAAAGAAACGAAACCATCCGTCAAAACTGGGTTAAAACCACAAAAGGTATAAACGTTGTTGCAGAGGGAAGGAATCTAACCTTATAAAGGGCACAGAGACGAAGGATCCAATATGAAGGCCGAACTCTGCAAATGCGCCAAAGGGAAAATGAAACAGTTCATCGCTTGATAACTCACAGTTGAACCGGAGTTGTTTCCCCGAGAATCTTGCAAAGATCGAGGTAGGATTACATAGTTGTCGATGGTCATAATAGCCCAGTACCGATCTAATCAATGGAGTTGACATAAACATCACGGATGGAGGATTAACTGGCCAAGTGGCGAACTGAACTCCGAAGACATTTATCCCACAAATAGACAAAGGTTTAATAATTCGAATGCCAAGCAATGAGAGTTCCAATACTTACGTGCGTGAGTACAAAACTATAAAATATTTGTCATAACTCTGACAGAACGATATTCTGGTGGTTAAACAGGATAAGAATAATAAATAGAAATATTATGATAATAACTCGATAGGTAAACACGAATGCCAAGATATCTAAATAGCTATTAACCAAACTCAAGCCCTAAGTTTGGTTACAATCAATATTTTTATATACAGTTGAGACTATTTACTTTACTATGGTGATAAATGATAAAAAAATTTGATTCTTCTTTTATGATTAATAATTGACTTACTGAATGAACGTGACAAGTGGTATCAGAGCCAAGTTACTATGCTGGAACCTTGACGGTCTACTAACAGTAAAGCTTTGTATATGAATAGTGCACAGAGAGAGGAAGAGAGCGGGTGATAATGAGAAGAGCGACAACATCACAAGCGCAACCAGAGGAAACTCAAGCAGCGGTCATGAACCCATAAATGTGGGTACAATTAGGTGTAGAACAACATCAAAAGACTAGTCAGTTACTCGAAGAACAACAACACCAAACTGGTTTTTTGTTGAACACAGTGCAACAACTACAAGAGGAAATGTTAAGACTCAGAAAAGACAATGAGCGACTGTTGCAAGACCAGGAGAAAATTTTAAAGAGTTTATCAGACAAATAAAATCAGAAGATGGGGCATCCCAGTTCTGAAAAATAATTATCAGCAGAACAAGAAGACCAACAAACTAGAAACAACACTACAGGCTGAACTGAAAAGAGTCGTGCAATTTGTCTGACCAGCAAGACAATAAGAGACAGAAAGTGGAATTGCAGGGGGGATTTCTCAAAATTAAACCACCAACTTTTGATGGTGAGGCAGAGGAGGTGGATGAAGCTTGGTTAATTAATATAAATAAGTACTTCTAGTTGTATGAATATAGTAGCAATCTAAAGGCTCGATTGGCTATATACCAGTTACGGGAAAAGGCCACTCTGTGGTGGGAGGAAGTAAAAAATGTATATAGCATTGATGAACAGGACATTACTTGGGAGCCGTTTCAGCAGTACTTCAAAGACAAGTATTTGACAGAAAGGTTTTATGATGATAAGGCTAAGGAATTCCATGATCTGCGGTTGGGACAAATGACAATGGACGATTATGTCACTAAATTTACTTCCCTGCTACGCTACGTTCCTTACATTCGAGAGGAAAAGGCCAAAGTGCAGAGGTTTTTGAGCAGTCTACCTACTCATATGAGGGAACGAATAGAATTTTTTAATCCTCATACCATGGATGAATCCATTCATAAATCCCGGATGTGCTATCAGCAGTCCAAGGCCAAAGGTGAAGGAGGGAAAAGATGGTAGCCAAAGAAAAACCAGAAAAATAATTCCAATTTTAAAAGTAGTAAAAGTGGAAATTTTAAAGGCACAGCATGAAACTCCATCAGTAAGCAATTTGGTAGAAATCACCAAAGAACCAAATGGCCAGGGGAAGAGAAGCCCACAGAAGCATCTAACAAGCCAGAGAAGGGTTAGACTATAAAACCTCCTTTGCAATGCTGGGGCTATGGAGAGGCTCATTATTATAAAAACTATCCATAGGGAAATAAAAGTGAAACTGTAGCAAATCTACAAGAAGAATCTACGGTGGGGGACGTGGCACGTAACATACCCTGTATCAATGCAGCCTTGGAAGACCGGCAGGCTGATTTTCAGCCCACAATGATTGAACTAGAAGGTACTTTACTAACTAAACTTGTTTCAATTTTTGTAGATCCTGGAGCAAGTTTGAGTTATGTAAGTCCCAAGTTAGTGGAAATGTGTAAATTGAAGGAACAGAAATTTCAGAATTCCTGGTTAGTACAACTAGCTACTGGGGAAAAACGAAAGGTAACTGCAAAAGTTCCTAACTGTGTGCTGGAAGTGGCAGAACAACAGTTACAAGTAGATCTAAACATCTTACCACTGGGATCTTATGATGTGTTTTTTGGTATGGACTGGTTGGAAAGACACTGAACCTTAGTGGACTGCAAGGAAAAGTTCATTTATTATAGAATGCAAGATGGCTCACGAAAAGAGATTCAAGGAATTAAAAAGCCGGTACAACTACAACTAATCACAGCATCCCAAATGGGTAAATGCATCAGAAAAGGATGCCAGCTGTATGTAATTCAGGTGGGGTATACAGACTCGAGGGAAAAGGCACCAATGATGGAAGAAATTCCAGTAGTACAGGAATTTCTGGATGTTTTCCTAGAAAACATTCCTGGTTTGCCACCTAAAAGGGATATTGACTTCACCATAGAATTGTTGCCAGGAGCCTCCCTAGTGTCAAGAGCTCCGTATAGAATGAGCGTGCCAGAATTAACGGAACTAAAAATGCAGCTGCAAGAGCTGCTAGGTAAGGGCTGTATCCGCCCAAGTGTGTCTCCATGGGGGGCACTAGTCCTTTTTGTTAGAAAGAAGGACGGAACATTACGTATGTGCATAGACTACAGACAGCTTAATAAGCTAAATGTTAAGAATAAATACCCCTTACCAAGAATAGATGACTTATTCGATCAAGTAAGAGGGGCTAAGGTGTTCTCTAAAATAGACTTAAGATCTAGATATCATCAGATTCATATTAAAGATGATGATATTTCTAAGACAGCATTTCGTACCCGCTATGGGCATTATGAATTTGTGGTGCTACCTTTTGGATTGACGAATGCACCACCAACCTTATAAGATTGATGCATGGCATATTTCATCGATTTCTGTATAACTTTGTACTTATCTTCATAGATGACATACTGATATATTCTAAAAGTGAAGAGGAACACAAAGAGCATTTGAGGATAGTTTTGGAGATGTTAAGAAAGCATCAGCTTTACGCCAAGTTCAATAAATGTGATTTCTTTAAAATAGAAATCCAATATCTGGGACATGTTATGTCAGCTGAAGAAATCGCTGTTGACCCAAAAAATATCAAAACTATCATGGAATGAATAAGGGAAAGCTATTCAAATGGAAAAAAGAGTGCGAGGACAACTTTGAGAAGCTAAAGCAATTCTTAACTACCGCACTAGTTTTGAGGGTAGCAAACCCTGCTAAATATTATGAGGTTTTTACTGATGCAAGTAAAGAGGGTGTTGGAGCTATATTGACCCAGGAAGGGAAAGTGGTGGCATATGAGTCTAGAAAACTAAAAGACCATGAATAGAAATATTCCGCTTATGATTTGGAGCTGATAGCTATGGTACATGCTCTCTGGGTGTGGAGACATTACCTACTGGGTAAGAGGTTTGTACTTAAAACAGACCATAGCAGCTTAACTAATTATTTTAAGCAAGCAGATTTAAATTCTAGACAAGCAAGATGGAATGCTTTTCTGAGTGAATTTGACATGGATATATAGCACATGAAGGGAAAGGAAAATCGGGTAGCTGATGCATTGAGTAGGAAACTACATGGCATTTATGAATTATATTATAACCAGCTAGAAAGCCAATTCTTGGAACGACTAAAGGAAGAGGCGCAAAAAGATCCAGAATACAAATTCCTATGGCAACAAATTGAAGAAGATAGGAAACAAGGCAAGACATCTGAGTATGGAAGAAACGAGGATCAGGTGTTGACCTTCCGAGGAAGAATATATGTGCCTAATCATATAACTCTGAAAGAGTTAATACTGAATGAATTCCATCGCAACAATTATGCTGGTCATCCGGGATATCAAAAAATGCTTACTGCAATAAGAAAGGCATATTATTGGCCAAGCATCCATAAAGATATAGAATAATATTCAAGAAAATGTTTGGAATGTCAACAGGTAAAGGTGGAACACCAGCACCCTGTTGGATTATTGCAGCCCTTACCTATGCCTGAGTGGAAATGGGAGGTTATCTCCCTAGACTTCATCACGGGTTTACCGCAAACAAAAAGACAGCATGACTCGATCATGGTAGTGGTAGACCGATTAAGATAATCTGCAAATTTTATACCGGTACGGTCAACATATAAGACAGTACAGATTGCAGATATCTTTATGAAGGAGATCTTCAGGTTGCATGGCATACCTAAGACTGTAATTTTAGACCGGGATGTTAATTTCACATCCACATTCTGGAAAGCCTTGTTTTCCGGTTTGGGAACACAAATACATTTTAGCACCGCCTATCACCCTCAGACTGATGGGCAAACAGAGCGGGTAAACCAAGTATTGGAAGACATGTTGCGCATGTATGTAATGCAGCAGCCAACCAAGTGGGAGGATTATTTGCACCAAGTTGAGTTTTCTTATAACAACGGGTATTAGGACTCCTTAAAAATGAGTCCCTTCGAGGCATTGTATGGTAGGCAATGTCATACACCTATAAATTGGAGCAGTCCTAAAACTAAGTTATTATTGAGACCTGAGATGTTGGCAGAAATGGAAGCTGAAGTAAAAAGAATAAGACAAAACCTAAAGGCCTCTCAAGACCGGAAAAAGAGTTATGCAGATAAAAAAAGGTCTTATCGTGAGTTCGCAGTAGGAGATCATGTTTACATAAGAGTTAAACCCAAGAGGAGTACCTTGAGGTGGACCTCTTGTGCTAAATTATCTCCCAGATACTGTGGACCCTTCCAAGTATTGGAAAGGGTAGGACCGGTGGCTTATCGGTTGGCTTTACCCAGCCACATTCAAGTGCACAATGTATTCCATGTGTCTTTACTAAAGCAATATGTTCATGATGAAAAACATGTGATTCATTGGAAAAATATTAAGGTAGGATAAAGATAAAATCCTAACTTAAAATTCTGAACGAAAATGATGAGTACTGACTTGAAAACATTATGTTTTTAAGGTAGAACCGAATGAAGAGTTTCTGGTGGAGCCGCAATGCATACTTGACCGAAGAGAAATTGAACTCCGCAAACGAGTAGTCGTCTAGGTAAAAGTGCAATGGAAGCACTTCGAACCGGAAGAAGCTACTTGGGAGGACGAGAAATTTATTCGGGAAGCTTACCTAGAGCTCTTTAAAGAGTTGGGCTGAAACACTGAGAACAGTGTTACTTCCAGGGGGGGAAGTTGTGAAAGCTTCATTAAAATTAACTAGTGTTGACTAGTTAAAGACAATTTGCTTAGTTTCTTTTATCTGGCAAGAAAAACTTAAAAATTACTGTTAATTTAGCAAAACTATTTTAGTTACTGATTTATTAATTAGAAGCAGTTAATCAAATTAAAAGAACAAAATCTTTTAATATGAAATATACATAAAGCTGATGGTAAAGAAATGTTTCCAAGAATAGGAGGTGGTTGGGGAAATAGTTGGAAACAGTTACCTACTCCTCTGAGGATAAAGCTGAATCCCAGGAGAGGAGTAGGGGTTTTTTTAAATTGGTAAAGGGGGATCATTTTCTAGAGCTGGTTGGGACCAGTTGAAAATAGCTTTCAATAGCCCTTGTAAAGCCAGAATATCTGAGTGTGACTGGATTGGCCATCCAGAGGTCATAGCAAAAGAATCTACTATTAACCCGTGACACTGTCCAGATTCTGGAGCTAGGGGGCAAGTGGAGGATGTAATAGCCTCCCTTGAATGGTTGGGAGGACCTCAGCTTGAACCTATTTAGTCTCAGATAAGTACTACTATGCAATTTTGTAACAAGAGATTACTGGATTAGAAGGCTGTACACAGTATTGTATATGTGTGGGGTACTCTCTTATTATGAATTTTATTTATATATGTATGTATATGCAGGATGTACTACTGTGCAATTTTTTAACAAGACATTACTGGATTAGAAGGATGTACACAGTATTGTAGATGTGTGGGGTACTTTCTTGTTATGAATTTTATTTATATATGTATGTATATGCAGGAAGTGCTACTGTGAAATTATTAACAAAATATCACTCGATTAGATGGTTGTTCACAGCAATGATGGAGTACTGTTTATTTATGAGTATATATATACATGAATGTATATGTAGGAAAATAGAAAAGTAAATCAGTACATAATGCTACTCTTTTCTGCAATCGTACTATGATTGAACAAAGCAATAATAAAGCTAAATCTTTCTCTGTTGTCAATGTTTCTTATGAGACAGGGAAATGATAACAGAATTGAAAACTATAAGAACAACTTCTACATTATACATTCTACTGAATTGTTGTACAACCATATTTATATGTTTTTTTTTTAACTAGAGTTGATTTAACAAGCAATGGAAGAATGCTTTTGGAATCTCTATAAATATAACAGGAAAAAAAAATACCTTCCATAATAGTGTTAGACTATTCTTTGGAGAGAATAGGGTTCGAAAAGTAGAATAAATTAATTATTGGGAGATTGTTCTAGGACAGTATCAAGTTAGGGAAAACCTGGTCATGACAGTCTGTCGACCTTGGTTCTGGAAGTAACCCTGAACCTAGGTACATCGACCGCGGCCAGTCACCAGATTAACACGGACTTAACCCATGGTGGTCCGGGCACTGTTGCAGGGATGAACTCATAAACATATAAAACGAAGTTACGGGTTTAAGTACTTTCGTATGTCGAGCAAATAAAAGTAAGCAAGTAACTGTAAACCCTTAAGACGGTTGAAACATGAAGAAATTTAGCAAGATTATATATTTTCGTGAGATGAATTCAAGAATATTATCCAGCTGTAGCATAAAAGGAAATATTTTCATATATAGAGTAATGTCGGAGGAAAAATTCGAAAAACATCCAAACCGATAAGCTTAACAGTGAAGAAAAGCTACAAGTATCGAATTGGAAACTTAAATGTTCAGTACAGCATTACTGGGCTCCGCCCCCAAACTTAACAACCAGAAAATTGTTTAAAACCTCGATAAAACAGAGTATCCAATTAGCCATTCATGAATAATCCGCTAGTGTAAAACCCTGAGCACTCTTGATGGACAAAAGAAAATAAATACACCAAAACTTCAGTAGATGGAACCCTAGAACGGGTTTATAAAACCCAGATATCTCTTTTACCAGCGCCATATAAAACCCAGCTACAATCCCTCTTCAAAGGAGCAGAATACCTATTAAGGGCAAATGTAGGGTTAGTTGTGACCGTATTGGAGTGCCGCGTAGTACTCTAGTAGGGTTTCACTGAAGATTACCTGAAAACATGAAAATAAATCCAAGTATGAGTTAAGATTGAAACTGGATGAGGAAACAAAAACAAAAACTCAGCTTAGTAAAAGAGGCAGAGTATTTTCACCTGAGAGAAAGAATCCCTCGAGCCGAACCTGCAAGAGGATTAGACAAAATGTTAGTCTCTTTTACATGACATTGAACCCAAAATGCTTGAGTGCAAGACCTGAAATAGGCAGAACAGATGGGTAAGGCCAAGCACGAGAAAAGCTATAAATTGTGCTTACCCTAAACCCTTCAATGGCGCCATAAAAATCTTGAGAACCCGCAACAACAAGCTAAAAGAAAAGGTCGAGCCTCTCTGCAAGGAAAAGCCAAGCCTCTCTGCAATATTTAAGCAGGAGAGGGATATAAAACAAAAAGAAACAAATCTCTGTCATTATGAATCAAAACTAGAAAGAAACAAAAGCATCTGTCAAAACTGGGTTAAAACCATAAAAGGTATAAACGTTGTTGTAGAGGGAAGGAATCTAACCTTATAAAGGGCGCAGAGACGAAGGAACCGAGACGAAGGCCGAAATCTACAAATGCGCCAAAGGGAAAATGAAACGGCTCATAGCTTGATAACTCACAGTTGAACCGGAGTTTTTTCCACAAGAATCTCGCAGAGACCGAGGCAGGATTACACAGTTGTCGATGCTCATAATAGCCCACTACCGAGCTAATAAATGGAGTTGACATAAACATCACGGATGGAGGATTAACTGGCCAAGTGGAGAACTGAACTCTGAAGACAGTTATCCCACAAATAGACAAAGGTTTAATAATTTGAATGCCAAGCAATGAGAGTTCCAATACTTATGTGCGTGAGTACAAAACTATAGAATATTTGTCATAACTCTAACAGAACGACATTCTATTGGTTAAACAGGATATGAATAATAAATAGAAATCTTATGATAATAAATCAATAGGTAAACACAAATGCCAAGATATTTAAATGGCTATTAACCAAACTCAAGCCATAATTTTGGTTACAATCAATAGTTTTATATAGAGTTGAGACTATTTACTTTACTATGGTGACAAACCATAATTTTTTTATTATTATTAATAATTGATTTACTGAATGAATGTGACAAGTGGTATCAAAGCCAAGTTACTACGCTGAAACCTTAAGGGTCTACTAATGATGAAGCTATGTATATGAATAGTGCACAGAGAGAGGAAGAGAGCGGGTGATAATGAGAAGAGCGACAGCATCACAAGCGCAACCAAAGGAAACTCAAGCAGCGGTCATGAACCCATAAATGTGGGTACAATTAAGTGTAGAACAACATCAAAAGACCAGTCGATTACTCGAAGAATAGCAGCACCAAACTGGTTTTTTGTTAAACACGGTGCAACAACTACAAGAGGAAATGTTAAGACTCAGAAAAGGCAATGAGCGACTATTCCAAGACCAGGAGAAAATTTTAAAGAGTTTATCAGACAAAAAAAATCAGGAGATGGGGCATCCCAGTGCTGAAAAATAATTATCAGCAGAACAAGAAGAACAGAAAACTAGAAACAACACTACAAGTAGAGTTGAAAAGACTCCCTCCCAGAAAAGAAAAAATAAGAATTACAATGAGGCGGAGTCGGGCAATTTGTCTGACTAGCAAGACAATAAGAGATAGAAAGTGGAATTGCAGGGGGAATTTCGTAAAACTAAACCACCAACTTTTGATGGTGAGGCAGAGGAGGTGGCTGAAGCCTAGTTAATTAATATAAATAAGTACTTCTAGGTGTATGAATATAGTAGCAATCTGAAGGCCCTATTGGCTATATACTAGTTACGGGAAAAGGCCACTCTGTGGTGGGAGGAAGTGAAAAATGTACGCAACATTGATGAACACGACATTACTTGGGAGTTGTTTCAGCAGTACTTTAAAGACAAGTATTTGACAAAAAGGTTTTATGATGATGAGGATAAGGAATTCCATGATCTACGGTTGGGACAGATGACAATGGACGATTATGTCACTAAATTTACTTCCCTGCTACACTATGTTCCTTATCTCCGAGAGGAAAAGGCCAAAGTGCAAAGGTTTCTAAGTAGTCTACCTACTCATATAAGGGAACTAATAGAATTTTTTAATCCTCAGACCATGGATGAAGCCATTCGTAAATCATGGATGTGCTATCAGCAGTCCAAGGCCAAAGGTGAAGGAGGGAAAAGCTGGCAGCCAAAGAAAAACCAGAAAAATAATTCCAATTTTAAAAGCAGTAAAAGTGGAAATTTTAAAGGCACAACACGAAACTCCATCAGTAAGAAATTTTTTAGAAATCACCAAAGAACCAAATGGCCAGGGGAAGAGAAGCCCACAGAAGCATCTAGCAAGCCAGAGCAGGGACAGACTACAAAACCTCCTTTGCAATGTTGGGGCTGTGGAGAGGCTCATTATTATAAAAACTGTCCACGGTGAAATAAAAGTGAAAATATAGCAAATCTGCAGGAAGCATCTACGGTGGGGGACGTGGCGCGTAACATATCCCGTATCAATGCAGCCTTGGAAAACCGGCAAGCTAATTTTCAGCCCACAATGATTAAACTAGAAGGTACTTTACTAACTAAACTTATTTCAATTTTGGTAGATCCTAGAGCAAGTTTGAGTTATGTAAGTCCCAAGTTAGTGGAAATGTGTAAATTGAAGGAACAGAAAATTAAGAATTCCTGGTTAGTACAACTAGCTACTAGGGCATAATGAAAGGTAACTGCAAAAGTTCCTAACCGTGTGCTGGAAGTGGCAGAACAACAGTTACAAGTAGATCTAAACATCTTACCACTGGGATCTTATGATGTGTTATTGGGTATGGACTCATTGGAAAGGCACTGGACCTTACAGGATTGCAAGGAAAAAGTCATTTATTATAGAATGCAAGATGGCACATGAAAAGAGATTCAAGGAATTAAAAATTCGGTACAACTACGACCAATCAGAGCATCCCAAATGGGTAAATGCATCAGAAAAGGATGCCAGTTGTATGCAATTCAGGTGGGGTATACAGACTCTAAGGAAAAGGCACCAATGATGGAAGAAATTCCAGTAGTACAGGAATTTCTAGATGTTTTCCCAGAAAACATTCATGGTTTTCCTCCTAAAAGGGATATCGACTTCACCATAGAATTGTTTCCAGGAGCCTCCCCGGTGTCGAGAGCTCCGTATAGAATGAGTGTGCCAGAATTAACAGAACTGAAAATGCAGCTGCAAGAGCTGCTAGAAAAGGGCTATATCCGCCCAAGTGTGTCTCCATGGGGGGCACCAGTCCTTTTTGTTAGAAAGAAGGACGGAACATTACGTATGTGCATAGACTACATGCAGCTTAATGAGCTAACTGTTAAGAATAAATACCCCTTACCAAGAATAGATGACTTATTCGATCAAGTAAGAGGGGCTAAGGTGTTCTCTAAAATAGACTTAAGATTTGGATATCATCATATTCGGATTAAAGATGAAGATATTTCTAAGACATCATTTCATACCCGCTATGGGCATTACTATTTTGTGGTGCTACCTTTTGGATTGACGAATGCACCAGCAACCTTTATGAGATTTATGCATGGCATCTTTCATCAATTTCTAGATAACTTTGTACTTATCTTCATAGAAGACATACTGATATATTCTAAAAGTGAAGAGGAACACAAAGAGCATTTGAGGATAGTTTTGGAGATGTTAAGAAAGCATCAGCTTTACGCCAAGTTCAGTAGATGTGATTTCTTTAAAACAGAAATCCAATATCTGGGACATGTTATATTAACTAAAGGAATCGATGTTGACCCAGAAAAGATCAAAACTATCATGGAATGGCAAGTACCCCAAAATGTGGCTGATATTAGATCATATATGGGATTAGCAGGGTATTATAGAATATTTATAGAAGGATTTTCTAAAATTGCTTTCCCTATGTATGATTAGAGAGCTAGGTGCTCTCTGAGTACTTTTTGAAGTACTCTATGGATGTCTTTACCAGGAGCTAAGATGGTGTGCATGTGATGCATTTTTTAGAGATTTGGTGCTCTCTGAGTACTTGTGGAAGTACTTTGATTAAAACATCTCTTGAGTTGCAAGAATGTTTGATAGTTGCAAGTATTTTCATTTGATTGAAACTATGTGACTAATGTGATTGAATTGTTATTCATACATTATAGGCTTTTTCCATGGAGTGTTGATGGGTTGTTCAACCATTCTCAGGGAGATGGTGGGAAAGTCATCATTACATCGAATAGTAAATGGTAAGTAATGGTAAGTTCGTATAGAGATTTTTTCTATATTTTTATGAATTGAATAAGGGATAAGCAGTTAAAAATGGAAATGAAATATTCTTTGTGCTATACATGCTTATGAATATGGATAAAAACATTATTGTCTCAATTAATGGCATTTAAGGAAATGAAAGTGTTTCATTGTGAGGGGAAGGACCCCTTTGGGTTTTTTATATTGTTATATCATGAGTATAAGTTTAAGTTTCAGTGAGAGAAGCACACCGACGACGATGTTCTCTTCAAGGGGGGGAGTATGTAACACATGTACTCCAACCAACTCATGGTAAATAAATCTTACTTTAACTATTTAATCAAGAAACAGTTGAAACCGAATTCTTGATAATAGCCTTTAGTATTCATTAATTAGGAGGCTCTCGGGTGGATGGTTTCCCTGAATTTCACGGGTTCATTCAAAGAAGTTTTTATATGATCCAAAAAACTTCTACAAAACATTTGTTTACTTTGTCTCGTCTCATGCCATGGTCAGATGGGACAAAGAGTCGTGAAGGTTTTTATTTATTTATTCTGCCGTGATGGTGAAATCGATCTGTTGGACCGAGTTCAAATGGACTTGGGGAGTCAGAGTTAGAACTCTATTTATTTTTCTCCAAGGCATGGCAGAATAGAACGTGATTCGAGAGGGTTCCAGTCTCTTCTTTGGCCACTTGTTAGCGTTCGAGAGCCATTTAATCGAGTATGTAGCTTCTCTGGTGAAAGACAACAATTGTTGTGAGATATTCCGTTTGCAGCGATCATTATGCGGGAAAAAAATGAAAAATAATGTAGTCATAGACACCAACTCAAAATCGTGGCCACTCTAATTAATAAAGAGAAGTTCAAGTAGGAAGGGCTTATGCACTAACGAGATAAGTAACTTTGTCTTTTTCTTTGGAGAAAGAATCATATGAATGTTTTTTTCTATTTAAGAAAAATAGGACATTGTTTTTAAATCTTTTACATATTTTCTAGAAAGAAAATAAAAGATTTTATATGAATTTTTATACGCCAAATAGCTACTTTTACTCTTAGATATATACCATGGTAAAAGACAAACTTACAATGTAAGTTCTTGAAAATATATCTATTATGTTAATGTTTTAGAAATATATTATTCCTAGAGATATACCATGGTAAAAGACCACATTACTATGCTAGTTTTGTTGAGAAGAACCCATGTGAGTTCTTGCAAAGATTACTAGTATGTTTCTTGAAAGGTGTGAGCAGTAGTAAAACATAAATAAGTAAACTTGCTTGCCTTTATATATATCTTATTTAAGAAAAGATAGGAAGCTTGTTTTCTTTTAAAAGGGATTTCGTACTAGTGTGTTAAATGATAAGAAATCCAAGTTATTTTCTTGAAAATAAATATAGACTAAAGAGAATAACCTCTTGAATATATTACATAGCTAGATGGATTATGTCAACTTCTTGATTTAGGTATATTAAAGGTTAAGTTAACCTTGTTAGTGTTATGTAGTTTTTATGCATAAAAGAGGCTATCTATGGTAAATTCTTGGAAGCAAAGCATGAGCAGCTTGCATGTAGAATCATAGATGAACAAGGTTCTTTGCATAGATAGAAGATCTATTGAGTATGTGATTACTTTATGCTATCATAACTATTATGTTAGTTTCATTTGGAGTAAGTTCATGCATAGGCATGCAATAGTTGTATTAGATTTCATCGGAAAGAACATAAGTTTATATGTGGAAAATGATAACATGTTTTGTTATCATACTTTATAAAATATTATTTGGCAAAGAAGATGAATTACATGTACAAAAACTAAAGTAATGTTTTGGTTTCCTTGAAATATATACATGGCTAATGTGGGTATAATTTTTTGAGAATAAGGCATGTATTCTTATGTTTTATTTCATTAGTTTTATGGAAAATAAAACCATGTTTTGCATGCCTATTATGTTATATGTCCTCGAAGAGGAATCATGAGTTTGCCTACTCGATTATGTTAAGTACTCTGTTGGGAAATTAAGTTTAGAATCTTTATGCATTGTATGCATAGGAACAACATTCAATGTGTTAGCTTTATTATATTTGCATACTCCAAAGGCAAAAGTTGAAGTGGTGGTTCTTTTGTTAAATTTTAAGTAAAGCGAATGCACATTGTGTCATTTTCCATTAAAGGAATTTCTGAACAAATATAGTGATTTGTCTTGTACGAGTGTGTGCATGTGTGAAAAATGTCATAATAATGTGGGAGTTATTTGACATGAATTGATAATTACTTACTCACACTAATGTAGAGATGCTAGAAGAAAGCATGTTGTGACATTGTATTCACATATCATATATGCACATGAATAGGTGTTAAAGGATCACTCAAAGATTGATTATTTATTGATTAATGCTTTATCTAATCATGTTATAAAATCGTGTAGATGACATCAATGACAGGGAATGATGGTGACATGTACAAAGAAGATATTGTGCTTAACCTGGTGGCAGGTAAATGATTATGGTTCATGCAGATAAGCGCGAGCTGCAGGATGATCCAATGTGCGATGGTCCATTGTAGAGCATCCATGCCACCAAGATATGAAGATATGAAGATATGAAGATTAGTGGGTAAATGCTATCATATTTATTGTAATGGCTTTAAGCTAGATATTTGTATATTTCCTTGTAAGATTATATAAACGAGGGTTAAGGGATGGTATCCCTTATAAGCCATTCAGTGAGGGCTGATCACCCTCACGAGCGTTTAATAATAAAATTAAACGTTTGTTGGTTTTCACCCTACGGGGTTTCCAGGGTATATTGGTGTTCAATGATGTGATTGATTATTGTGTCAAGATGATGATGTTGATTCCTTTCTTGCTGTGAAGTTTCATAATGCCAAGTATGTGATGACTACATAAATAATGAAATGAGTGGAAGGTTACATCATACAGTATTATGTTAATGTATTGTAATGGGAGTTGTTAATGGTTAAGGAGCTTACTATTCTTATTCTAAAGTTACACTATGAATTGGTGAACATTATATGTAATGATGAGTAAGGAATATTTAATAGTGATTTGGAATTGTTACCCGTGGGTAACTTGTATAAATTTTTTTTAACTCTTGGCATTTCCATGTGAAGCTATCGGTGTATGTTAAAAGTGGTATCAAAGCCAAGTTACTACGCTGGAACCTTGAGGGTCTACTAACAGTGAAGCTGTGTATATGAATAGTGCACACAGAGAGGAATAAAGCGGGTGATAATGAGAAGAGAGACAACATCACAAGCGCAACCAGAGGAAACTCAAGCAGCGGTCATGTACCCAAAAAAGTGGGTACAATTAAGTGTAGAACAACATCAAAAGACCAGTCGGTTACTCGAAGAACAGCAGCACCAAACTGGCTTTTTTTTTAACACGGTGAAACAACTACAAGAGGAAATGTTAAGACTCAGAAAATACAATGAGCGACTGTTGCAAGACCAGGAAATTTTTTTAAAGAGTTTATCAGACAAACAAAATCAGGAGATGGGGCATCCCAGTGCTGAAAAAGAATTATCAGCAGAACAAGAAGACCAACAAACTAGAAACAACACTACAGGCAGAGCTGAAAAGAGTCCCTCCCAGAAAAGAAAAAACAAGAATTACAATGAGGCGAAGTCAGGCAATTTTTCTAACCAGCAAGATAATAAGAGATAGAAAGTGGAATTGCAGGGGGAATTTCACAAAATTAAACCACCAAATTTTGATGGTGAGGTAGAGGAGGTGGTTGAAGCCTGGTTAATTAATATAAATAAGTACTTCCAGGTGTATGAATATAGTAGCAATCTTAAGTCTATATACCAGTTACAGGAAAAGGCCACTCTGTGGTGGGAGGAAGTGAAAAATGTACATAGCATTGATGAACAGGACATTACTTGGGAGCTGTTTCAGCAGTACTTCAAAGACAAGTATTTGACATAAATGTTTTTTGATGATAAGGCTAAGGAATTCCATGATCTACGGTTGGGACAGATGACAATGGATGATTATGTCACTAAATTCACTTACTTGCTACGCTACGTTCCTTATCTCTGAGAGGAAAAGGCCAAAGTGCAGAGGTTTCTAAGTAGTCTAACTACTCATATGAGGGAAAAAATAGAGTTAATCCTCAGACCATGGATGAAGCCATTCGTAAAGCCCGGATGTGCTATCAGTAGTCCAAGGCCAAAGGTGAAGGAGGGAAAAGCTGGCAGCCAAAGAAAAACCAAAAAAATAATTCCAATTTTAAAAGAAGTAAAAGTGGAAATTTTAAAGGCACAGCACGAAACTCCATCAGTAAGAAATTTGGTAGAAATCACCAAAGAACCAAATGGCCAGGGGAAGAGAAGCCCATGGAAGCATCTAGCAAGCCAGAGTAGGGACAGACTACAAAACCTCGTTTGCAATGATGGGGCTGTGGAAAGGCTCATTATTATAAAAACTATCCATAGCGAAATAAAAGTGAAACTGTAGCAAATCTGCAGGAAGCATCTATGGTGGGGGACGTGGTGCGTAACATACCCCGTATCAATGCAGCCTTGGAAGACCGACAGGCTGATTTTTAGCCCACAATGATTGAACTAGAAGGTACTTTACTAACTAAACCTGTTTCAATTTTGGTAGATCCTGGAGCAAGTTTGAGTTATGTAAGTCCCTAGTTAGTGGAAAGGTGTAAATTGAAGGAACAGAAATTTAAGAATTCCTGGTTAGTACAGCTAGTTACTGGGGAAAAATGAAAGGTAACTGCAAAAGTTCCTAACTGTGTGCTGGAAGTGGCAGAACAGAAGTTACAAGTAGATATAAACATCTTACCACTGGGATCTTATGATGTGTTATTGGGTATGGACTGGTTGGAAAGACACTGGACCTTAGTAGACTGCAAGGAAAAGGTCATTTATAATAGAATGAAGGATGGAAAATGAAAAGAGATTCAAGGAATTAAAAATTCGGTACAACTACGACCAATCACAGCATCCCAAATGGGTAAATGCATCAAAAGAGGATGCCAGCTGTATGCAATTCAGGTGGGGTATACAGACTCTAAGGAAAAGGCACCAATGATGGAAGAAATTCCAGTAGTACAGGAATTTCTGGATTTTTTCCCAGAAAACATTCCTGGTTTTCCGCCTAAAAGGGATATCTACTTCACCATAGAATTTTTGCCAGGAGCCTCCCCGATGTCGAGAGCTCCATATAGAATGAGCATACCAGAATTAATAGAACTGCAAATGCAGCTGCAAGAGCTGCTAAACAAGGGCTATATCTGCCCAAGTGTGTCTCCATGGGGGGCACCAGTCCTTTTTGTTAGAAAGAAGGACGAAACATTATGTATGTGCATAGACTACAGGCAGCTTAATAAGCTAACTGTTAAGAATAAATACCCCTTACCAAGAATAGATGACTTATTCGATCAAGTAAGAGGGGCTAAGGTGTTCCCTAAAATAGACTTAAGATCTGGATATCATCAGATTCAGATTAAAGATGAAGATATTTCTATGACAACATTTCATACCTGCTATGGGCATTATGAATTTGTGGTGCTACCTTTTGGATTGACGAATGCACTAGCAACCATTATGAGATTGATGCATGGCATCTTTCATCAATTTTTGGATAACTTTGTACTTATTTTCATAGATGACATACTGATATATTCTAAAAATGAAGAGGAACACAAAGAGCATTTGAGGAAATTTTTGGAGATGTTAAGAAAGCATCAGCTTTACGCCAAGTTCAGTAAATGTGATTTCTTTAAAATAGAAATCCAATATCTGGGACATGTTATATCAGCTGAAGGAATCGCTCTTGACCCAGAAAAGATCAAAACTATCATGGAATGGAAAGTACCCCAAAATGTCACTGATATTAGATCATTTATGGGATTAGCAGGGTATTATAGAAGATTTATAGAAGGATTTTCTAAAATTTATTTCCCTATTACATCTTTCCAGAAGAAGGGAAAACTATTCAAATGGACAAAAGAGTGCCAGGATAGCTTTGAGAAGATGAAGAAACTCTTAACTACAGCACCAGTTTTGAGGGTAGCAAACCCTGCTAAAGATTATGAGGTTTGTACTAATGCAAGTAAAGAGGGTGTTGGAGCTATATTGACCCAGGAAGGCAAAGTGGTGGCATATGAGTCTAGAAAACTAAAAGACCATGAATAGAAATATTCCGCTTATGATTTGGAGCTGACAGCTGTGGTACATGCTCTCTGGGTGTGGAGACATTACCTGTTGGGTAAGAGGTTTGTACTTAAAACAGACCATAGCATCTTAACTAATTATTTTAAGCAAGCAGATTTAAATTCTAGACAAGCAAGATGGAATTCTTTTCTGAGTGAATTTGACATGGATATACAGCACATGAAGGGAAAGTAAAATCGGGTAGCCGATGCATTGAGTAGGAAACTACATGTCATTTATGCATTATATTATAATCAGCTAGAAATCCAATTCTTGGAACGCCTAAAGGAAGAGGCGCAGAAATATCTGGAATCCAAAATTCCTATGGCAACAAATTGAAGAAGATAGGAAACAAGGCAAGACATATGAGTATGGAAGAGACGAGGATTAGGTTTTGACCTTCCGAGGAAGAATATATGTGCCTAATCGTATAACTATGAAAGAGTTAATACTGAATGAATTCCATCGCCGCAATTATGTTGGTCATCCGGGATATCAAAAAATGCTTACTGTAATAAGAAAGGCATATTATTGGTCGGGCATGAGTAAAGATATAGCTGAATTTCTAAGCAAATGTTTGGAATGTCAACAGGTAAAGGTGGAACACCAGCACCCTGCTGGATTATTGCAGCCCATACCTATACCTGAGTGGAAATGGGAGGTTATCTCCCTAGACTTCATCACAGGTTTACCACGAACAAAAATACAACATGACTCGATCATGGTAGTGGTAGAACGATTAAGCAAATCTGCACATTTTATACTGGTACAGTCAACATACAAGACATTACAGATTGCGAATATCTTTATGAAGGGAAACTTCAAGTTGCATGGCATACCTAAGACTGTAATTTCGAACCAGGATGTTAAGTTCACATCTGCATTCTGGAAAGCCTTGTTTTCCGGTCTGGGAACACAAATACATTTTAGCACCGCCTATCACCCTCAGACTGATGGGAAAACAGAGCAGGTAAACCAAGTATTGGAAGACATGTTGCGCATGTATGTGATGCAGCAGCCAACCAAGTGGGAGGATTATTTTCACCTAGTTGAGTTTACTTATAACAATGGGTATCAGGACTCCTTAAAAATGAGTCCCTTCGAGGCATTGTATGGTAGGCAATGTCGTACACTTATAAATTGGAGCAGTCCTGAAACTAAGTTATTGTTGGAACCTGAGATGTTGGCAGAAATGGAAGCTGAAGTAAAAATAATAAGACAAAACCTAAAGGCCGCTCAAGACCGGCAAAAGAGTTATGCAAATTAAAAAA
Source organism: Pinus albicaulis (assembly GCA_034641835.2). Lineage (NCBI taxonomy): Eukaryota > Viridiplantae > Streptophyta > Pinopsida > Pinales > Pinaceae > Pinus > Pinus albicaulis. The sequence goes on from CM076574.1 coordinate 578,202,885, forward strand.
GGTCTTATCGTGAGTTCACAGTATGAGATCATGTTTACATAAGAGTTAAACCCAAGAGGAGTACCTTGAGGTGGACCTCTTGTGCTAAATTATCTCCCAGATACTGTGGACCCTTCCAAGTATTGGAAAGGGTAGGACCAGTGGCTTATCATTTGGATTTACCTAGCCACATTCAAGTGCACAATGTATTCCATGTGTCTTTACTAAAGCGATATGTTCATGATGAAAAACATGTGATTCATTAGCAAAATATTCAGGTAGGATAAAGATAAAATCCTAAGTTAAAATTCTGAACGAAAATGCTGAGTACTGACTTGAAAACATTATGTTTTTCAGGTAGAACTAGACGGAGAGTTTATGGTAGAGCCACAATGCATACTTGATCGAAGAGAAATCGAACTCCGCAAACGAGTAGTTCTCCAGGTAAAAGTACAATGGAAGCACTTCAAACCGGAAGAAGCTACTCGGGAGGACGAGAAATTTATGCAGGAAGCTTACCCAGAGCTCTTTACAAAGTTGGGTTGAAATACCGAGGACGGTGTTACTTCTAGGGGGGGAAGTTGTGACAGCTTCATTAAACATAACTAGTGTTGACTAGTTAAAGACAGTTTGCTTAGTTTCTTTTATCTGGCAAGAAAAACTTAAAAATTACTCTTAATTTAGCAAAACTATTTTAGTTACTGATTTATTAATTAGAAGCAGTTAATCAAATTAAAAGAAGAAAATATTTTAATATGAAATATACATAAAGCTGATGGTAAAGAAATGTTTCCAAGAATAGGAGGTGGTTGGAAAAATAGTTGGAAACAGTTACCTACTCCTTTGAGGATAAAGCTGAATCCTAGGAGAGGAGTAGGGGTTCTGTGAAATTGGTAAAGGGGGAGTATTTTCTAAAGCTGGTTGTGACCAGTTGAAAATAGCTTTCAGCAGCCCTTGTAAAGCCAGAATATCTGAGTGTGATTGGATTGGCCATCCAGAGGTCACAGCAAAAGAATCCACTGTTAACCCGTGACACTGTCCAGATTCTGGAGCTAGGGGACAAGTGGAGGACGTAATAGCCTCCCTTTAATGGTTGGGAGGACCTGAGCTTGAACCTATTTAGTCTCAGATAAGTACTACTGTGCAATTTTTTAACAAGAGATTACTGGATTAGAAGGTTGTACACAGTATTGTAGATATGTGGGGTACTGTCTTATTATGAATTTATTTATATATGTATGTATATGTAGGAAGTACTACTGTGCAATTATTAACAAGATATCACTGGATTAGATCGTTGTTCACAGTAATGATGGAGTATTGTTTATTTATGAGTACATATATACATGAATGTATATGTAGGAAAATATAAAAGTAAATCAGTACGTAACGCTACTCTTTTCTAAAATCGTACTATGATTGAACAAAGAAATAACAAAGCTAAATATTTCTCTATTGTCAATGGTTCTTATGAGATAGGGAAATGATAACGGAATTGAAAACTATAAGAACAGCTTCTACATTATACATTCTACTGAAATGTTGTACAACTATATTTATATGTTTTTTTTTTAACTAGAGTTTATTTAACAAGCAATGAAAGAACGCTTTTGGAATCTCTGTAAATATAGAAAAAAAAAAAAATACCTTCCATGACAGTGTTAGACTGTTCTTTGGAGAGAATAGGGTTCAAAAAGTAGAATAAATTCATTATTGGGAGATTTTTCCAGGACAGTATCAGGGTAGGGAAAACCTGGTCATGACAATCTGTCGACCTTGGTTCTAGAAGTAACCCTGAACCTGTTACCTAGGTACATCGACCGCGGCTAGTCCCCAAATTAACACGGACTTAACCCATGGTGGTTCGGGCACCGTTGCAGAGGCGAACTCATAAACATATAAAACGAAGGTACGGGTTTAAGTACTTACGTATTTCGAACAAATAAATGTAAGAAAGGAACTATAAACCCTTAAGATGGTTGAAACATGAAGAAATTTAGCAATATTACATATTTCCGTGAGATAAATTCAAGAATATTAACCAGTTGTAGCATAAAAGGAAATTTTTTCATATATAGAGTAATGTCGGAGGAAAAATTCGAAAAACATCCAAACCGATAAGCTTAACAGTGAAGAAGTAGCGGTTCTGTGAAATTGGTAAAGGGGGAGCACTTTCTAGAGCTGGTTGGGACCAGTTGAAAAAAGCTTTCAGCAGCCCTTGTAAAGCCAGAATATCTAAGTGTGACTATATTGGCCACCCAGAGGTCACAGCAGAAGAATCCATTACTAACCCGTGACACTGTTCAGATTCTGGAGCAAGGGGGCAAGTGGAGGACGTAATAGCCTCCCTTGAATGGTTGGGAGGACCTCATCTTGAACATATTTAGTCTCAGATAAGTACTACTGTGCAATTTTTTAACAAGACATTACTGGATTAGAAGGCTGTACACAGTATTGTAGATGTGTGGGGTACTGTCTTATTATGAATTTTATTTATATATGTATGTATATGCAGGAAGTACTACTGCGAAATTTTTTAACAAGACATTACTGGATTAGAAGGATGTACACAGTATTGTAGATGTGTGGGGACTATCTTATTATGAATTTTATTTATATATGTATGTATATGCAGGAAGTGCTACTGTGAAATTATTAACAAGATATCACTCGATTAGATGGTTGTTCACAGCAATGATGGAGTACTGTTTATTTATGAGTATATATATACATGAATGTATATGTAGGAAAATAGAAAAGTAAATTAGTACGTAACGCTACTCTTTTCTGCAATCGTACTATGATTGAACAAAGCAATAATAAAGCTAAATCTTTCTCTTTTGTCAATGTTTCTTATGAGACAGGGAAATGATAACGGAATTGAAAACTATAAGAACAGCTTCTACATTATACATTCTACTGAAATGTTGTACAACTATATTTATATGTTTTTTTTTTTAACTAGAGTTGATTTAACAAGCAATGAAAGAACGCTTTTGGAATCTCTGTAAATATAGACAAAAAAACAAATACCTTCAATAACAGTGTTAGACTATTCTTTGGAGAGAACAGGATTCGAAAAGTAGAATAAATTCATTATTGGGAGATTGTTCTAGGACAGTATCAGGGTAGGGAAAACCTGGTCACGACAGTCTGTCGACCTTGGTTCTGGAAGTAACCCTGAACCTAGGTACATCGACCGCAGCCAGTCCCCAGATTAACACCGACTTAACCCATGGTGGTCCGGGCACCATTGCAGGGGAGAACTCATAAACATATAAAACGAAGTTACGAGTTTAAGTACTTTCGTATGTCGAACAAATAAAAGTAAGCAAGGAACTGTAAACCCTTAAGACGGTTGAAACATGAAGAAATTTAGCAAGATTACATATTTCCGTGAGATGAATTCAAAAATATTAACTAGTTGTAGCATAAAAGGAAATATTTTCATATATAGAGTAATGTCGGAGGAAAAATTCGAAAAACATCCAAACCGATAAGCTTAACATTGAAGAAGTAGGGGTTCTGTGAAATTGGTAAAGGGGGAGCATTTTCTAGAGCTAGTTGGGACCAGTTGAAAATAGCTTTCATCAGCCCTTGTAAAGCCAGAATATCTGAGTGTGACTGGATTGGCCATCCAGAGATCACAGTAGAAGAATCCACTGCTAACCCATGACACTGTCTAGATTCTGGAGCTGGGGGGCAAGTGGAGGACGTAATAGCCTCCCTTGAATGGTTGGGAGGACCTCAGATTGAACCTATTCAGTCTCAAATAAGTACTACTGTGCAATTTTTTAACAAGACATTACTGGATTAGAACGATGTACACAGTATTGTAGATGTGTGGGGTACTGTCTTATTATGAATTTATTTATATATGTATGTATATGCAAGACGTACTACTGTGCAATTATTAACAAGATATCACTGGATTATATGGTTGTTCATAGCAATGATGGAGTACTGTTTATTTATGAGTATATATATACATGAATGTATATGTATGAAAATAGAAAAGTAAATCAGTACGTAACACTACTCTTTTTTGCATTCTTACTATGATTGAACAAAGCAATAATAAAGCTAAATATTTCTTTGTTGTCAATGTTTCTTATGAGATAGGGAAATGATAACGGAATTGAAAACAATAAGAACAAATTCTACATTATACATTCTACTGAAAAATAAAAATAAAAAATAAAATAAATAAATAAAAAATAAAAAAAATTTCATTACAGTCAACATGAGTTTTTTCGGCAGAGAATCAAGGGAAAATGGGAAGGGGAAAAAAAGAGAGCTAATATGACATGGAGTGAAAGAATAAATAATAATATCAGGTTTTCTATTCATTTTGATGTAGATTCAAAGGAATTTAACATAGACTCATCATTAGTACCTTGGAGCTCATGTCCTCCTACACCGCATGCATTTTAAGACATGTTGTCGCCTCACCCAAGCATAGTATAACTTCCTTAACCTCAAGATCCTTAGTAGCAGCCAATTTAGAATGATGGATGGGAAGCCAACCTGTCAATATTTCCATAGAATTTTCTATTTGGTGCACATTATCTCATTACTCTATGCATCATGTTATCACTCCCCTGAGATACCCTCCTCTCTATATCATTCTATGGCGCTTCACGAATAACAACCTCTTAACTCTCGTACACAATTGGAAGTAGGAAAACATCATACACATGTTATTCTTGTACACTCCCTTATGGGGTAAATTCCTCTTACTCATTCTAACACTCTGAAATTGAAGGATGGGAAAAGAAGGAGATTTCTTTCATTGATATGCATCCAGAGACTATGCATCCAAAGACACAAGGAGAAAGAAAAATGGAAGAAAAAATGCATTCCTATTGGGATGGTCCAAGTAGAGATCTGAGTTATTTTGAGTTTTTCTATGTTGTTGACTTGGTTTTTATCTTATTTTACTTGTAGTATTTTAGATATTGATATTGGTATATTTTGGTACAACACGTTATCATGTTCATAGTACATGTTTTGATGATGATTTCATAATTGAGGCACAAGTTAATTTTATATGCTTTGATTATATACATGTTTATGGTTGGTTGTGAACTTTATACACATGATTATTATGGTACTGGTGTTAACCATAATGTCATATTTTATATATTTATTATGAATTTACAAGGTTAATGTGGATACTTCATGAGTAAGGTCATGGATTTTACCTACTTTATTAAACCAAATTAATTTATAAAAAAATCTCTCCTAAATTCCTTCTCTCAATAAAAAGAAAAAACATTATAGTAACACAAATAGTTTTTTCGGTCCAATCACCTAAGGGAGTTATAATTAAATTAAATTAAATTTACCTAGCAAGGAATAGAATAATAGAAGATTATAACTAGTAATTACACCACATGTTGCAAAAGAAACGTCGTAAGGCAATATCATATGAAAGAGTAGCCTAAAAGAAATAAGATGTTGCAGAGAAGGAGACATTGGGAAGGAATCAAAGGGAACTTTTTCTTCCATGGAAGCATGTCATGGAGGCTTCAAAGATATTGATGATAAGATTTATCAACTAGAAAGATACATTTTTTAAACTCTAAAGCATCTTCCTGATTGAAAACATACTAAAATGATAAGATATAGCTGAAGAGCAATAATTTCAAAACTTCTTCGCACAATTGTTACATAATAATTTGATGCACAACTTGTCTAGTAGTAAATTTTAGCTTGCAATAAGTGAAAATAAAGATAAAACTTCAATATGCAAACTATATTCTATTAATCAAATAGAGTTACATATATACATGAGGAATTGTCTCAAGATAGAGAAGATATATTGGACACACAGTAAGTTGGGTGAGAGAATATCTCAACCTCACACCAAACTAGGAACTTAGTTTTAGCTAACCTATGGAATAGGAATAGACTCTATACATAGATATTCACAACTGAAGACAAGTAGGAATTATATATTCCAACACTCCCCCTTAATGACTACTTGTCTCAGTATCCATTTGCAAAGTCTAGTTGTGGTCAAACATTAAGAAAATGATATGTGGATGTCCATATAAAGGAGCAACCATCCACCAGAATGCATGGGTACCAACCGCTGCAACCGTTAGTCTTGTAGGATTTCCTTCACATACATTTTCTGTCAACCATTATCACTGCATACATGTACATGTATCTACAGATCCCCCTCTAACGTGGGTTTTATCGGATGACCCATAACCATGCTCTTACTTCATCGGTGAACTCTCACCGGCAGTAGATCTGTCTTAGATCTCTTTGGCAAAATTTTACCGGATCCCTTCATCAGCGACCTTTCACGGGATTTCTTCATTAATGACCTTGCACCGGATCTCTTCATCGGTGACCTTGCACCAGATCTCTTCATCAGTGGGTGAATACTGGCACAAACCTGTTTCCAATCCACTTCACTGTTACACGTGGTTTTTGGCTTACCACAAACCGACACTGCAAAATGGTTTCTGGCTGACCATGAACCTGTAGTTACAAAGTGGTTTTAAGATTACCACTAGCTTTTACAGGGATACACATGCCTTTACAAGGCTTACATACTCCAACTCTTGGAGTTATCAGGTACATACAATGACCATTGCAAAACCATCCTAGACTTGCTTACCATTCAACTCTGTGACTCATTATACAACATGCTATTGAGTTTATTCCAAGAAACTCACAAAAACTCAATTGATGTCCATCATAATAATTGTTGCTGCTTCATTACCTCCTCTTTTCGTTGCTCACATCTTGGGCATCTTCTTCTTTGTCAATTGAAACTTGGAACTTCACGTTTCACCTGTCATTTGTTAGAGTAGCCAATTCTAACAAAATAACTTCATATTGAGATGGCTAATCTCAATATGTATATTGTTTTGATTCCAAAATACTTTCATCATAAAAATGTTATTTACCCCGATCTCTCAGAAGATCTTTCTCTACAGCAAATACAAGAATTCGTCTGTACACCAGAGTCGACAAATCAGGAGAAAGGGGTCCAATGTACACCAGAGTCGACAAATCAGGAGAAAGGGGTCCAATGTACACCATAGTCGACAAATCAGGAGAAAGGGGTCCAACTGGGTTGGCAAAATAATGGTCCTTTTCTGCCCCTACGGGGAGAGAGATGCTCCATATTGCATCATTCAACTTACTAGAAATGATATGGTCCTTGTCTGCCTCTGGCCCCAATTTGTAGCCAGTTCGTTCTTTGATGGCAAAGGCAGGGTGAACCAGAATGGCCCCTTGTAAATGCAGCCCATTTGAGACTTACCAATCTCAAAGATTTTTATTGAGATCCTTACATGGGTAAAGGGAACCAGATCAAAAAGTTTTTTTTTTCTTTGTTTTTTTTTTCAGTCACTAACAAAATTTGATACCAGGCTTCCTCACTCAGCGTTGAGATCAGTGTCGACAGAGCGATAAACGTCACTGAAATTGGGCTTCGCTTTCTTGCCTGAAAATCCCCCAGATCGCGACATCGTAAGCCCACGCAGCATCTTTGACTGTATCAATAGTTCTGAGTCACGTTCAATGCCTCTGGACCATAACGTTTGCATAACACTTCCGGGGAAACTTATTATGGGCTTCCAACCATTTCCCGTCGTTGTCTACCTTAGATCGGCATCACGCCGTGCTCCAAGCATGGCTCGCCTCCTCCTCTAACAGTGAAAACCAGCGATCGCAACCAACCGGCACTCTCATGGCACACGGTCGCTTCTCACTCTTCTGCTGTGCAACTGACCAACACACCAAGCTTCCACTACAATCAAAAGCCCTGTGACTGAAGGGATTGTATGGCGTTGGCCTTGTGGCGCAGACAATGAGGATGAACCCATCATCTGCAAATTGGACGACAAGAAATATGAAGCTGTTTGTATTGTGTGTCGTGTGCCTCTGTCTGATCTCAAAATGGGAGAATCGATCAACCCTCTCAACTGTCAATATGCAGATCCAAGGAGATTGAATTGGACTTGAGATCTAATGAAGTCGGTCGAGGGCAGAGAAGACAACGAAGCGGTGGTTTTGGGTAGAACTATGAGTAGATCCATGCTCTTGGCTCCACAGATCAAGGTATCTCCATGAACACTACGCTCTTGCTAATCAAAAGGTGCAGTCACACTCACTGCACCAGTCCGCCCAAACCAATGGAAAAAACAAATGAAATATATTCTCTTATTTCCCTCAGCCCAAGAGGGGCCGAGGTTCAGGCCCTTATGGGCTCTGATACCAAGATAAAACTTCAATATGAAAACTATATTCTATTAATCAAATAGAGTTACATATATAAATGAGGAATTGTTTCAAGATAGAGAAGCTATCTTAGACGCACAATAAGTTGGTTGAGAGAATATCTCAACCTCACACCAAACTAGGAACTTAGTTTTAGCTAACCTATGGAATAGGAACAAACTCTATACATAGATAGTCACAACTGAAGACAAGTAGGAATTACATATTCTAAAAAATAAAACAAGTGAAGTCTCTCCTGTGTCTGCAATGTTGGCTTTCATCACTTTAAGAGCAGTAAAAACAAGTTTATTGCGAAAAAAACTCCAACTCATTTGTAGAGAAAATTATAACACAATATCACACTTTTCTTATCAGAGCTAAATGCTCCTATATGAAACAACGACATATTTCGTAGGTTAAAAGCATAAAAAACATGTTTATTGAGAAAACAACTCCAACACATTTGTAGAGAAAATTATAACACGGTATCGCACTTTTCTTATCAGAGCTAAATTATCCTATATGCAACAACGATGGCTTTCATCAATTCATCAGTTCAAGAGCAGTAAAAACAAGTTTATGGAGAAAACAACTCTAGCACTGAGAGAGTTTATGAAGCAAATGTTAAATTGGTGAACATGTCTTACTCTACGGTGTTGGATATTGGGCATAGCTTTCTTGATATTGTATACAAGACTATAAATTTGCATGTAGCTTATACTACATTAACCATGAAATTGTCATCATTTAGGGCACACTTTCCATAACATTTGTAGAGAAAATTACAATAAAGTATCACATCTTTCTTATCATATCTAAATGTTCATATATGAAACAAATACCTTGTGCCTCATAGTTTAAATTTGTGCAAGGAGGAGGAGAGGAGGAGTGTCAAGGTGCAAGCTAGAATAAGAAGAAAAAGAAGAATCTTGTTTGGGACTTGAGATAGATTCATTCTTTGCACATCTAGAGTAAAGCTTAACCAAAGAAAACTCACCATACTTCGAATTTTTGAGATAAATATCTTAAAATTTAGAATATCAATTTAATTCATTTTACACAATTACACATTTAACAATATTCATTTAAAAAAATACAAATACAAATTACTATTTGAAATAAAAATGTTACAACACATTTAACAATATTCATTTTAAAAAATAGAAATACCAATTACTATTTTAAATAAAAATAGTACAAAGAATCACATTAATTACCATGGTCCCTACATTCGGCATGAATACCATAGGTAAATACCATGGGCTGTTTTTATAGTTTATTATTATTTTATTTTAGTATTTTTAATTTTTATTGTATTTTAACCTTGTTAAAATGTTGATTACATTATGTCAATCTCTTTATTTACTTTACTTTTGTTTTTAATTTTGTGTAATTTGACATAGTCAAAATGTTAAATATGACATTACAACATTTCTATCATATTTTGTTGGAGAGCATGGTGACACAAAAATACTTATTAAAAAAAAATAGCATTACAAAAAACATATCTAAAACTATTTACTTGTGGATCTAATGGCCTAAAACATTTCAATCGTCTAACATTTGATTCAATGGCTAAGACATGGACACAGTGGCAGCTAGAGAAGTTGTTTTCAAATAAGAACGTCTTACGAGGTAATACGGAGAAATATGCATAAGTTTTGAAAGTTCTTAATTTTCCTCCAATTTATTATTTAAAAAGTACTAAAGCTTACCTGGTTGGGTGACGGTAGAAATCCTTTCAGGGGCGACACAGAGTAAAGTGAGCTCAGCTAACCTGATAGTAGAAATCTTTTGAAAAGTGACGAGTAAAGTGACCTCCTCTAATTTCTGATCTTTTTCTTTAGATTGCTATTATTTTTTATATTTACGCTGAAAGCGTTCCCTTTATGGGCTTTGCAAATGCGATTTTTCGCTCAGCCAATGAGAGCGGGGTCTCATCGTTCTTACCGCCAATAAAAATTTGACAAGTGGCCGCTCACTGTTCGACCTCCCTGCGCCGTGCTGCTGTCAAGTCGTTTGACCTTCGCGGCTGTCGTTTGCGTGCGGGGTCCTCATCCTGGGCTCATTGATGGCTGCTGCAACTGCCTCTGGCCTTCAGTTAGCTAGGGCCGCAGTTTGCTCCTCTCAGTCTACTTCGGTCCCCATTACCGCTCGCTCAGGAGTCTGTAATCTGGCACCCATGATCTCATTTGCTTCCTCCCGAGGAGCTCGTATTCAATCCTTTTCTTTTCCGCACTCTACTATCCAGCTATCTAGGGCCATTAAAACAGAGGCTGTTAAGCGCATCAGAGGACCTACTGAGATCCGGGCTGTTGCCAATGATAACGGAGCGCCCTCTGTGCTTTCCATTGATTTGAGAGGTTTGATTATCTTTCCCCAGTATTAATGGATTGGTTATCTGTACCCGAATAACTTAGTTTTAATGGATTGGTTATTTGTACGCGAGGGTTTGTTTTTATTTTGTTTAGTTATTGTATAGAAGATATTGCTGTTAGTGAAAATGGTGTCGAGGATACTTCGTCTCACGGGGGAGAAGATCAATTCTAGAGCAATATTAGATCAGCTCGAATATATTTACACTGCTCTTAATGCTGAGTAGTAGAAGATGCACGACTCCGGATTCTCGCTGTGATAGACCTGTTTTTGCCATAGCCAGTCAACAACAAAGGATTAGAATGGAATCCCCGTCCACGGTTTGTTTCTGCACTTCATAAGATTTCATAGATTTCATAGTTGATAGTGGATGGGTAATTTTGTCTTTGTGGGTGCGTCCAAAATTCCGATTAATCGGTCATTCGTGGCGATATATCAATAGATATAGGTTTCTAGGATACATTTATCTCTGCCTCTGCAGCTCTGTTAAATCAATCCTTGTAATGTATTAATCACTGTAGATGGTTAGATGTATTTATCTGGGTCGGTGCTTATGAAGCTATGAGAAATCGAAGAACCCTTGCAATTTCTTTTGGCTGAATCCATCTTATGCATGGGCCATTCTTGCGATTTATTTATCAGTATAGGTGGGTGCTGAGAAATATATGTAATAGGGCTCATATAAATGAATGCACATTTCTTTAATCAAATTGACCAATCCTTGGCGTCGCCATTGAAATCTCGAGCTTCATTACTAGTGAAATCCACATTAACAGGGGCTGGAATGTTGCAATATCTGCGTAAAACATGTCTCGCTTTTCTTATTTTCCTCTTAAAACTTTGAGGCAAGTCAATCCTGACTACATACGAAGAAAGATTCCAAAAAATTGAAAAAGGCGTGGGAAATCTTTTAGGATCCACTTCCAGGGGATTTACTTCTTATCCCAGTGAATGAATACATGGTGCAGTTTGGAACACCATCTTGTGCTCATTTCAATTAGCTTCTACACAATAAATCTGATTTTATACAAAGGAAAAGGATCTGCCAACCCATATTCAAAAGCGATGATTTATTTTTAGTTTGAACACCCTAGTTTGAGAATCCGATTCTTACAAAGTATGCCAAAGTTTTGTGCGGGAGATCAGAAGTACCATTGATTTATTATTTATACGGCGTCAAATTTTGGTTGAGAAGCTGTATAGTTCATGACAATCAACTGTCAATATCTCCCATTGACATTTTATTTATCTTTATAATCAGGGCAATATTCATCACAGCCAAATGTTCAGATAACATTCTTTTGTTGCACGCATGTAGGCTTTCAAGGAACATGATAAGGTACAGCATGAACTGTTCACGAGTTTGGCATGTATTTTAGAGAAATTTCGACTGTTCACGAGTTTGGCATATTTTTTAGAGAAAGTTCATTTATTTGCCGTGAAAAAATTGCCTGAAACTTTCTTCCCTATCTCATCCTATACCATCTGTCCTTGCAAAGAAACTTTCAACAGGTCATTGGAAACAGTATGATAAGGTTTTATATGGGAGATAAAAGGTGCCATCAATATGTTATTTACACGGTGCTCTATTTTGGCTGAGAAACCATAGAATACAGGGGATCTTAGCTGTCAATATTACCCATAAGTTTTATTGGTCTTTATAATCAGAGTAATATGTGTCACAATCAAATGTTCATGCAAAAATATTCTTATTGCATACGCGCAGGCTTCCAAGGACCATGATAAGGTACACATGGACCGTTGATGATCTTGGCAAGTATTTTAGAGGATTTCTATTTACAATGAAAAATTTGCCTGAAATTCTGTACCCAACATCACTGTCCTATACCACCTGCCCTTGTAAATGTATTTATAAACAGGTCACTGGAGATTGTATCATTGTTAAATTGTTTTTGTTTTTTTGGTGGCAATATAAGGATGTCATAATTTAGATTTGGGTTTTAATGGTGATCTCTATCAGCGAGCTCATTTGTTGACAATCAAAACTTAAAATTTCGATCAGAAAAATTTGTATTTGAATAATATAACATCAGCAGCTTGTGCTGTTATGACACGTGAGCCTTAGAGTCTAGGAAATGGTGAATGTATTGGCTAGCTTGTGTTTAATCATGGCCAAAAGCTTTTATGATGGCTGTTAAGTTTTAACAGCCTAGCCTATTCTTGGTCTACATATTGCTGAGTCAAATGGTATGCTTCTATTAGTCTGTGATAACAAGGGTTTTTGTTGTTGTTGGAGATAAGTTTTGGCTTATAAGCATTTGTGCATGCTTTTTCTTTGATGCCTGAAATATTTTATTGATGATTTAATGTGGGTTATTCTCAGGAGTAAATATTCAGACAAACGAGGAAGTGGCCATAAAACTGGTATGTTCGTCTTCTCCTTTATTTAGTCTTTCAAGGATTATGGATGTGGGCATTCTGCAAGAACATTGAACCGGATTATTATTAGTGTCTTTTTCTTTTAAACAGTAATGGGCAGGACTATATTACAAAAGAGGGCTGTGGTAAAACCAAGCAGCTAGGAAACACTTACAGAGTTTAGGCCTAACCCTCCAAAAGATAAAACTGAAGGAATTTCTTCCCTGAAGAGCATTCTATCCTAATAAGCCCTATTCTATCTTGGCAGGTATACTGCCGTACACACTGCTGAAGCAAACAGACTACATGAAAAAAACATAAGATAACAAGGAAAGAAAACACTAGATATCAAGCCGCTTATGGGCTTCTGCTAACTGGTGCTTCCTTGTTTCTTTTGCTTCTGGGACCTTGCAATTTTGCTCTCTAGAATCTGAAGCTTTGAAAAGTGTTGCCTTTCTCTTGTTCTAGATAAGGAGTTTGCAGAGGATCCTCAACACTGGATGGCTTTGCTGAGGGGGATGAATCTGAAAGAGAGGGAAACTTAACGACACTTTTAGGAAAATCCAGGCGGGCCACACTTCGCTTCATGAGCTGCTTTAATGACTTGAGTTGGATTGAAACCTCCAAGTTCTCACCGTGCTGGACTCCTACATGTCTTAATTTACCAATGTCACAACTACCTCGAGCTGCATTATTTTGCGATGTTTTTTGCTGAAACTCTGACTTCCACCTTTCTCATTGGAGCCTGGCGTTAACTACACTGCATTGGGCTTCACTCACCTCCTTAACACCACTTAATCCCTTATTGAATTCTCCTACCTCACAAAGGACACAACACCCATTTCTACAATGATAGTGTACGATCATGCACAGAATTGCTGAGAGAATTGGGTTGAAACTGAGGCAAACAAAGCAATGGGGAATTGGAGATGCAAGCTCAGAGCCAAAGGAGGAGAGCTCCCTCTTTCACCCAGAGTCAGTTGATGCTGAAGCTATATAGAAATCAATGATGAAATAGTGAGACACCATACACTCAAGCATGCCTACGGTGGACGCCTGTACCCATAATATGAGCCACATTGTTCACCGGACCTTTGGGCACTTCATAATACTTAGCCCAAGTGTGAATGGGGGATAGTAATGCTATGCCACTATGGCATAAATACTTGCTGTTTCAATATTGAAATACCAAGGGGATGACTAAGGGGTTCCCCACCATTTCTAAAGGTGCACTATGGCGGGAGTTGAAAACACCGTTTATATGACAATAGCTTAACCCAATGCCTAGTTTGCTGATCAATTTGAATGTGAGTTATGATGCCTTAAAGCATTGAAGAATTCAATCTTACTGAAGTATGCACTTCTTGAAGAGTTCTTTTCACTAAGTGGGCTAAGATTCATTGCCTAGGGAGAGACTTGCACTGTACTATTCTCACAGTGATCATTGAATCATAGTTGACCCTTCACTATCACCATTCTAGCCCCTTGTGTTGAAGAAGTAGGAGGCCTTTCATGAGGGCCAGATCCAACACTTCATTGTTCATGGAGATTACAATCCCCCAAGCATATGTAATTTCTTGATTTCCTCCAGAGTAGAAGATGACTCCCCTTGCTCTTGCCACCCCAAGATTATTATTAGTGTCTCCAAACAATAATTGTTTGCAATGTTTGCATGTTATAATATAAAAGTTAATGTATAAAGCTAGCTTCGTTAGAGGTGTTTTCATCCTTGAATGTGATTCAGTATCTTTGCTTGCTAAATAGTAAGTACAACCCAAGAAGTATTCTTCAATTTTGTTTTACACAGTAATGGTTGTTTAATATCATCAAAATTGTCGTGGCCAAAGCTGTTTATCATTCTTACAACACAAAAATTGAGCTAGTCTTGTTTCCATAGAAGGAGATTATCAAATAAAGCATTTAATTAGTGCAACCAAACTATCATGCTTAAAAGTTTGTGTATATATCCAAATAATTTATTTTAATAATAAAACCATTTAATAAAAATATAGATCAATTAATGAAAATTAAGGCCCATAATGGTTATCAACATCAGAAGATATGAAGAGGTTTCCATTAAGGCCAATGATAACGGAGCGCCCTCTTTGCTTTCCATTGATTTGAGAGGTTTGATTATCTTTCCCCAGTATTAATGGATTGGTTATCTGTACGCGAATAACTTAGTTTTAATGGATTGGTTATTTGTACGCGAGGGTTTGTTTTTATTTTGTTTAGTTATTGTATAGAAGATATTGTTGTTACTGAAAATGGTGTCGAGGATACTTCGTCTCACGGGGGAGAAGATCAATTCTAGAGCAATATTAGATCAGCTCGAATATATTTACACTGCTCTTAATGCCTAGTAGTAGAAGATGCACGACTCCGGATTCTAGCTGTGATAGGCCTGTTTTTGCCATAGCCAGTCAACAACAAAGGATTAGAATGGAATCCCCGTCCACGGTTGTTTCTGCACTTCGTAAGATTTCATAGATCCGTTGCCCTTTTTAATTTTATTTGTTGAGCTGGTAAAGTTTAACGATCGAATGGCGTGCTTATTAAACACCTACATTCTCCTCCTAGATTTTGCGGTGTTTACACCAGAAAAGGGGCTCGGGTGCAGTTTTAGGAGCAGAGAATCTGTCATCTCCTAAGCTCCTCTCACTCTGGGTTCGTTCTTGCCAACACCAAACGGGGTGCCCCTAATGTTGCCTGCAACCTACGGATGAGAAATGCAATTATATTCGTTTAAAATAAATGCGCAAGGGTCAACCCAAATGAAGCCCTAATATGATGACCATAACAGGTCGGGCCAACCGTTAATGATAGGTTAGTCTCTTCTTTAAAGATGAGTTTCAGCTCCATTTGCTGCACAGAAAGGCGCACATACTGAAGTTTTAAGCTTGTACATGTCTTTCAACACCTGAATACTCGCTGGTAATGTGACCAAAACAACTTTGGTAAGGGTATCCCCATTTATTGTCATTCATCTTCATTAGAACAATGCTTTAAGTGCATTAAACTCAGCTCAAGTGTTGCATCTTCTCATCTGGTAACTGCTGCTGGTTTCATTTCCCTTTGGTTGTCCTCCTAACAGCCCTCAAAAGGCACCCTTTTCACTGTTGATAAGTGTTAAACACCATTTCTGTGTGAACAATATGCCATCCTTCTTCCAGAGTTTTCGGTATGTCTTCCCTGTTGAAAAGATGTTCCAGTTCATGTATAAATTCATCATATCCACGGAGTTTTGATAGATCAACTGCATTTCCAACAACATTCCCCTGCTTATAAAGTTTTGTACAATCACACCTAGAAGCTTGAACATAATTTTCAAGTTTAGCATCCAAAGATATCTCTTATTCCATGCTTCTCAAAGTTGTTACTATTGTACAACTCTTTCTGTGGGCGATGCCGATGTCAGCAACATTGGACTTCCTACTCTGTTTGCTCCACAGAAAGGCACAGATCCCGAAGTGTACTTTATGTGTACCTGCTGTTAAACACTGTTGAATATATGCTGGTAATATGCCCAAAACAACCTTGCGAAGGGTGTTCCCATCTCTTGTTATTCATCTTCATCATAGCAGTGCTTTAGGTGCAGTAAACACAACTCAAGTGTGGCACCTTCTCATTTGGTTGCTGTTGGTCGTTTCATTAACTTTTTTCAGTCCTAACAGCCTCAAAAGTCACCTTTTTCATTGCCTTATGAGTGCTGTTACACACCATGATTGCTGTGTGAACAATATGCTATACCTTTTTAGGAATGTTAAGTAAGTCTTCTCTATCGAGAACATGCTCCAATTCATGTGTAGGTTGATCATATCCATGGAGTTTTGAATCTTGATAAATCAACTGTTTTTGCAAAATCATTCTTTTGCTTATAAACTTTTGTACAACCATGTGCAGAAGCTTGAACAAAATTTCTCAGTTTGGCATATGAAGATATCTCTTGTTCCACGATTCCCAGAGTTAATAATGGTTGTACAACTGTTTCTCTGACTGGCTGGAGTACTTTAAGTGAGGCCCTCTGGTGTGAAGGTCTATCACCTGAGGACAAATGCAAAACACCACAATAATGCTTTCACAGGAAAAGGGCCGAATACAAGAGTCAGATAGAGAAGCAATCTGTCCCATAGGCTATATTTAGCCTCGTGGACATTAAAAATTCTTTCTTTCTTTCTTTCTTTCCGATTCCTCCAAAACGCGTTCCCTTCCAACTATGAAGCGCCCTTTTTTGTCTCTAAGATCTTCTTCTACTGCATATAACCATGGAAGCTACATGATGTTTTTTCAGGATTCAAAGTTTGCCCAGGCATCACTTCTCAAAGCCTCTGCTTCTTTTTCATCTTCTCGTCGCGGCTGTCCATTGATGTGTTATACGAGGAATGAGAAGGGAGATTTTGGGGATGTGTGTTTAAGCTCCGAGACAACGCACTGGGAGCGAGCAGAGGGCATTGTGAAGGAAGTGGAAAGCCAGTGTTCGACCCCGATCTCCAGGCTCAGAGACGTGGTGGATGCAATGGCGGACGAGATGCGTGCGGGTCTTCAATCGGATGCCAAGAGTAACCTACTCAAGATGGTCATAAGCTACGTTGATACTTTGCCTACGGGGTAATCAAATCCAGGTTTATGCTTTATTATTATTGCCTTCCTATATGCCCATACATAGGCAGGCCTGTAAACATTACCATGTTGTCTATTTCCTTCCCCTGTATTCCCCATTATCCCAACCAACTACCATGGCGCTCTCCTGCGCCGGTTTGAACCCAACTCATGTTTGATCAGACAAAAATTTCCAGAAAAGCCCTTTTTTGTCTCAAAGATCTTCTTCTACTGCATATAACCATGGAAGCTACAGGATGTTTTTTCAGGATTCAAAGTTTGCCCAGGCATCAATTCTCACAGCCTCTGCTGCTTTTTCATCTTCTCGTCGCGGCTGTCCATTGATGTGTTATACGAGGAATGAGAAGGGAGATTTTGGGGATGTGTGTTTAAGCTCCGAGACAACGCACTGGGAGCGAGCAGAGGGCATTGTGAAGGAAGTGGAAAGGCAGTGTTCGACCCCGATCTCCAGACTCAGAGACGTGGTGGATGCAATGGCGGATGAGATGCGGGCGGGTCTTCAATCGGATGCCAAGAGTAGCTTACTCAAGATGGTCATAAGCTACGTTGATACTTTGCCTACGGGGTAATCAAATCCAGGTTTATGCTTTATTATTATTGCCTGCCTATATGCCCATACATAGGCAGGCCTGTAAACATCCTTCTGATTTTTTCTGCTTTATTATTTTCAATGTTCGTTTCTGTACAAGTAATGTTACATGATCTATTAATGTGGATAAGTGAGCAAGTAATTCCCCATTTTCTGTCAACTGTCCAATGCACAGTCAAATTTATAAATTGCTGCTGTCAAGTCGTTTGCTCCTTCGTGCCGCGGGGGTTCGACTCTTTCACGATCGCCTCCAAATACTTCAACTTTGGGAGATCCGATTCCTCCAAAACGCGTTCCCTTCCAACTATGAAGTCCAGCTCCTCCTCTGCCCTTTTCAGCACATCGGTGCGTTGCAGCAACGTTCTCAGAGAAATTGTGGTGGAGCTAATATTTGCTATTATGGTGAGATTAATCCTCAGTCGCAAAAGCTACCTGGGCAGCGAAGAAGAGGTGGAAAAAATTTAACTATTTATATTTATTTTAATAAAAATATTGATTTTTAATTTTACTATTATTCATTTGTTATTTATGTAATTTTATTTTTATTTCATTTTATTTATTTGTTTGTTTATTTATTTATTTATTAGTCTTTATTTTATTTTATTTCTATTTATTTATTTATTTTATTCTTGTTTTTGTAATTAAGAATTTAATTTTTATTTGATTTTATTTATTTATTTATTTTCATCTATTTTATTTTTATTTTTAATTATATCTTTATTTTATTTTATTTCTATTTATTTATTTATTTAATTAATTTTTACTTTTCTTTTTCTTTTTTTTTATTGGTTTTGAAATCTTTTCTTATCCTAGCATGTAATTATTAAAAATAAAATAAATATATAAATTCAAACTTTAATCATTATTTAATTATTTTTAACATTTAATTTATTCGATAATAATAAAAAACAATTGAATATCCTTTGAATACTGCACAGAGGCTATCTCTCTTTTTTATAAAGTGCTTGAATATTAATAGAAATCCTCCTCTTGTAAACTGTATTAAAAGGCAATATCCTCTCATTATATTTTGATGCTCGAACTTCTTTGACCATAACCCCAAGCAATAGCAAGTATACGCCCTCCCGAAAGCCTACATTCCATTGCTATGTTACTAGAGATGGCATGATAGTGAATTCGGTTGATTTCAGTCCCTGGAGGCCATTTATTCTTCTCCCTTTGTTCCCCTAGGAGGAGTTGGAGAAGAATTAACTCAACATCTACCTTTTTTCCCTCCCTTACATCATTGGGCGGTTTCCTTTCAGCGTTCCTTTGCACCTCCCGGTGCAATTGCTAGTAATTATTATTATTAGAAGGTATAAGAAATATTGTTGACGAGTCTTATCAAAAAGTACCAATGCTTCCCAACGCTATAGCTTGCTTTACTGTTTGACATTACAATGTCTATTGTATCGATTCTATTACATCAAACACAATTTAAAGCACTTTTTGGTCTTGATTTTCGCGAAAATCATTGAAACATCGAGTTGTACTCTCATTTTCTTAATATAATTAGTATTCTTGATAGCTGAAATTTTTAGCATGCTTTCTCCAATTAATTTATTATATATTTTTTTCTTTTTGAGATGAATATCTTTGTTATGTATTGAAAAAAATATTATTAACTTCTATATTAAATTTAAACACGCAAATTTACAGTCTTAGGTTGATAGGGTACTATTTTTAAGGAATATACATGCAAAGTGACTCATGTATTTACTGAAATCTCGCTTTAATTTGATTTTATTAATGTACAACATTAGTCTTATATCAGTCTTATGGTTGATAGGGTACTATTTTTAAGGAATATGCATGCAAAGCGACTCATGTATTTACTGATATTTCGCTTTAATTTGATTTTATTAATGTACAACATTAAATGTAATTATTTATCTAGCTTATTTTATTCTTATTATACCTCTGCAGTCAACTCCCTTACATTTTGTTGTACAAATCCATCATGTATATTTTATTTTACTTAATTGTAAAGAGTTGTTCTAAATGGCTATATTTTAACTTTGGGAATTAAATCCCGAGCCTAGTCACATTAAATCACTAACCACTGAGATAAGAGGGTGTCAAGCATAAAAGTTATGTTCGTCAATAGGTTAGGTTCAGCTTAGAGAACCATTATATCTTGATATATATATATCAATCGTAGAGAGATAAGGAAACTACTTGGATTGAGATATAAATGTTAAATTGAACTGAAGCTTTGTAATGGTCAAACATCTCGAAATTTTGTTGTAATACTATGAGTCCTTCTAAAGGTGTTTAGGTTTTTCCCATTCCCCTCGAGTCACATCACAAGTGATGTAATAGATGAATTGTGTCAACAATGGTAAAGTATGAAAAATATAGGATTGGAGTGTAGTAGTTTGGATGTATACAAGTTATTTTTGTATTGGATTTGGTATTTTTCTGTCCCAATTTGTAGATTTTTAACATTTATGGTTAGGGAATCTACTATGTTAGGTTAATAGAGGACACTATTAACAAGTTGAGTATATAAAAGGTAAGACCAACGCCAATAATCTTTTCATAATTGAATCATGATTTATGAAATTATTTCTATATTTACAATGTGAATGTGGTGCGTGTAATACACCATGTATCTCTAATGATATATAAATCTAGTTTAACTAGATCTCAATTTCACTTAATACTTATTATTTTGAGAAATAATCTCATCAATATGTACAAGGAAAATTAAAAATAAAAATTATTCTTAAGGGTAAAAATTACTGCACAATCCTCAAATATTAATCAAATACCTATATATTGAAATAATATTTAAATATTTATTCACAACTTTTATAAATAAATTGGAAGTTGGTATCACAATGATATGACTAGAAATTGCACCAAGAGGTGCAAAGGTACGCCGAATGGACAATGACATACAATTGAGGTGAGTCTAATTTTAATTTAATTGTTATGAATTCTCAAGTGAAAGAAAGAAGCCTATAACTGGTGTGCAAAGTGTGTGAGTTCCCTCAATGGCTATCAAGGAGGGTTTAAAAAATTTCTGAGCATTGGAATTTGATTGATTTGTTGTGACTAGAGGAAAAGAATTTGTGACTCATCACCTTGTTTAGAAACTTTTGGAATCTAGTGAACGCCAATGATATGCTTGATATTTTCAACGTCATTCTTTTAATTCATTGGCAATCAAAATTCTGTTCAAACTACTAAACCCATGCCTTATTGATCGAATATGTCATGCAAAGAAGTCCACAAAGCTAGCCACGACCACTAGATGTGATATGCATAGTGATAGATTTGACATACCGATCCAACTAAAAGTGCACAAGAAAGATTCCAAAATTCATTCAAGCAATACTGCAAAATATTCATATGCTTATACATGACTTCGCGTTCATTCCTAAGAAAATAAACAGCACTAGGTACAATAAACATATCCATAAAGGTTTCATCATTCACAACAAATAGCCCCACTCCCAGTGCCACCACTAATTTGTCTCAACAAGGAGTCAGGAAGCCAACGTTTAGGATGTTGTATTTGCACCGCTGATACATGCAGAGCTTCAACAAACTTGATTTCACATTTCTCAAGACTGCTTCAATACTAGGATTCAAGGCAAAATTGAACCATAAATATGACCATCACCAACCAGAGAAGACAAATCCATATAAAATCTAGAGCCCCAATCAGAGAAGAGAAGGATGATACAAACATAAGCAACATGAATTGTTTTTTTAAAGATCCAGCAGTCGTATATCAAACTTGTCCACTTGATGAAACCTTTGCAAAATTAAGAAGACTTTCCAACAGAATCAATAACTCATAACCGCCAATAATCCCATTGAAACCAACAAACCAATTTAATGTAAGCATTATTTCTAACAGGATAATACAAAAAAATATCAAGTATATGATCATTTCATTGGTAAAAAGTTAAAACACAACCAATCACTGAGTACTCATAATTAAAACTCACTTCCAGCAATTAAGACTCCAGGTTAGTGAGTTTGACTCATGCTGGATTATCTTGGACCATTTTATTGGTCAAGATGGATGTGACCAAAAAATCCAGGTCAAACCTTCCAAGTTTTGTAACATAGAAAAATGTTGAAGGTCCATCACCCTAAGGGGAGTTGATGTTGTTTCTTACCAGTGATATTTGTCTACGACCCTGGAACAGTCATCACATAGAATGGTTTGAAGGTGAAAATGAAAAGGCAGGCAGCGCTATTGATGGACCTTGCTCCTGCCTGTTGAGAGATCAACACTTCAAATTTCATCACAATACGAAAACATTTTTCTTTTACTTCTGAAAATAGAAAAATTACTTTGTTACTTTTGAAACTCATGTTCATGGAAACATAATATTCTTCTGTAAAATTTCTCATCTTTGTGCCCCATTAACACACACGACTCCATGACAACAACACATCCTCTCCATGTCCCAGCTCGAATATTCTAAAACTCACAACACTACTTTCTCTGTATTAGAATTTCCATAGAATTATCTTTGTGACTCCTTCCTCGGAACTTACTCCTCTGTGAAAAAAATCAGCAACATCATTAGAAATTAATTGATATCTGTAAAATCCTTTCACAAATGAGACTATGAAAACCTTCTTTCAACTTGGTCACAAAGTTGCATCTTCTCAGCTGCATCACTAAGTTGCTTTGAAACCATTTATGGCAAAAATATGTAGGGTAGCATTGCTACACTATAGTTGTTGCAATGCTTGTATTTGACAAACCATGAAAGGGAAACTTTGCATGCAATTGAGAATTAACATGTTTATGTACATATAATTTTTTTTGAGTTTGTTACGATCAATGCCTTGCACATGGACCATTCCTCCATCTCCTAATTTCCAAGCCTGGGAAATTGCTTGATGCCATTCTTTTGAATTGTCAAGAATGTGGCACACTTTCTTTGATTTCAAATCCATGTCGTACAATGTATCCATTGCATAGAAGTTGGATGCCCATCTTTCTTGGGTGCTTGCATTTGAGTGGTGAAGAGTCCCTTTGTCATTGTGGATGTGGTTGATATATCCACATGAGGGAAAGCATCCCAAAGGCCTGGGTCCCTTTTTATCTATTGTATTGGGAGGTAGCAGGTTGTATGTAATAAAGTAGAAATTAGCCAAAATACCTCCACAGAGAGTTGGGTTACCAACAAATGCATATGGGTTGGAAGACCTAAATATCCCTTGAATTGGAATTGGACCAGAGATATTTTTGTATGAGACATTGAAAATCTTGAGAGTCATCGCATTTCAAAATTTAGGAGATGTAATGACTGTCATAGGGTTTTGAGATAGATCCAACATGGCTAAAGTAGGAATTGTAGCAAGTTCACAAGGAATGGCCCCACTCAGTTCTTTTTGTTTTGAGTCGAAGACGACAATTTTCTCACATATTCTAATTCTTCTCAGAATTGTCCCTGAAAATATATTCTTAGACAAGTCCAGAACTGAAAGGCTATAACAACCTCCAAAATCTGTTGGAATTTTACGAACTAGATTATTGTTGGAGGCATAGAAATTCTCCAGAATGACCATTTTTGAAATATTCCTTGGAAGACTTCCTTCAAACTCATGATAAGAGAGATCAAGAAATGAAACCTTTGAGAACAAGCTTAGAATCTGTCATAGAAGTGGGTAAATTTAATTTCCTTTCAAATGGAGGGAAGCAATCTACTTTTGGTAGGATACTTTCTATACTTCAATTTTATAGCTCTTCTGATCAGTTTTAGTAGTGGAGGACAAGATGCATCGCTCCTATATTACATATGGTCCTTGTGCGGTTTTCTAAATGGTTAAGCATGCTATGTGGACAGGCACAATTACAAGGGGCCTTTTATTGTAAAAGGTTTACTGTTGAATATACCATTTTCTTTGTTACCTTCATTTGAAGAGATATTTTCTTGGGACAATTTGATGGTCCAACAACCATGAGTAACTGATCTGATCATATTGAGAGCCATAGATGATCAGTTACACTCGAAATTTTCTTTAAGAATGTAGTAAATCCTAGTGCAAAAAAAGTTACCCATCACCAATGTAAATTTATTCAGGTCCAAAGCAATGTCAATTTATGTTTTCCAGATCTCATTGATTTCCCATTAATATGATATAGAAACTTTGAGGAATCCCATAAACGTCATATTTTGGAGGTCTAGGGAGAGGATCTAAGAGGAGACCTGCTACAAGCATATTTACTAAAAATTATACAAATATTGAACTTGGATATGGAAGCATTCCACTACTTAATAAATGGATCTTAAGTAAGCACCACGTTCTCAATTTGGTTTGGGAGATCTACATCTTTCTCAATTTGGATTGGAAGATGTACATTTGATGGTCACAAATTTTGGATCATCAAGGTTTAAATTTTTTTGATTCCAATAGATATACTAATACAACAAGATCAAGAGCCCACGTGGTGTATAGTAGTCGGTGATGGGGTGCGCTATTAAGGCACTCGGTATGCAAGGTCACTGGTTCAAAAGACGTGGGTGGGATGGGAAGAGAAAAAAAATGGAAAGATTAGGATTTAGTCTAAACTACCAAAAAAAAAAAAAAAAAAACAAGATCAAGAATAAATTCAACAATGTGATACGCTAGTTATATTGGTGGAGATGGAGTGTGGGAAGGAACATATCAGAAAAACCTTTAAGTTGCATAAAATTCATACAAAAGAATTTTTTAATCACTACAGGTGAATCACTCAAACAACCCTTCTCCCATTCCCTATTGTCTTCCAAGAAAAGCATAAGCTCAATTGGTACAAAAGAAGTTTATATTTCAATGTCATAAGAAAAATGAATGAAAATTTGAAAACTAACTTGCTCTTTATTTCAAAAACAAATGAAACCTTAAAGGGGTCTTGGTGCGACTGTAAGGTGGGGGTGTTTCATGCCCAACGTAGATTCAAAGGCCATTTCGCTTGCTTAAGCAGTCCAGTGGATGGGACCAAGTGTTAAGTCTTGGGTGAAATCTGGTGAATAAATATTAAATAGATTCAAAGTTGTTGTAAAAAATAACATCGTCAAGAATTAGGTGAAATCCAGTGAATAAATATTAAATAGATTCAGAGTTGTTGCAAAACAATAACATCGTCAACAAAAGAAGAAAGAGAGAGACAAATGCTATCAAAATCAGAACATCAATAGGAGAAATGAACAAAATAGCCAAGAAAAATGATACATATGGTTTACCTTCTCTTCCAAGTCTGTATGTAAGAACGTCAGACATGAACCCAACCTTGATGAACATTTTGGTGAACTCTGGACTGAATGGTAATGGAGAGTACTTCTTGAAGACCATAGCATATCCTATAGCATCAAGTTCGTTTGTAAAGAAACTATTGTATGTTTTTCCTTTGGGTATCAAATCCTCCATTGAAGCCAACAGTTCATGCCTTCGAGGGCCATCAGGAAACTCTGGCTCTCTTCCTTCAAAAATTACATTCAGGGCACTGAAAAAATGCTTTGCTATAAGGAGACAAGATTGACTGTCACAAGCACCACTGTGAACTCTTATCACAAAAATTTCTTGTGGCCCTGAAGATGATTCCTTGTAAAAATGAACGTCTAGGACACCAAGAGGAGGAGTTTCCATCTTGTTCTCATTAAGGAATGGATCATTGAGCTCGCTTCGCATAATCTCATGCAATGAAAGGCTCAATGAATGTTTCTCATCATCACGGGGAAGTTGTAAAACCCTTGGAATTTCCACAGATGTATCCATAGTGGGCCATGAATTCTCCCTGACAGTGAGATCAAATGGGATACTACCATTTAGCATGTTTTTTTCCAATTCAAGCTTGTTAAGACTTGGAAGCAATCTAAATCCTACATGGATCACATCAGATTGTTGATTATTCTGCATTCTTACTCTCTTAAGAGATGGAAAAATAGCCAAGCTGTTGGGAGTGGGTACTAAGAAATGGTTATGAAAAATAATGAATTTGGAATATATGCTTCTCTACAAAACTGAGGAGGTATTGGACCTGCGAAGGAATTAGAAGAGGCACCCAACCATTGGAGAGTTGAAGTTATGCCAAGTGATTGAGGAAATATACCTAAAAATGAATTATTCCATATCTCCAAAGTTACAAGGTTAGGAAGATCAAATATGTTGTCCAGGACAGAACCACTCATGTGGTTGAACATAGCAATGAAAAGTGTCAAACTCTTTAGCATACCTATTTCATCATGAATGGTACTTGAGAGAAAATTATCACAAATATCAAGAGACTTGAGTGAAATCATATTACCAATATCCCGAGGTATAATTCCAGTTAGGTAATCCTTATACAAAAATAATGTACTAAGCATACTTAGCTTGGTCAACTCTATGGGAATACGTGCAAAAATTTTAGAGCAAGCCATATCTAAATACTCCAACCTACTAAAATTTCCCAGCTCTAAAGGAATTGGACCCTTCAACTTATTATACACTAATAGAAACGTCTATAACATGGAAATATTACCTAGCTCTGGAGGAATAAGCACTATAGGATTATTTCCTGACAGGCCTAAAAACTTGAGCTGGGTCAGATTCCATATGCAGACGCAATACTTCCATCATAAAAACATCCTCTGAAATCTAGATGCTCAAGCTGGGAAAATAAGCCTATGTCCTCAAGCAAATGTCTTGTAAATTTTTTTCTTTAAGCAAACACATTCATGAGAACCTTTTCTCTATACAATCCAGTGGGAAAGCTACTAACAAAGAAATTTCGACATACGTCTAAAAAAACCAGATCTGTCAGATTGGATATGGATCCTAGCATTGGCCTAGAGAAACCATTGGAGGCCAATTTTAAGCTTTTTTATAAAGGAAGAAACACATATACTTCGATTCGAAGAAACACATAAAGCGCTACTTGTTGGAAATTTATGAATATTTCGAACACACAGAGGAAATAATATTCCTCAACTCAAACACAGAGATTAAAGATGATAGAGATGTGGACAGAGAGATGGAGTAAAAATTTCTATTTTATTAAACTTGAAAACTATTACAAAATACAATATTTCATCAGAACTACAGTTCTGGATTCATCAAAATATTCCTCACTGTGTTTTTCATTTGCTGCTTTCACACAATTTTTCTATTGCGGCAACACCCAGTCTTCTGTTGCAGCAACACATAGTCTCCTTTGCGGCAACACATAGTCCAGTTGCGGCAACACATAGAGCTTCTTGTAGCTGCTTCACACACAGCGTCAGTTGCGGAAACACCCAGTTCCAGTTGCAGCGACTCACAGAAACAGTTGCGGAAATACCAAGAACAGTTATGGCAACACACAGAGTTTCCTGTAGCTGCTTCAAAACACAGCACTCATGTTTTTATCTGTTTTCTGCTCTGTCTCTCTATGTTATATCTCTCTCTCTGCACTCTATCTGCTCTATATGCACTAAAAAAATACTACTGTCTATTACATTATAAAACTCTATGACATAAAACTTTAAAATTCAAAATTCAAATTCTGTCCTTTCGTGCTCCTTTTTCAAATACAGGTAGGTGGGAAGTAATGTGGTGCAGACCACGATTTGATGGATCAGTAGATGGTTGAGGCCAGGTTGCTGATGCATGGATTCAAACCCATAAATTTAATGCGCGGATGAGTGTAAAAAAATAGATCAAGACTTCGTTGCTCTCGTCAAATCAAAAATTTGAATTTCTATCCTTCTTCTGTTCTGTTTGCAGTTGGAATTAATTTCCAACACTCCCCCTTAATTTAAATTGTTGGATTTTCTTCCATACCCAGAAATTTTCTTAAATAATTGAAATTTTTCTGCCCAATGGTTTTGTCAAAATGTCTGCAAACTGCTCCTCTATTCTGCAATGTTTCAAAATGATTTCATCATTGTTCACTAGCTCCCTGATCTAGTGATATTTGGCATCAATGTGTTTCGTTCTCTTGTGAAATACATAATTCTTTGACAATGCTATTGCTGAGCTATTGTCACAATAAATCACTGTGCCCTTTACTTGTTCATGACACAAACTTCCCAGCATCCTTATCATCCACACTGCTTGACATGCTGCTGCTGTAGCTGCCACATACTTTTCCTCTGCTGTAGATAATGCTACAATACGTTGTTTCTTAGAAGCCCATGAAATGGCTCCTGAACCCATATGAAAAGCATAACCGGATGTGATTTTCTGATCATCTACACTTCCAGCCAAATCACTATCAGCGTAACCAACCAATTCAGAATTTTCAGATGAGGAGTATGAGATGCCATACCTCTTTGTACCTTTCACATACCTTAGAATTATTTTTGTTGCTTGCCAATGGGCTTCTTTTGGCCTTTCCATAAATCTGTAAATCAAACTTACGGCATGCATGATATCCAGCCTAATTGCAATCAAATACATGAGGCTGCCAACTATGCTCTTGTACAAGCTAGGATCAAAATCCTTGCTGTTGTCCTCTTTGTTGAGTTTCAATCCCATTACTATGGGTGTTGTTGCTGCCTTGCAATCTTGCATGTTAAATATTTCTAAAACTTCATTAACATATTTTGTTTGTGAGATAAAAATCCCATTTTCATTTTTCTCTACTTCTATTCCTAAGAAGTATCTCAGCAATCCCATGTCAGTCATTTCAAATTCATATTTCATGGCTATTTTAAAATTTTCAATGAGGTAATTATCATTACCTGTGAAGATCACATCATCAACATATAAAACAAAAATCAACATCTTACCATATTTTTCTTTGATGTATAGTGTGGGTTCTCCTTCACACTTTTCAAAACCATTTTCTAGTAGATATGAATCTATCCTACTATACCATGCTCTTGGTGCTTGTTTCAGCCCATAAAGAGCTTTCTTCAATCTGCAAACTTTCTGTTCTTGGCCCTTTTTCTCATAGCCTAGAGGATGTTCAATATAAACCCTTCCATTAGTACTCTATTTAGGAATGTTGATTTTACATCCATTTCATAAACCTTCCATTTGTGTTGTGCTGCAATAGACAACACTGCTCTCACTGTTTCCATTCTTGCAACCGGTGCAAATGTTTCCTCATAATCTCTTCCATGTTTTTGCTTATATCCTTTGACAACAAGTCTAGCCTTGTTCCTTTCAATCTTACCTTCAGCATTACTTTTGGTCTTGTAGACCCATTTCACGCCAATGACTTCCTTACCTTTTGGAAGTTCAACCAAATACCATGTCTTATTTCTCTCTATGGCATTAATTTCTTCATCCATAGCTTCTATCCATTTTCTATCTTTTATGGCTTCCTCAAAATGAATAGGATCATCAGCATGACAATATAAAGAAAATAAAGAGTTCATACCTTCATTGCTACCTCTTGCTCATAAATTTCATTTAAATTTCTGAATCTTGTTCCTCTTTCATTTGGTGTAATGTGCTTGAAGAAGCACTCAAACCAGCTCCTTGTGGTGTGCTTGGAGAAGCACTCTCATTACTTCTCAATGGTGTTCTTACTCCTGCTTGAGGTTTCCCTTGATTTCCTTGTGTTGGTGGAGGTGGTGCTGCTAATAAGGTGTTCCTTTCAGCCATTTCTTCCTCATCATCACCATGAGACAAACAACTTTTAACATTGACTGTTTTCTCAATGCTTCCATCCCATGCTTCCTCTTCAATGAATTGCACATCTCTGCTTATAAAAAATTTCTTTGAGGATGGGTTATATAATCTATATCCCTTGGAGTCTTCACAATATCCAAGGAAGATGCACTTCTCCGCCTTACTGTCCAACTTCTTCCTCAACTGTTCTGGAATGTGTGCATAAGCCACACACCCAAAAACTCTCATGTGGGTGACTCCTTGTTTTCTACCACTCCACGCTTCTTCTGGAAATATGTTCATTATAGCTTTTGTTGGGCATCTATTTAAAATATAAACACCACAATTTGTAGCTTCTGCCCACTACTCATTTGGAAAGTGTTTTGCCTTTAGCATACTTCTCACCATTTCCATTATGGTTCGATTCTTCCATTTAGCAACACCATTTTGCTGCAGTGTGTACCTTGTAGTAAACTATTTATGTATGCCATTTTCTCTGCAAAAACACAAAAATTATTTAGAGATGTACTCACCTCCTCTATCAGTCCTTAAGATCTTGATATGCTGCCCACTTTGGTTCTCCAAAAGTGCTTTAAAATTGCAGAATTTTTCAAACACTTCACTTTTAAGTTTCAAGAAATAAACCCAAGTTTTCCTTGTGAAATCATCAATGAAGGTTAGCATGTAATTGTTGCCTGAAACTGATGTTGTTTGCATCGGCCCACATAAATTTGAATGAATAATTTCTAACGGTGCTTTCGCCCTTATGCTCTTTCCTGATAGAAAGTTTTCTCTGTGTTGTTTTCCCAAGATGCAGCCTTCACATAGGCTGTCCGGTTTCTCAATCAATGGTAATCCTCATACCATTCCTTTCCTATGTAACAAATTTAGACCTCCAAAGTTGAGATGTCCAAATCTCAAGTGCCATAACCAACTCTCATCTTTTTCTTCTCTTTGGAAAGCCTCTTGTGTTATAGCTGCTACATTCTTTCCTTTTCCCTTCAAGTCTGTATTGATCTTGAGTGGAAACATTCTATTGCTGGTCATTTGTATTTCAGCAATAATCTTCTTGCTTGAAGGTATGTCCATTATTGTGCACACATAATTTTTAAAAACTACATTGTAACATTTGTTTATGAGCTGCCCAATTCTCAAGAGATTACACTTCAAGCCAGGAACATAGTATACGTTTGGCACAAATTTCTACTCACCATTTCTTGCACGAATACTAATTCTGCCTTTTCCCTTAACATAAATCTTAGTATCAGTTCCAATTGTTACTTCTGATTTAACTTCTTCATCAATATTGGAAAACATTGCTATGTTTCCAGTCATGTGATTACTGCAGCCTGAATCTAAGAACCATACATTATCCTGTATATCTTGTGCTACATTACATGTTAACAGCACATTCTTTGGGTTCTTTTCTTCTCTTGCTACATTAGCATTCTACCTATTATTCATTTCATTTTTCTTTTTCCTACACTCATTGGCATAGTGCCCATATTTTTTTCAATAATGACATTGGACATTGGATTTGTCATACCTTTGTCCTTGAGCATGTTGGTGTCCACCTTGCTGGCTGCTGCATTGGCTGTGGCTTTGATTCTGACTATTTCTCCTTCCATGTAAATGTGAAGAGTTGTTTCTTCCTTATCTATTTTGGCTTCTGCCTCTTCCTCTTCCTCTACCTTGACCTCTTCCTCTTCCAAAAGCCATCTGGGTCTTGAAGGCATGCTCTAGAGATGGGTTTACTAATCTTCCTAATCTCTATTCATGAGTCATCAGTGATGCATGAAGTTCATCTACTATGAACTTTGAGAGATATTTAGTCTCTTCTATGGTGGTGACTATAACATCAAACTTTGAGGGTAAGCTCCTCAAAACTTTCCCCACAATCCTTATTTCTTCAAGTGTCTCTCCATGAGACCTTATCTGATTGACCATTCCAATCACATGTGTGAAGAATGAATCTATTTTATCAGACTCTTTCATACAGAGAGTTTTAAAATCTCTCCTCAGCAATTGTAGTTTTGCTGTCTTCACTTTATCCATACCTTGATAGGCTATCTTCAGAGTATCCCAAGCATCCTTGGATCTCTTAGCTGCTGCTATCCTTGGAAACACACTCTCATGTACTACTTGATAGAGATATAAGAAGGCCTTAGAGTCCTTCTTCCTATTTCTCTTCAATAGATCCTTCTCTGCTTGTGTTAAGGCATTATACTCTTGTTCATCAACTGGTTCTTCAAAACCATCATCAACAAGTTCCCATAAGTCTTGAGAGGCAAATAGGGCTCTCATGGTGATTGCCCAATAATCATAGTTCTTCCCATTGAACTGTGGGAGTTGAGAATTTCCAATACTCATACTAGAACTTGGTCCAGCCATTGCTTATAAACTGAACTCCGAGGATTGCTCTTTTAAACAAAACAACAACTCTGTTTTTTTTTAGAAATACCTGGACTTTACTTCTGTCGAGCTTGCTGGAGTTCTGCTGGTGAACTGCTGCAACAAATTCTTCTTCCTTCAGCTTCTTTGACACCTTCAAAGAGCCTCAATAAGCTCTGATACCATGTTGGAAATTTCTAAATATTTCGAACACACAGAGGAGATAATATTCCTCAACTCAAACACAGTGATTAAAGATGATAGAGATATGGACAGAGAGATGGAGTAAAAATTTATATTTTATTAAACTTGAAAACTATTACAAAATACAATATTTCATCAGAACTACAGTTCTGGATTCATCAAAATATTCCTCACTGTGTTTTTCATTTGTTGCTTTCACACAGTTTTTCTGTTGCGGCAACACCCGGTATTCTGTTGCGGCAACACACAGTCTCCTTTGCGGAAACACACAGTCCAATTGCGGAAACACACAGAGCTTCTTATAGCTGCTTCACACACAATGTTAGTTGCAGAAACACCCAGTTCCAGTTGCGGCAACTCACAGAAATAGTTGCGGCAATACCAAGAACAGTTGCGGAAACACACAAAGTTTCCTATAGCTGCTTCAAAACACAGTGCTCCTGTTTTTCTCTTTTTTATGCTCTGTCTCTCTATATTCTCTCTCTCTCTCTCTCTCTTCACTCTATCTGCTCTATATGCACTAACAAAATACTACTATCTATTACATTATAAAACTCTATGACATAAAACTTTAAAATTCAAAATTCAAATTATGTCCTTTCGCACTCCTTTTTCAAGTACAGGTAGGTGGGAGGTAACGTTGTGCAGACCACGATTTGATGGATCAGTAGATGGCTATGGCCAGGTTGCTGATGCATGGATTCAAACCTAGAAATTTAATGTGCGATTACTAGCGGTCAGATTAGTGCCAAATCATCGATCCGTTGTTGACGTTTTCGATCTGACGGTCCACATGATTTCTAGGGCCTTCGTTGTAATCACTTTGCATGAGAGAGAGGGGGTTCATGAGGGTGTCTATTCACCATTAAGTTTGAGGTTCTTTGTTACTTGCCATCAAGTTTGCTGTCAATCTCCATTATCCAGGCTCCTGGTTTGAGTAATGGCAGCGAGCTAGCCAAGAAGAAGTGGAAGAGTAGGGATAGGAGCGTTTCAGAGAAGAGTGAGCGAGCCTCTTTCCAAAAGCATTTCATGCAGTTAAGGCTAAAATTTGGTACATAATCATGTAAGAATCGCTTGGAATGGCCTTATCTTGAAAATTTTGAAGTGTTTGTGGTTGTTTCATGTTTCAATGGAAGAAAAATGAGCAGTTTTATGTAATTTTTTGTAAGAATCGCTCGGAGCGGCTTTATCTTGTAAATTAAGTTGTAGTTGTTGTTGCTTCCTTCTATAAATGGGGAAAAGATACTGATTTTTGTTGTATAAATTTGGCGCAGATTCATGCAAGAGGCGATTGTAATAGTTTCTTCATCAAATTTTTAAAGCTTCTTCTCTCTGGAATTCGCAGTTTTAATGGACTCGAACTATGGAAAAGCTTGTCCTTGCTTAGTATGGCTTCAAGATAAAGTGATTTAGTTTGGAAATGCATATTATTCTTGTGTTTTGAGTGGGTGGGTTTGAACTTCTTGTGGAAGCTTGAATCGTAATAAAGATGGAAAAATCATGGGAAAAGGTAGTTAAAGCTACTAGAGGTGGAAAGAGCCCTTCAAAAATCATTTCTTTAACCCTAGACGATGTTGTTAAAGGTACGTCATGTAGGTTGCCTCTTGTGGCTCTGTTTGAGGAGTTTCCACGGCTCCAGAAACTGTCATTAGCCAGCAATAGACTGACTTCTCTTGAAGGCTTTCCATCCTTGCCTCATTTAAAGCGTCTTGTTCTTAGTGACAACAGGATCTCCGACGACCTTGAAAAACTGGTGAAAGTGGGGCTTAAATCTCTGGAGGATCTGGATTTTTTGAATAATAGAATAAATATATTGGAGGATCTTGTTCCGTTGTCACTGTTTAACCTTGGGTCTTTGGACCTGTACGAGTGCCCCTTAACGTGGCTTCCAGAGTACATAGCTAGGTTTTTTGACATCATTAAATCCCTAGAGTTTCTGGACAAGATGGACATTGAAGGGGGTGAGAGACTTGAATCTGACGATGAAGGGGAGGAACATTGCTTCTTTGAGGGCACATCTCAAGCTAGATTCCTGGTGACCTAATCCATCACAGGCTTCATAATCCTTCCATGGGCAGTCTATTCTATTGCCCCAATACAAGTTTCCAAAATTTCAACTCGATGGATACAAAATCGAACCTCGGGAAGAGAAATCGGTGACAAATTTTACCTGAAAACAGCAGGAGGTGCCAAGATCGATCTTTGGGGTCTCTTCGTCCATCCAGAATGCCAAGATTGTGAAATTCAAATGTATGATCGATCCCCAGGGTCTCTAAAAACAAGTTCAATATGGCATTGGTTACTTGAACGACCCTTTACATTGTCCGCACTACGATTAAATTAAATCTGGGTTAACCCCGCCGGGTTTGGAGGCAATGTTGGACGGATAAGTCGTTCTTGCTGACAAGATAGACCTCCCAAGTGTCCTACAGACAGCTAGCAACAAACAACCAAACAAAAACTATTTTCTTTAGATAATATTCGATTCAGAATTAGCTACAATAGAGGTTTTGAAAACCTACCTGTAGTCCAATGCTATTCGTAATGACCTTCTTTCTAGTTGCTTGAAAGAGTCGTCTTCAAAGATTTGCAATCACAAAAATTGAAAAAATCAATAACACCTGCATAGTATAAGCTAATTCATCAATCATATATCTATCAAGATGATCAAGGAATTAGAGAAACAGGCTAATTAATTAAATAACTCATTGACAAAACATGATAAAAAGTATACTTAATTAAAGAACTCATTGAGAAAACGGGATTCATTCGTATTATCTTTAATGAAGAAAGAGCCTGTTGTAGCCGCTACAACACCACCCAAAATTTTGGGTATATTCAAAATTTTGGGTCCCCCTCTGCTCGCTTAGTCGTTAAGGTCTTTCACCCGACGTGCATTCAGTGACATCCCAGCGACCTATCCCAAACCACTCATGAGCTTTCTCACCATCATGATCAGATACGGTTGTTGCAATCACGCCATGTGTGTGAGGGATCATCCATCATATGCTCGAATAAGAAATTTTCTGTGCATTGAGGATGTACATTAGCAACCCCTCGCCATGTATCATTAAGCACGTTTCTTGAATACTTCTCTTAAGCTCGTTAGTCTTATATGTTTTATCTAGGGACACCATTCTCAAAGAATAATTGTGATGTGATAATGTTCCAATAGGTCGATCCCACGGGTGAAAAACTCCTCAATTTTGTCACGACGTCGAGGGAAATAAAATTCAGCTCAACAACAAAGCCAAAGTCGCGAAACGGCAGAGGAGGAGGAGCAAGTGACCGATACTGTTAAAAGGAAGATGGTGTGATACATGTTTATCAGAGAAATAACCTTTTATGTCACTGATGCAAAAGGCTTTCTTCACTAGTGCACACCAAAGACTTAGAAACGCTCCATTTGGAAATGTCCATACCGGATGCCATCTCACATAAACCAAAAGTATTTGCTATGATATAAGCTTACGTAGGGATCGGATGGAGTATTTTTTGAGATGGCAGATATATTGCCTTAAAAGAATTTTTGAAGATCCTGAACATACTAGCTCAATGTCAATGTGTGCACACAAAGGAACATATTTCACCACTTCGACAAGTCTAGCCTAAAGTATAGCCCAGTGAACCAAGTGGACTTAGAAGATTTCCCTAGAGAATGAAAATCTCATTCAAGGTGTTTTCATGCCGAGCAGTAGTGCGGAAGCACACATGTTGGTGTTGGAAAGCCAATGGTAGAATTTCAAATTTCAACCATGCATTTGGGAAACAATAGCTATTAACCTCGAGCTACAAATGGGCACAAATATGAGGACCAAGGTTGCGGTTTAAAGCGCTATATAAGTAAACCAAGGCGCGAAAAAGATAAAGGACATTATGGTTTCAAAACCATATGAGATGGTGGATCAAGACTATATGAAAAAACATTGCAAATGAGCTTAAATATTTCTATGGCGGATATATTGATCAAAAACCTATGTTTAAAACATGGGGTGGAGTGTATGAAAAACCTATAGTAGCATGTTATAATAACTATGGTGCGTTACAAATGGGCGCAAAGGTTCCATGGCAGGTTTTCAACTTAAGGTAAATGTTTGGAGCAAATATATATACAGCGGTCAAACTTTATGATTAAAACATGGAGTAGAACTACATCAACACGAACAAATGGACGCAAGCATTTCGATGTTGGAGTTTCAAACTATGGTGAAATGTTTGGAGCAGTGCTGAAGATTAGTAATACAAGTTAACAAGAGGACGTGTCATCACTGGAGAAGCTTCTCGCGTGCCACAGGTTTGTCAACCGTTAGGTGGTGGTTATGAGCAGGCCGTTAAATACGCCATGGGTGATATCACAGATCCAGCTCACCACCGATGCCAAGCTAGGGGCCACGACCACTGGAAGAGCTAAGTCAGCTTGTTAAAAGGACGACGAACAGATGGTAATTTGATCTGCCGGTTTGGTAGATGGTTTTGTAACGTTGGTATTATTGCACCAAATCTGGGAGATTTTAATGCACAACCTGTCCACATCATTTCAGCATGCCGCAACTGCAGGCCATGCAAAACAAAAAAAAGGGCGGCATATTTTATCCGTTGGGAAAAATCAAGCTTTCCGGATTTTCCTTGTTATACAGAATTGACAAAGTAGAGAAATTTCACGAGGTCATCCAACTGCCTCCAGTCATTGTAGTTGAGATTCGTGAAAGAGACTAGTGCAATGTTATCACCTGCCATTTGGATGAGCCTTGTGCATGCACATGTCAACCTCAGAACATGTAATTGGCGAACACATTTTGAAGCCATAACGGTGCATGCGTAAATTTTTCAGTGCTTGGAATAGAAGGAGGGCGGCTTTAGTGTTTCAATATTCGATCGGGGATTGATCGAAGGACTTATGTTGATAAAACAAAAATAAAATAGTGTGCACACAGCACGAAGTAAAATAAAAAACACCCTTTTAATAAGTGGAGGCTATAACGCAGACATTAAGGTTGGGGATTTCAAAGGGCGTGAGCTGAGTTCCGATGGGAAATTAGGGCTTCGTTAATTAATTAAGATGACAAATCACCTAGGAAATGGTCCCCTAGCAACTGCAGCATACGATATGATCCTTTTTTATCTGGTGTCATTGCCACGTGACTTGTGCGCATTTTGTTGGGCACCTAGACCACGTTGTTGTTTGGTGTTTTAGAAGGGGATGAGAACGGAGTGATTGTTACCAAGTCAAATGTTTCTAGTCGCTTGATTTGGGATTCATATTCAGCTCAAAATCGCACCTGAACTTGTGACGCTTGCACGACTGCCTAAATATCAGTGGCAAAGTCGTGTTGATTTTAATATTTTCGGTTGTGCCTGAACAAGCCCATCTAACCACCCAAGAAACCAGAGAAAGTTCCCCTCTCCTTTCCATCATCGTCTACACTCTCTGGAGATAGGATTTTATCCCTAGCTCGACGAATGGGAAGGGCGATCAAGATGAAACAAAATCGATAATACTGTTTTAAAGCAAGGGGTTAAAAGAAAAAGCTGGAGGAGAATCTTGGTCATATATGTGACTTCCACGATCATGTGCGAAGATCAAAGGTTTTACGACTCGCACAAATTGTTTGAAAGGTTTATTCCCCTCAGCAACGGATATGGAATTATGACTGCCTCAAATTATCGACAATGGAACTATGTCAGAAACGAAAACGCCCCGTGAAGAAAATAGCTTTCGTAAGCCACCTGTTTTTGGTTATGGCCTGCGCACAAATGGGAAACTACCCATACCAAGACCAATCAAAGCACAAAATTATATAAGGAAACTTTTCCCAAACATGCATGCTTCGGTGAGTAGTGCATGTCATCCTGAAGATCGACATCAGAAGCAACAAATTGCGGAATCTTCGAAGGCTGCTTTACCTTATACCAATGGTGCAAAATAATCCCGCAGGAGGAGATCGTTCTATCAGTGCTCGGATAGAGGAAAATTAAAAAAAAAAGAAAACCTCGTCGAGCTCCATCAATGTCAAGATAGCATATGCCTTTTCGTTCTCTCGAAATCCAAGGGAACCCAATCGTGCAACTGTGTGACCAAGTCGCCAGGTCGCAGAACTTGCAAATCAAACCAGAATGTGACCACCCAACCATGCAACTGTGCGACCAAGTCGCTAGGTCGCAGAACTTGCAAATCCATCCAGAATGCGACCACCGGACCTTGCGACTGTGCGACGAGGTCGCTAGGTCGCAGAACGTGCAAAGTGACCCAAAACACGCTCACGAGACCATGCGACTGTGTGACCAAGTCGCCAAGTCGCAGAGCATGCAAATTCGACTGGGATGCGACTCCCTGACCATGCGACTACGCGACAAGGTCGCTGAGTCGCAAAAACATACTAGTTTGCACCAATGAAAATGAACGCACCTTCCAAACCAGTTTAAAGAATGTTGCACATTTACATGAAGGCTTTATTAATAGTTCATGTGGAGCCTATGGCATATGTTCGTACGGCGGTCATCATTTTATAATGGTGAGGTTAAATAAACAATGGCAAAGTCTATATGTGGAAGCATTAC
Organism: Pinus albicaulis; assembly: GCA_034641835.2. NCBI lineage: Eukaryota > Viridiplantae > Streptophyta > Pinopsida > Pinales > Pinaceae > Pinus > Pinus albicaulis. The sequence continues at coordinate 578,241,763 of CM076574.1, forward strand.
AATGGTTTTAAGACCATAGTTGAAAATGGTGCTACTTTGCCTACATGGCAATATATAATTTGCTTGATAATCAATCTCGGGGAGGATTCATTTTGTTTGCGTTGCACTGTCAAAGAGATACAAGGGGTTCAAAGATTAACATGCACCTTTTGTTCAAAAGAGTACCATTCAAGACTATTACTGAATGTACACGGTTGGCAACTCGTCTACTGGTACACTCTAAACACCTAAGTGAACTAGACACAGCTGAGCATGAGGAGAGCGAAGCGCTTCCTCATGCCAAGCATAGCTTCAGCTCGGTGGACTCTAAGGAAAATTTTGAAGATAAAGTGCAGTGATTAAAGGGGCATAGGGAAGCCTACAATACGCTGTTATCTTTGATGACTTAATGGCACGACATTTGACCACACAGGGGTCCAACTAATTTTGGCTTTGACAAAATTATCACATTTCATGTGTTGATTCCCTAACGTGTATATATATATATATATATATATGGCTGATCTAATTCGCTTATCTGCAGGTTATATGAGAAGATTCTGATTTACTCTGTTGTCTTACAGGTAATGCAAGGAAACAATAATGTCCTTCCAAATTAAGAGGACTGCTAGCTCTCTCCGGAGGATGCGAAGTTGAGTTTCAAATCAATCTCAGAACCTCTTGTTATGTGGACGCTCAGTTTCTCACTCAAAATAGAAACACCGCTTTCCCACTTATCAACTCACACAAATTCCTTTAGCATGGCCAGGGCATCACCAGCAGATAGAAGCTACTGTTTCACGTGGCCAGAAATTTATCAAGGTCGCAAGTCACTAATCTTCCCAAGGTCGCAGGTCGCATATTGCCCAAGGTCACAAGTTGCTGATCTGCCCGAGGTCGCGAGGTCGCAAGTCGCGAATGGTCCGAGGTCGCAGGTCGCGGATGGTTCGAGGTCGCAGGTCACAAATTCCCAAAGGTCGCAAGTCACAGAGGTCGCCAGGTCACTAAGTCGCATCCCCTATTAAATTCCTGATGGCGCGACCCAGCGACCCAGCGACTAGGTCGCAAGGTCGTAGAACCCAGTCAGGTCGCAGGTCGCAACAGTGGCTCAGGTCGCAGGTCGCAAAACAGACTGGGTCACAAGGCAGCCCAATAGTCGAGAAAGCGAAAATTCAGGGAGCCCAAAGGGCAAGCTTTGCTCTATAAATGCTTCCTTCGAGAACTTGTAATAGGAGCTTTTTTTTTGGACTCGAGCTGAGTACATTGTATTACCAGAGGATTATACATTTGAGCATGAATACAAGAATTTTGAAAAATCCCTTTGTGGATCTGGTGTTGTCATATGTATGAGCGCTATTGAGTATTGTATTTTCAGTTTCTGAACATCTTTAGATTAAGGGAACTGTATCTCTAATTCATATCACAATTGCATAACAATTTGCTGAGTATGTCAATGGTGTTTGAGTTCATTTCACTTTCTTAACGAACGCTAATGGCTTTGTTTATTAGCATTTGTGTTATCATTTAAAAATTTTAGGAATTGAAGGGTGTTATTGCCACGAGGAATTGTTTCTTTTGTGGTTAGAACAGTTTACAAGAATGACCCTAATGAAGTGTTGTTAACAACACTTCCTTCAGTCTTCATGCTTTATTATTTCCTCTTGCTACTCATAGTGTTATATGTACATTTAATGCATCAATCATATGTCTTGTATCATTTGATTAGGTGTGTGTCCACTATTTTATAGAGTTTAAGTGAGACCTAAAGAAAGGATAAATGAGCGGTAGCCAGACCCACACCCCGGACGGGATCCCTATTCCAAACGGTTCAAGGTATAATTGGGACCTTTTACCGGGGAGATCCCCTGCTGTTGGCCGGATAGATTTTCCCATCAATAGAATTGGCACTAGAAGGAGGGCCAGATGACAAGCTGAGCCCTTAGAGCCTGCAGTTAATCTCATATCTGTAATGGCTCATTCCCAAATCATTCTCCCGAGATGTTTGTCGGAGTTTTATGAGCCTCGATGTCTCATCCCCGATGAACTTATGTATCACTTGTCCCAGTTAAAATTCGATGGTGAAAACGGAGTATCCATAACCCAACACCTTTTAGATTTATGTGACTTTGGTGAGTGCTACGAAATTGACGATGAAGGTTTGATTTGTTTTCTTTTCTTCCTCACTCTCGAAGGTCGTGCTAAGCAATGGTGCCGCACATTGCCGGAAGCTTCCATCCATTCGTTTGAAGAACTCGCTAGTGAATTAAAATAAGCTTTTCACAGGTATGATTTTCAGAACGTATTAATAAAGTTAAATGACATTAGAATGGAACCTCAGGAACCTCTAGATGAATTCTCTATCAGATTTTTTCATTATTGTTTTGAGTTCCCTGAAAGGGATGTTGATTGGAAATGTTTAAGTGAACATTTCAGGTATGTGATTTTCATTTCCCTTGAACAATTTTAGTTAGCAACCCAGCCTGATCCTAGTGTTCCCTATGACGACCTGCTAGTTACCGGCTATTCATATTTTGTCCCTAATACTTCCTTGTCCACCTCCCCCAACCTAGACCACATTCCGGCCTCCCAGGAGAGTATTGCTATTTGTGATATTCTTGCTCCTCCTCTTGAGTTGTTGGGTAGTGGATTTGTGACCTCGAAAGTTCTGGGCAAGGATAGACACTTGCAAGAGGATAAAGCCTATTATACTACCTTTGAATCTTTCACACACCCTGTCGAATCGAGGCTTGAAAACCAGATGGGCCCAACATCCCTCTAGGTTCATGAAACCTACCTCGAGCCACTCGATGTCTCCCTAGACACAGTCCTAAATCTAATTTGCATACTGATTATGAATCGACTCCTATCCCAGATGGAGTCGATTCCCTTACAAGGCCTGCCAAATCATTGTTCCTCTGAATGACACGGATGCGCGTGTTGAAAAGCCATGTATCGTTAATGCCCCTGCGGTTCAATCTGTTCGTTAATTATTCCCCGATTTATTTCACAATTCTGCCACACCAGTAATTTCTCTGAGACATTCAAAATTTCCTTATACTAGTATTGGCGACAATCATAAGCACGCAGATGCTGTTTCACAATCACAGTTCAAAATCGATGAATCTTTTAAGTCTGATCTATCTCACTCAGAATTCTTAGACAGCCATAGGGGCGATTCCCTATTTGGACAACCTCAAGATGTCCTCATTATTGATCCATCCCAGTTGGTAACTCTCGAGAAGCCTAGCATGCCACACACCCGACCTGATCAAATTTATGGTTCCAGCGATCACTGCTTATCTGAAAACATATTCACTCATACCGCCGAGGACTGTCACTTGTACCTCTCTGCCAACTATAATTTTCTTTATGAAGATCCGAGTACCTATCAGGGAATCAAAGCACTTCCGCTTCTGCTGGCCATTACCACTAGTCCTTATGATCCTAACAAGACCCATCAAACAACTCCAACTAGGGTTTCTCTGCTTAGGGTTTATGAAATAATGACTCCCAAGTACCATCCTCCTCCCAACATAACCACGTCGGATATCATTTCATCTGGACGGATCTTTCATTCTAGTAAGGTTTCCCTTAGCACATATTCCTGTCCCCCAGTAGCTGGTGTGCAACAACCGATATACCCCAATTTGTTCACTGGTAAGAAAACACCGGCCATTGTCTCTAATCTTTCCAATTATTGCCCAGCCAGTACCAGTTGCAATCAGGCACCAACATGTGATTTTTTTCAAATCCCTCAACTGCCTGAAAACCTTACGGTGAATTCACCCCATCCTGGAAAAGCTAAAGAATTTGATACATTGGATTATGAATATGTCAGTGCGCAAAATTTCCGCCAAATTGATTCAAAGCCCATTGACAATGTTCAAATCACCACATTTCATGATCACAACAATCCGCCTGTTGGTCTTGCCAAGCAATAAAAGCTGGGAAGCCCCCTACTCGAAGGTCCAGATTTTGTTCAAAATGGTAAGGAATTACAGCCTCCACTAAAAGTGGATTCGGATCCTCATATCCTTGATATATTCCAGGAGCAACTCCGAACCAGGGTTTTCAAAACTAGGGTTTCTGCACTTGCATGCACAATCATCTATAATTCGCCTGGCACATGCTTATTGTTTCCATTCCATAAAACTGATGGTCCTCAAAACCATGATGAGATTGTCGGTCAACTCGACCAACCCTATTCGGTAGATGTGCCTACAAATAGGCAATGGCTTACCCAGCGCCCATCAAACCTAGGCTTGTGCATCAATAGATGTGTGTCATTTATAAATGTTGAGTTTCAAGAACATATTGCTGTGTATCAGGATGAGAGTGGAATTCAGCTTGCACAATCCATTTTGGCACGTTCTCTGGTTAGTATCCATGATCTTCTTGCCGTTGCACGTGCTTTTCAGGTAAGTTTTGTTGTTGGTGCACGATTTGGTATGTTGGATCTGATCGCAAACATTGTTGTTCTTTTAGGTTGGGAACTAATGTGGTGGCTGCACTGGAAAGCTGATTTCACATAACCCGACCACCTCATGGGTTAAGCTAGGATTTTAGGTTTAGGCTAGCTAGGATCTGCTAATAAAGTTTTGTTTATCAAGTTATTAATTAGGTTTACTTGCTAAGGTTTTACTTCATGGTTTAGAATTATGCTTGCTATATTTTCTTGCGACCTGTAGTTTTATGGATTAAAAATTTCAATTTATTTTTTGCATGCATGCTTTTTCAGTTTCCCTATTGCTGCGTAATGTTTAGATAATCACTACATGTGATTTTCCTTGTCTCTTTGCCTTGTCTCTCACCTCCAACTAGTGGATCATTCCCGCACATGGCGTTGCATTGCATCTTGAGCCTCGTTATTACACTTTCTTCCCCTCATCATTTCCACAAGTTGTTGATATAGCGTTGAAAATATTCCACATATCATCTACCACTACATGAGCCCTCATTGAAACCCTGCCACCTTGCGGTCTTGTTTTTCCCCGATTGTTGAAATAGTAACCCCATTGTTTGCGTGAGGTTGTGGTGGCTAGCTCAAGAGGCAGCTTTCTCTTAGGACAAGTCATCGAATTCGCATTCTCAACAAGATGCCTATGAGTCTAAACTTATTTAGCCGAGGAGATACCAGCTGGTTGTTGGTGGGAGACCTGACGTGTTTGAGTGGCCCCAATACTCGTAAGCCTAAGCCTTGTGTCCAACATAGTCTTGGACATTTTAATGATCTATTTTGCGTGCCTCGCCTATTGTGGCAGGTGGGATGTGAAGGTTTGGCACAAGGGTAAATCCAAATCAGGATATCTTTTAGTTTCTATAAAACAAGAAACAACCTCTCTTGCTCATAAAATAAGTCAGGATCCCTCATCCACCCATGAAAAATAAGTGCCACGAGCACATGAAAATAAGTGTTGCAATCACATGAAACAAATAAGGGTAATAGGATCGAGAAAGGCTTCCTGCACAGAGAGGTAATGCAACGACTCCACCGGGGTACTGACCAGGCTCGCTGGTAGTGGAGCAACGTTTATGATTTCTTGAAGTGACTCCGCCGCGGTACTGTCCAGGCCTGCTGGCAGCGGAGCAACACCGCAAACTTACTTTAAGAAATCCCGAGAATATTAAACCTGCTGCCTTGATCTTCACATCATCAACAAGCTACTGGCGTCTGTGATCTTTCTATTGATATGTTCTGATTAGCGAGACCTAGCTAAGGCACAAGGAAGGGGCATACCTGTAAAGGCCAAAGTAATTCAAAGGGTCCCCGCAGAACTTGTTCAGTATTCCCTTGCATCACTATCTTGGCTCAGACTTTTGTTGTGCTATTGACAGAGATGTTGGATTCTACCAGTGGTTCTCCATTTGTTGTAGCCGCTACAACACCACCCAAAATTTTGGGTATATTCAAAATTACGGGTCCCCCTCTGCTCGCTTAGTCGTTAAGGTATTTCACCCGACCTGCAGTCAGTGACATCCCAGCGACCTATCCCAAACCACTCATGAGCTTTCTCACCATCATGATCAGATATGGTTGTTTCAATCACGCCATGTGTGTGAGGGATCATCCAGCATATGCTCGAATGAGAACTTTTCTGTGCATTGAGGATGTACATTAGCAGCCCCTCGCCATGTGTCTTTAAGCACGTTTCTTGAATACTTCTCTTAAGCTTGTTAGTCTTATATGTTTTATCTAGGGACATCATTCTCAAAGAATAAATGTGATGTGATAATGTTCCAACAAGTCGATCCCACGGGTGAAAAACTCCTCAATTTTGTCATGACATCGAGGGAAATAAAATTTAGCTCAACAAAAAAGCCAAAGTCGTGAAACGGCAGAGGAGGAGGAGCAAGTGAACGATACTGTTAAAAGGAGGATGGTGTGATACATGTTTATCAGAGAAAGAACCTTTTATGTCAATGATGCAAAAGGCTTTCTTCACTAGTGCACACCAGATACTTAGAAATGCTCCATTTGGAAATGTCTGTATTGAATTCCATCTCACATAAACCAGAAGTATTTGCTATGATCTAAGCTTACGTAGGGACCAGATGGAGTATTTTATGAGATGGCGGATATCTCGCCTTAAAATAAGTTTTGAAGATCCTGCACATACTAGCTCAATGTCGATGTGTGCACAGAAAGGAACATATTTCACCACTTTGAAAAGTCTAGCCTGAAGTATAGCCCGGTGAACCAAGTGGACGCAGAATATTTCCCTAGAGAATGACAATCTCATTCAAGGCGTTTTCGTGTCGAGCAGCAGTGCGGAAGCACACATGTTGGTGTTGGCAAGCCAATGGCAGAATTTCAAATGTCAACCATGCCTTTGGGAAACAATAGCTATTAACCTCGAGCTACAAATGGGTGCAAATATGAGGACCAAGGTTGTAGTTTAAAGTGCTATATAATTAAACCAAGGCACGAAAAAGATAAAGGACCTTATGGTTTCAAAACCATATGAGATGGTGGATCAAAACTATATGAAAAAACATTGCAAATGAGCTTAAATATTTCTATGGCAGATATAGTGATCAAAAAGCTATGTTTAAAACATGGGGTGGAGTGTATGAAAAACCTATAGTAGCATGTTATAATAACTATGGTGCGTTACAAATGGGCGCAAAGGTTCGGTGGCGTGTTTTCAACTTACGGTAAATTTTTGGAGAAAATATATATACAGCGGTCAAACTTTATGATTAAAACATGGAGCAGAACTACATCAACACGAACAAATGGATGCAAGCATTTCGATGGTGGAGTTTCAAACTATGGTGAAACGTTTGGAGCAGTGCTGAAGATTAGTAATACAAGTTAACAAGAGGACGTGTCATCACTGGAGAAGCCTCTCACGTGCCACAAGTTTGTCAACCGTCAGGTGGTGTTTATGAGTAGGCCGTTAAATACGCCATGGGTGATATCACAGATCCATCTCACCACCGATGCCAAGCTAGGGGCCACGACCACTGGAAGAGCTGAGTCAACTTGCTAAAAGGACGTCGAACATATGGTAATTTGATCTGCTGGTTTGGTAGATGGTTTCGTAACGTTGGTATTATTGCACCAAATCTGGGAGATTTTAACGCACAACCTGTCCACAACATCTCAGCATGCCGCAACTTCAAGCCATGCAAAACAGAAAAAAGGGCGGCATATTTTATCCGTTGGGAAAAATCAAGCTTTCCAGATTTTGCTTGTTACACAGAATTGACAAAGTAGAGAAATTTCACGAGGTCATCCAACTGCCTCCAGTCATTGTAGCCGAGATTCGTGAAAGAGACTGGTGCAATGTTATCACCTGCCATTTGGATGAGCCTTGTGCATGCACATGTCAGCCTCAGAACTTGTAATTGGCGAACACATTTTGAAGCCATAACGATGCATGTGGAAATTTTGCAACGCTTGGAATAGAAGGAGGGCGTCTTGAACATTTCAATCTTCGATCAGGGATTGATCGAAGGACTTATGTTGATAAAACAAAAAAAAAACAGTGTGCACACAGCACGAAGTAAAAGAAAAAACACCCTTTTAATAAGTGGAGGCCATAACAAATACATTGAGGTTAGGGATTTCAAAGGGCGTGATCTGAGTTCCGATGGGAAATTAGGGTTTCGTTAATTAATTAAGATGACAAATCACCCAGGAAATGGTCCCCTAGAAACTGCAACATACGATATGATCCTTTGTTATCCGGTGTCACTGCCACGTGACTTGTGCGAATTTTTTTGGGCACCTGGACCGCATTGTTGTTTGGTGTTTTAGAAGGGGATGAGAACAGAGCGATTGTTACCAAGTCAAATGTTTCTAGTCGCTTGATTGGGGATTCATATTCAGCTCAAAATCACACCTGAACTTGTGACGCTTGCACTACTACCTAAATATCAATGGCAAAGTCGTGGTGATTTAAATATTGTCGGTTGCGCCTGAACGAGCCCATTGAACCACCCAAGAAACTAGAGAAAGGTCTGCTCTCCTTTCCATCATTGTCTGCACTCTCTGGAGATAGAATTTTATCCCTAGCTCGACGAATGGGAAGGGCGATCAAGATGAAACAAAATCAATAATACTGTTTTGAAGCAAGGGGTTAAAAGGAAAAGCTGGAGGAGAATCTTGGTCATATATGCGACTTCCACGATCATGTGCGAAGATCAAAGGTTTTACGACTCGCTCAAATTGTTTGAAAGGTTTATTTCTCTCAGTAGCGGATATGGAATTATGTTTGCCTCAAATTATTGAAAATGGAACTATGTCAGAAACGAAAATGCCCCGTGAAGAAAACAACTTTCGTAAGCCCCCTGTTTTGGTTATGGCCTATGCACAAACAGGAAACTGCCCATACCAAGACTGATTAAAGCGCAGAACGATATAAGGCAACTTTTCCCAGACATGCATGCTTCGGTGAGTAGCGCATGTCATCCTGAAGATCGACATCGGAAGCAACATATTGCGGAATCTTCGAAGGCTGCTTTACCTTATACGAATGGTGCAAATTAATCCAGCAGTAGGAGATCATTCTATCAGTGCTCGGATAGAGGAAAATTTTAAAAAAAAGAAAACCTCGTCGAGCTCCATCAACGTCGAGATAGCATATGCCTTTTTGTTCTCTCGAAATCTAAGGAAACCCAATCGTGCAACTGTGTGACCAAGTCGCCAGGTCGCAGAACTTGCAAATCCATCCAGAATGCGACCACCCAACCATGCGACTGTGCGACCAAGTCGCCAGGTCGCAGAACTTCCAAATCCATCCAGAATGCGACCACCTGACCTTGCGACTGTGCGACCAGGTCGCCAGGTCGCAGAACGTGAAAAGTGACCCAAAATGCGATCATGTGACCATGCGACTGTGCGACCAAGTCGCTAGGTCACAGAGCATGAAAATCCGACAGGGATGCGACTCCCCGACCATGCGACTACGCGACCAGGTCGCTGAGTTGAGGAAACATACTAGTTTGCACCAATGAAAATGAATGATATCATCACCTTCCAAACTAGTTTAAAGAATGTTGCACTTTTACATGAAGGCTTTATTAATAGTTCACGTGGAGCCTATGGCATATGTTCGTACGATGGTCATAATTTTATAATGGTGAGGTTAAATAAAAAATGGAAAAGTCTATATGTGGAAGCATTATAATGGTTTTAAGACCGTAGTTGAAAATGGTGCTACTTTGCCTACATGGAAATATAGAATTTTCTTGATAATCAATCTCGGGGAGGATTCCTTTTGTTTGCGTTGCACCGTCAAAGAGATACAAGGAGTTCGAAGATTAACATGCACCTTTTGTTCAAAAGAGTACCATTCAAGACTATTACTGAATGTACACGGTTGGCAACTCGTCTACTGGTACACTCTAAACACCTAAGTGAACTAGACATAGCTGAGCATGAGGAGAGCGAAGCACTTCCTCATGCCAAGCATAGCTTCAGCTCGGTGGAGTCTGAGGAAAATGTTGAAGATAAAGTGAAGTGATTAAAGGGGCATAGGGAAGCCTACAATAAGCTGTTCTCTTTGATGACTTAATGGCACGACATTTTACCACACAGGGGTCTAACTAATTTTGGCTTTGACAAAATTATCGCATTTCATGTGTTGATTCCCTAACATGTATATATATATATATATATGGCTGATCTAATTCGCTTATCTGCAGGTTATATGAGAAGATGCTGATTTACTCTGTTGTCTTGCAGGTAATACAAGGAAATAGTAATTTCCTTCCAAATTAAGAGGACTGCTAGCTCTCTTTGGAGGATGCGAAGCTGGGTTTCAAATCAATCTTAGAGCCTCATGTTATGTGGATGCTTAGTTTCTCACTCAAAATAGAAACACCGCTTTCCCACTTATCAACTCACACAAATTCCTTTAGCATGGCCAGGGCATCACCAGCAGATAGAAGCTACTATTTCATGTGGTCACATAATTTATCAAGGTCGCAAGTCGTTGATCTGCCGAAGGTCGTAGGTCGCATATTGCCCGAGGTCACAAGTCGCTGATCTGCCCGAGGTCGCAAGGTCACAGGTCGCGGATGATCTGAGGTTGCAAGTCGCGGATGGTTTGAGGTCGCAGGTCGCAAATTCCCAAAGGTCGCAAGTTGCAGAGGTCACCAGGTCGCTAAGTCGCATCCCCTATTAAATGCCCGACAGCATGACCCAGCGACCCAGCGACTAGGTCGCAAGGTCGCAGAACCCAGTTAGGTCGCAGGTCGCAACAGTGGCTCAGGTCACAGGTCGCAGAACAGACTGGGTCGCAAGGCAGCCCAACAGTCAGGAAAGCGAAAAGTCAGGGAGTCCAAAGGGAAAGCTTTGCTCTATAAATGCTTCCTTCGGGAACTTGTAATGGGAGCTTTTGTTTGGGACTTGAGTTGAGTACATTGTATTACCAGAGGATTATACATTTGGGCATGAATACAAGCATTTTGAAAAATCCCTTTATGGATCTGGTGTTGTCATATGTATGAGCGCTATTGAGTATTGTATTTTCAGTTTCTGAACATCTTTAGATTAAGGGAACTGTATCTCTAATTCATATCACAATTGCATAATAGTTTGTTGAGTATGTCAATGGTGTTTGAGTTCATTTAACTTTCTTAACGAACGCTGATGGCTTTGTTTATTAGAATTTTTCTTATCATTTAAAAATTTTAGGAAGTGAAGGGTGTTCTTTCCATGAGGAATTGTTTCTGTCGTGGTCAGAACAATTTACAAGAATGACCCTAATGAAGTGTTGTTAGCAACACTTCCTTCGGTCTTCATGCTTTATTATTTTCTCTTGCTACTCATAGTGTTATATATACATTTAATGCATCAATAATATGTCTTGTATCATTTGATTAGGTGTGTTTCCACTGTTTTATAGAGTTTAAGCGAGACCCAAAGAAAGGAGAAATCAGCGGTAGCCGGACCCACACCCTGGACGGGATCCCTATTCCAAACGGTTCAAGGTCTAATTGGGACCTTTTACCGGGGAGATCCCCTGCTGTTGGCCAGACAGATTTTCCCGTCAACAGAGCCTTACAACCGTGTCCGCCTTGATGTCGTACAGGCCTTCCTGGGGTCCGAAATAGGCGTTTCCTTTACTCTGACAATATTTTCACTCTCTCAGCTAAAATTCACATGGGTGTGTAGTCATTCCCACATAATGATCAGTTAAGAGAGTCTGAGTTTCTACAACATTTCTCCTCAAAAATTCTCAAAGTCTAACTCCCTTTGAAGCTGCACTATGGCTTCAATATATAGGAAAAGAGAGTAGGTTACAGCTCCACATAAGAGGGGATAGAATTCTATTTTTAAGGGATTCAGCTCCATAAATCAAGAGGTAAGCTCCCATAATGGAGGAATGAACATACATGATAGGAGTGAACCTTCCACCAGATAATTTCTTCTAGAAGCTTCCAGATTTGACTGTTGGGCTTCTAAATTTTAATTTTTGCCTTTATTTTACCTTTTACAGGGGTCCGCACCCTTAATGAAGAAAAACTGTGTTTAGCTCCACATTCTTTAGAGAAAAAAGGTACGGCATCGCAAGCAATGTTAAGAGAAAGTGTGGTACAGGTGTTTTTAAGTCTTTTATGAGCTTTTCTCTCAATTTCAAGGCTTTATTTTAGTAACTTTGATGTTGTAGACTTCTAAGGGAGTACTAAAATGTCATGGTGACAAATTTCAGTGTAACAAATTGCCCCTAAAGTGCGAAGTCTAAGAGCATTCGAAGAGTGATGTGCTTTATCATTTCAAGGATTAGCCTATGGACACCCTAGTCGGAACCCTGTAAAAACATTCAATACAACAAAATATATATATATATATATATACATATCATCACTGAGGTAGGCATTCCAATACTTAGACCAAAAACTAACTAAACTAGTTCTGATACAGAAATGATTTTAATATTACATCAATAGTGTAGACACAGCATGAATGCAACCATCTATAATGAATATTCTACTGCATAATGAATAATAAAACTCCTCGCAGCCTAAATGGTGGAAACTAGATCTAGGGTCTTGATTTCTGTTTCCCGAACTAGTACGATTCTATCCATGCAATTAAATGTGTTGAAGTCGACATGGTAGAACCCACTTGATTACCAGTCAATGATGTGAACTATTAACAAGTGTGAGAGAAACCACCAATAATGACAATGGCTCTCAAAGTACTCAATACAATCCATGAAATGTGAATAAGTGATCTAAAGTCGAACATTTCACGGAATCATTTGATCGAAGGTCAATGACGCAACCTATCATCGAAGGCAAGAAACTTGCCATTAAGGCATGCAGATTCCAAGGTACTAATGGATTCTAGATCAACTTTCTAGATGATGAGCTATCGTCGATAGAAAGTGATCCATCATAAGAAAGCTCACGACACGAAACCATAGATCAATTTTTGAAGAATTTTTTTGCAAGGACTGACTCATGGATGGTCAATGCGAATGGAGAATTTTTTTTGCAAATGAATGGTTTGTTTGAATGTCCTCTTGAACACATAATGACACTGCAGATGGTTTGGTAACAGTTTCCCTAAGATAATACCCAAAAACCGGTTGAAGACCTTCAATGTGGTTTGATTAACCGATAGGCAAAGGATTTTTCCAACCCAGGAATAAGTGTGACAAAAAGTGTCATGTTCAAGAGCGGTATACTGCTTTTAAATCAAAGTGTAACAAATGAATTCGTTTTCTCTCTTTTTCCCCACCATTTTTGGCAAGTACCTCTTTATTTTTGAAAAGCTTGAGGAGGATAACATTTCCATGTTTATAAGCTCATCCTTCGGATGAGTCCAACTTAGTTTAAAATTGAACACTAAGAAGGAGTGGTCCGTTCCTTTTTTTAATTGACAGGTCCTTTACTGTTAAATTTTAACGATTCCAATATAGGAGAAACTCAGTGTTTTTCATTTTTAGGGAGTTAGAATAAAAAACTTAAGAAAACTCCATGGGTGTACTTTTTCATAATTTTAGTCTCTCGGGCCCGAAAAAGGATAAAATAATGAGGGAGAGAAATCTATTGACCATGATTAGTCAACGTATACCTTTTTCATAAATAGTCCATTTCATTCTGGAAAGGGGGTAAACTTATACTGAAGGGACGATTGTTCATTTCCTTTAACGAGTTCGAATAGTCAAGTACTCGGCAATCTTTTCATGTTTAGAAAGTCTAAAAAGGGCTAAAAAGAGGACTCCATGGTTTCGATTTTTCATAAAAATTTTAAGAGCCTGAAAAAGTGATAAAAGTATACTCTTCGTAAAAAATGACCATTTCACCCGAAAAATCCGGTATTTTGCACAAAAAATCAAAAAATTAAACGTACCTTCTTTTAATGAAATAAAAATATTTTGAAAAACCATCTTTTTAAAGTGAAAAATAAACAAATTTAACTTTCATTTATTCGAAAAAACTTATAGAAAGGAGTTTTCCAAAATCATTTTTACCGTTTGAGTTCAGAGTGAATGTTCAAGAGCTTTTGGCAAAAAACGCTCTAGGGAAGATTCCGGACAAACCAACCGTTCAAATCAAAAACCGTCTGCTCCAGGGAATCTGCATTCTCTTTTCCTTGCTTTTCATCCATTCATTTCCTTAATTTATGGTTTAAAATTCATTTTTAGGGAAGAAATAGGTTCAAAATTCCACTCATGGGGGTCCACAAGTAAGACACACGATACCTGCGGACCCCAAAAAAAAAGTGCGGGGGCACCGTGAAGAATTTAAAAACACATTTTCTCTCCAATTTACCCAAAATTTTCTTTTTAAAATGATTCTACTCTTTCATTTTGTTCATTGTAGGATATTTACAATGCTTATCTAGCGGGAACGTGAACATGAGGAGGTGGTTGAAGCTGCAATGATTCATAAACCTACATTACAAGTTTTGAGAGCATGTGGATTATTCAAATTCTGGGCTATCAATGGCATGAGATCCCAAGTAGACCTTCTCACTTGGTTGGTAAACAAGTGGAATGTACAGGACCAGTGTTTTGTGATTGGAGGCAACCGGCTTGAAATCAAGCTGGAGGACATATACTTTCTGACTGGTTTTTCTAAAAGAGGTGAACCACTTTCCCTATTTGGGTCTAGGCCAGGTTGCCAGTATGTTGCTAGCCTACAACTAGAGTTCTGCAATGATGAGGCCAATCCTAAAGACAAACAGATTGATATCAAAACCATCATCCATCCTAAGTTGAAAGTAGTTGCATTTACCATAACCAGGTTATGTGGAAGTGTAGCTTTACATGTTGCTACTGGATCTCAAATGTGGATTGCAGTGGACTGTTTCCGAGGCACCATATTCAATTAGTGCGAGGAAGTGTTGGCTAATATCAAAGTCCAACTAACTATAGCAAATAACGAGAAGTTGAATAACTTCGGATATGGATCGATTGTGATTACTTTTGCTCTAGAGAGGATTCCTCTACTGGCCCCGCAACATATTCCAGTTGATAATGGTAGAGTCCGAGAACCTTGGATGGTTTGATGGGTTTATTTGATGGCCTGTCACAGCAAGGGTACAGAGATTGTTCGATTTCCCCTGGCCTACTTCCATTGGTTAGAACACCAACTCTTCTTGATAGAAGACTTCCCTTATGCCGGGACGGATTACTGCGGTGATCAGGATATACCACTTCCTCCGGGAGCTCAGTGGGATAACTCAAGTAAGAACCATTTTTGACATGTTCTAAATACTAATTTTTTTATTTTTTTAAAATCGTCCAAAACTGATAACAAAAAATTCAAATTAAGATGTGGGTCCTCGTCGACTAGTCACTCTCTACCCCTTCGAGAGGAGGCAAAGGGATGTAGTTGCACCACCACCACCACCACAGTGTCAAACAGCAGAGATCCTTACTGATTTGGAACACCCTCTGGAGCGAATTACTATGGACATCCCAGAGACTACCATAGACGAAATTCCACTTCGCTTGCAAAGATATGTCATTGGGGTTTCTGGACCATTCAGGAGATTCCTGAGTAAGGTGACACGATCTGTAGTATATTATCATGATCATTACCAAGGATAGTGGATGATCTATTGTATAGACTCATATCATTTTTTGTATCACTTTTTCCTGATCATAAGGCATTTTGAACCTATGATCGAGAACGATATAATATTTTTTGAAACACTACTCTATGCTATGATATACTACTATTTCCAGTTACCTGTCCAACATGTTATCAAATGTTATTTTACTGATTTTATAATCGCAAATGTCTATTTATAACACTAGAAGTTATTGCATCTGCTAATGTGTTTAAATTTCTTGGAATGTGTTGATACTCAATATAATCAAATTCTCGTTCTAGGAGACGAAATTTCAAAACTAATCTTAACAACACTGGGTTTCTAATTGCATACACTCGATTTAATTGTAATACAACAAGTTCAGAATCTAACCTAATGATCAAACTCCAAATTCCAAATGAAATGGCTTCATATAATAACTCAATAACTTCGCTATATTCTGCAATATTGTTCGTCGTTTGATTGAGGCTTACCCCATGCATAGATACTAACTCGTCAGTGGGTGAATAAATAACCCAGGTTGCAGAAGAAATGTTCTGTGTACTACAAAAAGTGCCATCAGCAAAACCAATGTATGTTTGAAAAGACGTCAACATCTGGAATATCAAGAGTAATCCAGATAAGCAGGAATAGTAATAAAAGCACACTTAAACTAGGCACACGTTTCTAATCTACACCACACCAGCTAGAAAATAACTAATATACAGAAAAGATCTCCACACAAGAATCAAGCGTAATATATCTTCAGATAAAGCCCATTTATGGGTTTGCCTAAAGAGACCCCATCAAAATCAATCAATTCAAAGTCCCCTTTTCCAAGCTGTCGCTTGACAATATAAGGACCATGCCACATGGGTTCAAATTTCCCAGCCCCTAGCTTATCATTAGCTTGATCATATACCAAAACTATGTCTCCTTATAAAAAAATACAAGGTGTAACACTTCTATCATACTGAGCTTTCATTTGTTTCGCATGAGCCTTGGTAGCTAATGCAGCAGTGCGCCGATTCTCATCTAATTGAGCCAAGTACAAAAAAACGTTTCTCCTCTTCAGAAGTGGCTAGTAGTAACTATATGGCTAGTTGGACTGACGGTATATCACATTCAATCGGTAATACCGCTTCTAAACCGTAAACCAGTTGAAAAGGGGTAAAACCTGTTAATTTTTTTGCTGAGGTCCGATATGCCCAGAGTACTGAAAAGAGCATGGTATGCCAATTCGATTTATGAATTCCAATGATTCGTTTGATCATGGTGACTAAAACTTTATTAATCGCTTCAACCAAACCATTAGCCTGCGGATAATATGGTGTAGAACTGTCATGGCGCAAGCCAAGTTGGTCAGTTAGCTCGGTCTTCATGATGTTTCGAAAATGACTCCCATGGTCAGTAACTATTGCTTGGGGTACACCGAAATGAGCTATCACATGATTGAACACGAAAGTAGCTGCAGTTTTTCCATATGCCGTAAATGTATGCATCGCCTTGGCCCATTTGGTAAAATAATCTACTGCGAGAATAATATACCCATGCTCCCCGGCCGAATGAGGGTTACATGTAATGAAGTCAATTCCCCATTTTGAAAAAGGACTGACAACAATTATAGGGTGAAGAGAAGCGGGTGGTGCACGCATCTTTCGATCAAAGATTTGACAATTATGGCATTTTCAGACCACATAAATACAATATTTGAATAAGGACGGCCAAAAATAACCATCATGCAATATATTTTGGGTTGTGGCATACCCAAACATATGATCGCCACATGCTCCAGAGTGACAGTCATTTAAAACATTTTCAAATTCTTCATGGGTGAGACAACGTCAAAAAATAGAGTCCACACCACGACGATATAGTGTGTTTCCAACAATATGATATTGTTGAGACTGGAAACGGATTTTACGTCATTGTGACCATAAAATTTTGGGCCGAAAATGTTGGGTCTGAAGATAAACGATTATATCTCCATACCAAGGATAAATGGTACTAATAAGAAACAAGGATTCGTCTGTGATCAATTGTTCCATCAATGTTTCTGTATTAGTACGTGGGAAGTCACACATAAGTTCAGAAAATATCAATGATTTCTTTGATTTTGATTTTTCAAATTCCAAGTCAAACTCCTATAGGATAACAATCCATTTGGAGTATTTTCCCCCTAGGAATTTTTTGGTCAAGATATAAATCATAGAGTTACAATCAGAAATCATTGTTGTTTTGCGTAAAAGTATGTAATGACGAAAACGTTGAACGACTTGAACGACTGCCAAGGCCAATTTCTCCACATGTGAATATTTGATTTCAGTTGGATGCAAATTGCGACTAAGATATTAAATCACATGTTCACCATGGAATTCAACTTCCTGAACTATAAACATTCCTATCTTGGAATCGGAAGCGGCGAGGTACAAAAAGTAATCCTGGCTGTAATTGGGAGGATGCAATAACGGTGCATGGGTCAACGCGTTTTTAAGAGCATCAAAATATTGATCAGCGATCTCGTCCCAAAAGAAAGGAATATTTTGTTTCAACAACCTGGTGAAACCTTTCGTTAACTCGGTGTAGTTAGGAACGAATCGACGTAAAAATTTTGCTTTCCCTTGCAAACTTTGGAGTTGGTGAAGAGTAGAAGGAGGAGGTAAATTGATGATAGCCTCAACCTTCGATGGATCGACACGAATGCCTACCTTTGAGACAATAAGTCCCAATAATCATCCAGATTGTACACAAAAAACACATTTGTGAGGATTCAGATGAATCTTATAATGCCTGCATCGTATAAAAATAGCTCGTAAATGAATGATATGATCTGCTCTGCGCAAGGAATGAGCAGGAAAATCATCGAGGTAGGGTTTCACAATGTGTTTAATGTCACGAAATGCATAAGACATTGCCCTTTGAAAAGTGGCACCAACGTTATTAAGTCCAAAAGGTAATTTTCGATAAGAAAAAGTCCCCCATGGAAAAATGAAAGATGTTTTAGGTTAATTTGCAGGGAGTATGTTGATTTGATTGTAGCCGGAAAATCCATCCATGAAAAAAAACATTTCACTTCCAGCACAATCGTCAATAATTTGATCGATATAAGGGGTTGGATAATTGTCTTTTGGACAAGATCGATTTATATCCATATAATCGATACATACTCGTATTGTTCCTTGTTTCGTATTGATAGGAACGATATTAGATACCCAATACATTAACGGAATCGGATAAATAAAACCTGCATGAAGTAATTTTTTAACTTCAGCTTTAATAGCGGCAGTTTTTCGTGGATGTATCTGACGTAATCTCTATCTGACGGGTTTAGCATCCGGGTATGTTTTAATTTCATGAACAACAATTGACGGATCGATTCCTGGAATTTATTCATATGACCAGGCGAAAATGTCAAGGAATTCGTGAAATAGGGCTTTATATGCTTGGATTTCATCAGTCGTACAAGAAGCACCTATATGAATGTTTTCAACAATTTTGGGTTTTACTGAAATTTCAATGGGAATCGTTGTAGAAATTTTTTCTAAATTCAATTTAGAATTGAAATATGAGAGAGGATTCTGAGGTTCTTTGACGTAATCAGTAGTAAAAATGGAGGAAAAATCATTCTCAAAATGATCGAGATCAGGTAAAAACGAAGACCTATGATGAAGATCTTCCCATGGTAATTCATCGACAGACAAGAATTCACGAATATGTTCATCAGTATTTAATACGTGTTGAGCAAGATCTGGAATTGATGTCGAAGTTGAGCTCGATATTGAAAGTGACTCCTCATTGATCACATTCACTGGATCAGATTCAGTTGAAGGAGTATCAGAAAATGACTGTACTGCCTGTTATGTTAACTCAAAAGGACTCAAAGGAATCACGCCATCGAAAGAGTCCAGTTCTAATTTTGAAGGTACTATCCAAGCATCATCAAAGGAAATAGTACCTGATGTAATCATATTGATGTTAGAAATAGGAGGTGGTAAGTTAGGAGCAGGAAGGGAAAAATTTCATAGTAAAGCCAAATCTTTAAGCAAACCTACTCCAACATCCTTATAAGGGATAGTCGATTTTCTGATATGCTGAATACTATTAGGAGAGGCTGGGTTGGATGAATAATATGAGCGTTGATCTATTTTAACGATCTTTATTTTATGAAGAAACATGATGAGATGAAATATCAACAATACAATAGTAGTCATGGCGTAAGACCAACTGTGACCCAGGAGAAGGTTGTAATCCAGAGGGGCATCAACCACTTCTACATCTAGATTAACGGTTTTTCCTTCAACCTCTATTGGTAGATCCTGTAAAATACCATACGACTGAAAACCTCTTCCATCAAAATATTTGAGGATAGTCGGCGATTGGTTAATTGTCAGATAACCAAGTGATTTCCAACATTTTAATGACATAATACACGTAGAAGCCCCTTCATCAACAACAGTATGAAAGATACGTTTGTTTTTTTACTATTACCAGAATTTGAAAAACCATTTGATGGGGTAGGCGGGGTGTAAAATTCTCTAAATCGAAGATCATGAGGTTCAAATCCTGGAGGTCTATGGCTCCTAGGGCTGACAATAGTAATTTTCTTTGGGCTGTGCGTGATTGCAGCACTTCCAAAGTCGACATTGCTGAAGGGGAGATCGCTAAGTCTTCAACAATATTATAATTCTGAGAAGCTCTCGCATGTAGATTGAAAGCTGATTTACGAAGTACACCTTTAGCAGGTGGTTTGATTACTAAGTTAGGATTTTTTTTCTCGATCTGTAGAGGATCAGAAACTGAGGGAGATGTATTTGATGCTGAATTATAACTTTCTACTTCTATACCACGATTTTTAATACCATAATCTTGCGATCGCGTCGCAACCATGAAGATATTCTCCAGCGCATTTAAGGAAGATCCAATCATGTTGCTATCTTAAGAAGGAAAAGGATCCTTCAAGACAGCAGGTATGGGCGAACCCTTAACAAATTTCGATACCTCGGCTCTATGCAGGCACTCTTTTGTAAAATTATCCTCATCACAAATCAGACAAGGATAACGAGGTTTTCGTTTTACGTCACTTGGTTAGGTTTTATCGTTTTTATCTTTTGAAGATTTTTTGTTTTTCTTCTTACCTTTCTTCTTACCACCAGTTTTAGGTTTGGTTGTATATAATTCTACAACATGAATATCAGTGGAAGTTTCAACGGAAGAATCTCCTTTCGGTGAATTGGGTAAAGTGATAGTATGAGAAGTCGTCTTGGAAGATTTCTTCTTACTCTTACCTGTGCTAACAGAACCAGTTACACCATCAGTGGCATGAGAGCTGGACGGAGTTGTAGTTAATTGACCAGGTCTTGGTAAATTGGGGATTTTATCATACAGAGTACCTGACTGTGTATATACAAGGTCAAGGTACTAAGCCTGAGAAATGACTTGCTCTTTTGTAACGACGCCTCCTTTGGCCACATCTTCAATAATTTTGGGCAATAATGATTTGATAAACCATTTAGACAAAATTTGATCCGGAATAAAGACCTTCACTAAACGCTTCCTACGTCTCCATTCATGAATGTGATCAGATATGTACGTAGAGATAGATTGTTTTAATGAAGTCAGCAATTTTGTGCCATTGTCGTATCTGACAGGAAACTGAAAATGGGTTAAGAAAGCAGTAGCTAGTGCATTAAAATTATTAAATGAGCCTCATGGTAATTCAATGTACCATTTGGCAGCTAAACCAATGAAATTTCTTTGAAAAAGACGTAACTGAATCAAATCGTCGATTAGTGAATTGGATGCACACCAGAGGTGATAAGTCATAACGTGATTAGATGGGTCCTCTCCTGACTTACCCTCAAACTTTGGAATATCGCTAAGCAACTAGTTAGGCATCGGCAACCAATACGGAAGATAAAATATAGGATCGTTTGTAAGGTGCGATAGATCAGGTAAATCTAAAGTTGCTATAAACAATAACCGATGGCTAGGGTCTTAATAACCTTGTGTGATAAAACTAGTTCCAGGAGGAGGATATACAGGATATCTTGGAATTGGATGCACATTGGGAATTGTAAAGCCTCCTAGATAACCAGGATTAACCGGACCATACTGGGGTTGTTGAGGTATTTGATAAGTATACCCTGGATACGGTTGATACTGATAAGCTGGATTTTGTGTAGCCTGCCCAAATTGATACTGTCCCTCGTACGGTTGATAAGTAAATTTTGGTTGACTAGCGACAAACGTACTCGTACCAGCTTGTCCTGTAGGCATTTGGGTTGTAGTCTGAATTGTAGGTCCTGATTGTGGCATAGATACTTGAGGAATTTGCACTGATGCAGGGATAGAAGAAACAGAAGCTGCAGATACTCCAGAAATAGGTGTGGTAGGTTGAACAGAAGTTGCAGTAGCAATAGAAGTTTGAGGCGGAGTTCTAGGTGTACTAGGCCCAGGCTGCTGAACAGAACCAGGTGCAAAGACCTGAATGGTAGGCTGGACAGGTAGCTGGGTTGGACCAGAACCTATGGGCTCTCCAGGTTGATTAGGTAACTGCACATTGGGTTGCATAGTTTGTTGAATTTGAGATGGATCCCACACCATATTCATTCTAGGGTATTGACCCATAGAAGGTTGTGCATATGAAGGACCATATCCTGGTTGAACGTAAGGTTGATAATTAACTGGAAAAGTTCTAGTTCCTTGTAATAATGGTTTTCCGAAAGGAGGTTGGAAACCTTGGGTTGGGTACTGACCTTGAGGTTGATAACCTTGAGGCATGTACTGAATTTAACCTTGAGGCATGTACTGAATTTGGGGTTGATATTGACACTGAGGAAGAAACTGACTCTTGGGTTGATATTGACCCTGAGGAATAAACTGACTCTGGGGTTGACCTTGACCCTGAGGAATAAACTGACTCTAGGTTTGACCTTGGGGTATGTAATTTCCCTGAGGTTGATATTGACCTTGAGGTATGTACTGTCCTTGAGGTTGTTCACCAGGCAGGTAATATTGTCCTATAGTTTGACCTGGTAAAAAATTACCCTGAGGTTGCCCTCTGGGAAGTAATTGACTACCTTGAGGTTGCCCCCGAAGTATTAACTAAATTCCTTGAGGTTTCCCCCCAGGCGGTAACTGACTTCCTTGAGGTTGAGGATTTGGAATATTGCCAGACATCATAAAAATCTATTCTATGTTCAACGTTTCAGTGTTTGTTCCATTTTTACCAGATGATAACACTTGTTCAATTGGTTGAGGAGCTACCCCCGGGAAAGTACCAGAGAGCGATTGGTATCCCGAAAAAACAGATGGACCACCGTATAAAGATGTTTCTGAAGATTGAGAAAACATAGATGACTCACCGGACATAGCTGATGAAGGATGGTAACCTCTCGGTGTAGGGTAAAAAAGAATTCGGGGTGGTGAATAAGTAGACCTGCGTTTTGTAAAAAATCTTTCAATGATAAATACCAAGCATCAGTTCTAAAAGGATTGTAGAATATTGATTCACACTCCCTAAGATTCAAATTTTCTTGGGTTTCGGGAAGAACTACGTCTTCGTCTGGACCAACAAGTTCTTCAATACATATGAGATCAGAAGGAAGGTTTTTAGTAATGCGATATCTTACCCTAGGTGAATCATGATCACTAGAAGTCAGAGTAACAAATCCTAAAGATGGTTCCAATACAGCCGATTCAGTGTCTGGCTCAGAAATTTCAGGCTCTTCAACTAATTCACTGGTTGGAGAAATAATACCAGTAACTTCGAAAATTGAAATTGGCTCTTGAATATATTCTGTTGTTTGTGATTTATAATCAAGATGAGTAATTAAGGATGATTCTCCTGGTTCTATTGATTGAATTCTACTTGTAGTATGTGGGACTAAAGCTTTCAGTCCTTCAAGTTGGCTAGGTGTATACTCAGGGGGTTTCCCCTGGAGTCTACGCGATTGTCTTGGTAATTCAACCACAATTAAAAATTATTAATCACACGCAATCAAAGAAAATTTCAATGAAAACTCCTAAAGTCACTAAGGAAACAAACAAATGAATCAGATGCCTAAAAAATCTATCAGATCAAACCACACATAAACAGTAACTTCCCACACTAAAAACACTAGTTGGTGATGAAATCCAACATCGTAGTATTTTAATGTAGAAAGGACGGTTGGAACAGTTACCCCGACAACCTGCTTAATGAAACAGACTGGTGCAAGTTTCTCCCCTTAAACCATCTCGAGTGAAGATAACCCTCCGAAGAGTCCAAGTGAGTCTAGTCGACATCTGTTCCAGGTACAGTGGGATCTTTCCTCCACCGTCACCTTAGGAAAAAAATGTAAAGATTATGGCCACTAAGGTTACCAATAGGAACTATTATACTTGGGGGAACAGTCTACGATCCGACATACACGCAAGGGCAGAGTAACAAAGCTCAATCCCCTTGAATGCTCCTTGACATAATCCAAGGTATACCGACAAGTGACCACAGGCTCCTCGACAATGGTCTATCCGAGGTTTACCGTTGTTAATACGTGCACATCTTTTATCGTTCCCAATGAGATAGAATTGATTATCCCACTGGTTCAGATATGACCTCATGTTTGATTCCTTTAAGAGGATCTTCCCAGAGCATACAAGTGACTATTGGATTTTTCCTACCGTAATATC
The DNA here is from genome assembly GCA_034641835.2 of Pinus albicaulis. Taxonomy (NCBI): domain Eukaryota; kingdom Viridiplantae; phylum Streptophyta; class Pinopsida; order Pinales; family Pinaceae; genus Pinus; species Pinus albicaulis. The sequence goes on from CM076574.1 coordinate 578,265,914, forward strand.
GACTACTTTTTTGTTTTAATTGTCTTGGAGAGTTAATTACTCCCTACTCCAAGACACTAGCTTAAGCTATGTTGGTGGAAAAGAGTCCTAGAAATAAAAATTACTAGATTGATTTTAATTTAAGCGTTACTTTTAATAGGTTATTTCTTAGGACAATAGGTGCGAAAGTGAAACTGATGATATATAGTGACCCGACTCAAAGCACACTAAAAATGCATCTATTATGAGAAACAATTCCTTTCCTTTCAATGAATTCTATCTAAAAGAAAGAGTTTAGAAATGCAATATTTTAAAACAATTCTTTCCTTCAAACAAGAATAAATGAAAATAAATCTAATTTCATGAGAACTCAAAATGATCAATTACTCAAAAGGAATCCCTTTATCATTCAAGATTGAAACTACACACAAAATTTTTCTCCAAATGAACACTACAATTTCTAGAAATAACACTCAAAACTAAAAAATACTAATTTTGAGACCTAAAAATTCTAAAGACTAAATCTAAATTAAAAATTTAAATATTTTGAGGATGTTTTGGTTAGCTTGTTATCTAACTAAGAAATTCTTTGCTTGGATCAGCAAGAACTCAAAAAACATCCAATTATGGTTTTTTAAGTGAAATTCCAAACTTATTAACAAAAGTTTTTTAAAGATTTGCAAATGAGAAAATGGAATCTAAATATCATAAAACAATTTCTTCTATGAAGTCAAACTCAACAAGAAGGCAAGGAAATACCAGTGATCTAAAGGTATACCAAGTTTTCTAATCTTTGAGTGGGATAAAGACAAAACAAAAATCACTATAACACACAGATCTTTCAGAAAATCATTCAAAACTTAAAAATGTTGAAGCAAACTCTCAACCAAATATTTCTGATAGAAAATACAAGTCTGGGTATACACTGAGAATATAAAAAAATAATCTAGAAAAGAGAATTTTAAGGTTTTCTAGAACTTTTCACAGGATCCGCAGGTTTCGGTGTAAACAGGTGCGGTTCCGCACTATTTATACAAGAAAGGAGAGGAGATGCCCGCACTATTTTTAAAAGAAAAGTGCAGATACCAGAAAACTAAAAGAAAAATAAAAACTCTAAAATATTTTTCAGGGATTCTACAGGGATAAACTATCCAAGCTAGTATAAACCAATCAAAATCAGAAAAAATAAATTCACAAGTCAAAAATAAAATAAATCAAAGTTCAAGATCCATTCCCCAGTGGAGTCGCCATTTTGTTGGATGGATAAGTCGTTCTTGCTGACAAGACAAACCTCCCAAGTTTCCTACGGACAACTAGCAATAAACAGCCAAACAAAAATGATTTTCTCTAGATAATATTCGATTCAGAATTAGCTACAATAGAGGTTTTGAAAACCTACCTATAGTCCAACGATATTCGTAATGATCTTCTTTCCAGTTGCTTGAAAGAGTCGTCTTCAAAGATCTGCAATCACAAACATTGAAAAAATCAATAGCACCTGCATAATATAAACTAATTCACGAATCATATATCTATCAAGATGATCAAGGAATTCAAGAAACAAGCTAATTAATTAAATAACTCATTGACAAAACATGATAAACAAGCTACTTAATTAAAGAACTCATTGAGAAAACGAGATTCATTCATATTATCTTTTATGAAGAAAGAGTCTTACAACCGTGTTCACCTTGATGTCATATAGGCCTTCCTGGGGTCCGAAATAGGTGTTTCCTTTACTCTGACAAGCTTTGCACTCTCTCAGCTAAAATGCACATGGGTGTGTAATCATTCCCACATAATGATCAGTTAAGAGAGTCTGAGTTTCTACAGCATTTCTCCTCAAAAATTCTCAAAGTCTAACTCCCTTTGAAGCTGCACTATGGCTTCAATTTATAGGAAAAGAGAGGAGGTGACAGCTCCACATAAGAGGGGATAGAATGCTCTTTTGAATGGATTGAGCTCCATAAACCAAGGGGTAAGCTCCCATAATGGAGGAATGAACATACATGATAGGAGCGAACCTTAGACCAGATAATTGCTTCTAGAAGCTTCCAGATTTGACTGCTAGGCTTCTAAATGTTACTTTCCACCTTTATTTTACCTTTTACATGGGTCCACACCCTTAATGAAGAAAAAGTGCATTTAGCTCCACATTCTTTAGAGCTAAGTCACCGGATACTCCTAAAATGCCCTCGAATCCCCGAATCCCCGTATCGGACACCTACCTGTACCGGATTCGGCCCCAATTCAAAGGATACGGCATATCCGTATGGGGTATGGTCGGGATACGGCGTATCCGAAAAGGGATACACCGTATCCCGACCATACCCCGTCGGATACGCCGTATCCCGTACAGCCAGGTATGGCCGGGCCCGCGGCAAGCAAAATCGTGCTATTTTTTTTATGAAGTGCAGGTGAAGTGGAAGGCAAATTTTGCAGAATGAAGGCTTGGGGATTGGCAAATACATCATGAGGGATAAAAACCTCCCAAGGGATCCCTTACTGCTCCAGCTGGTGTAAGACAATCATTTTGATCAAGGAGTGGTGAAAAAGGCTCTGCATTTGGTGGGCATAACTCCTCTTCTTGACTACTGAAGCCATTTTGTCAATGCTCCGGTATAGGTAGTATGGCAGGTTCAGTAACTTAACCCTGGTGAAGTGCATCAGAAGCCTTATGTGATAAGAGTAAACCCTGGAGTACCTCCCCTCACAGGTGAAGTACTTGATAATTTGCCTCATTAACAGGGCATACCTCTCTAGCAGGTGGGAAAAGGGGAAAACAGCCTTGCATCCTTGCTGATAGCTAGGTTTGAGGTAGGGCTCATAATAACTCAAATCCAATTTCTTTTGTTTAAACCATCTCTCACCAATGTCTGGTATCCCTGTGGTTTTAGCAATGGATTCAGATGAGAGTTCAAAATTCACTCCTGCTAGGTTGACTTGATGATTTTGCAAACTGAGGATGAACAACCTAGTCAAATCTGAGTGGCTTTGGACTTGCTTAACCTTCTCTCAAAACTGGTAACATCCAACATCTTGAAAGCAGGTAAGTATCATTGGAGAGGAGGTGATTTGAATGGTGTCCAAGGGTTCAAACCTATTAACCCTCCCTCCCTTGTGCTTAGGCTTGGTAGGCCTTTGACTTTCATCACTGCTGGTATGAATCTCTTCTTCAGACATGGTGACTGGTTTTAGCACAGAAGGCCTTTTTTAAACTTGTTTGAGAGCCCTTTAGGTCAAAGAGTGGCAATGGTGTGGAGTCCTAAAAAGGTATGTTTTTGATGATTATTTTATTGGATTTTTAATAGAATTTGTGAACCTTTTTGTATCATGAATTTGGAAAGTAATAAGGAACTATAACAAAACATGTGAGAATTGATATGCAAGACTTAGCCACTAATAATGGTTATTTTCTGTACAGGAAAAGGAGAAAACGAGGAATTGCCGCTCCAAAGGAAGAGACAAAGTCGAGATAACTGCTGTCCCTCTGAAGGTGAACCGAATGCAAACAAGGCTAAACAGATTAAAGCAAGTCGGCCCGGAAAAGAAGGAGAAGACACCAGCTCGGCGCAAAAGAAAGGAAAGAATGAAGAATTAACAGTTTGGCGAATCCCTCAGGATCTTCGATCCTGAGGGATCGCTGCTTTATTTATCTTGTTACTTGGACATCTCCGCCGTCGCCTTTATATAAAGGGACAGCACTATTAGCTTAGGATAGAGAAGGATACGCTTTTATGTAATTTTCTGTTAAACATCAACTCTGATTATTAAGTCTCGTTGAGAACTGGTTCATTGTATTCTTGACCGATGTATTAATAAAAGCTTGGTGATTATTTCATCTCTGCGTCTGGATTAACTTAAAGCGGTGTATCCTTGGAGGCTAAGGGCCCGGCCCCGGAGGACACTTGCTTCTGTACCATTACGACTTGATTTATGTGTGGTTTGTTTATCATTGTTATTTGGTAATTTGATATGCTTTATAAGTTCATATTACATGCTCTGTTAAAGATTGAATCATTGAGGTTTTTACAGATAGAGTCGTGTGTTGACTCCGCATCAAGTTATTAATCCTTTCAAGAGTTAATTACATGTTCTTACTGTTATGTCACAGAGCTGTTATACTAAACGTTCGTGTTGTGCGCGTTTCTGATTTATCAGTACTGTTCCATAATTCATTAATAGTTATTGCTGTTCCATTAGTGTGTTTTGTGTGAATTGCCTTTAGAGTGAAAGAATGTTATTTGATTGCAAAGAGTGCATTTGAGTTAATAGATTAAGTTTGGTTACAACCCGCGGGACTTAGTTATTCAATTGATGTTCCATTTTAGACTTGTTGTTCTATTCCAGAATTGCTATTCAATCCTTTATTTGTTTGCTGTTCCATTTACTTGCATTTGTTGTTTTGGCGTGAGAGATGATCTAAGGCTGTAGCGAGCATTGGCAGTCACTGTCTAGCTCCCAGGCTCGTGGTCTATGCTCTAATTTCCTTTCCATCAGTTTCCGAAGGGATGGGTTATCACTGCCGAACCCTTGAATGATAAGCTGTTGAGTTTTCTGAGTGTGTGATTTATTCTTTGAAGTAATTTAGTTACCGACAAGCATCCGTTTACTCTTGTATTTCTTAAGCACTGTACTACTAGCATTACTCTGACAAATGATAGCCTCGGATTGAGTCACTCTTTGTAATAAAAAAACGCTCCCGGATTGACATATTAATGTGAGGTAATTAGAGGTGAAAGAGACCCTTTTTATAGCTCCACATTTTGGCACCATTGCCGGGGAAAGAGTGTAGCCATTTGTCTTTTTCAGAGTAGTGTACGAGCCTTCTAGGGAGGAGTTGGATCCTAAAAATGGAAGGTAAGAACCTACGTGCGGAGCATGTAAAAGACTTGCTCCACTATCCGCTTTCCTAACAGATTTGTTTTTGCTTTGTTTGAATAGAAGTTGGTAGTTCATTTTTGAGTGCATGACTAAGCAGAAAAGACCAGAAAAGAATATCAAACCCCCATCCAAGCCTGAAAAAGCTAAGGGGCCGGTGACCCTTGGCCGAACGACCTTCATAGATGAAATCTATAAGAAAACAGAATCTCAGCCATCAGTAGGCCTCAAGAAAAACATTTCTAAACCGCCTACTAGTTCCCTTCAGGCCACAGGATCACCATCTGTAGCCTGCGCTGAGGTGCATAGTTAAACCGAAGAGCAGGACTTTCAAGAAATTGAAAATTCTACTCCAGAATTATTGCAGGAAGGGAACTCTAGCAACTTTTGTGAGGGAGAAGGAGAAACAGGGGAAACCAAGGAACCAAAATCCCCTATTGAAACAAATCAACCTTTAGATAGCCCAGATAAGGGGAGTGCTGCGAAAGTCATTGTTGAAGGAATTCAATCTCCTCAGACACCTGGTATTCTCATTATTCCAGATAAAGGAAGCGCTATTAAAAATATCCATGTCAAAACCGTTCCCACTCAACCTAGGAATACCCTCCTAGATATCCCAGAAGGTTATTGGCATATATTCGATCCCATGGCTCAAAACCAACCAAATGCTCAAAACTAGCCAAATACTCAAACCTCTACATTACAATATCCTATAGTGGATTCTACAGCAAATGCACCCATGAAAGCTATCCCTCTTCAGCATATCCCTACATTTCACGGACTCACATCAGAAGATCCGGATGCATTCTTATTCGAATTCGATGTGTTATGTAGGGGGTACGATTACACCACCGATCCCTAAAAATTGAAATTATTTCCCTCTACATTAAAAGGGGCTGCTTTAAGATGGTTTATGGGGCTAGGTGGCGGGGTTATCAACAATTGGGATCAAATGAAAGAATCCTTCTTAAAAAAATATCAGGATTATTGTAGGTCTAGAGAATTAAAAGACGAAATATTTCAAATGTCAGCCAGACCAAATGAAACATTAGAGGAGTATGTGGAACGTTTTCAGTACAATCTACAAAGATCTCCTTATGCATCGCTACCTTTACCTGATAATGTGTTAAAAACCGCATTAATAAGGGGCATGAAGGAACAATGGATTGAAACATTAAACATCATGGGAAAAGGGGATATTTATCAAGAGAATTTTGCTGACATCATTGATTTATGTATCAGGAGTTCGAGAGGCAGCACAAGAATAAAACTGACAGAATATGATCGGTTTGCAAGAGATAACAAAGTATCAACAGAAGGAGTAACACGTGTAGAAATTGGAAATTTATTAGAAAATTTTAAAACTGATATTATGGGGACACTAACTACACAACTTGATATGGTGCAGGCTAAACAGAAGCAGCTGGAGGCAGAACAGAATATGGCAATCTTCTGCCCCCGATGCAGAAAAAAACATAGCCACAAGGAGTGTCCATTAGATAAAGTCCAAACATGCGCCATTTGTACAAAAGATCACCTTACGGAGAGCTGCCCCTCACTTCCTGGATTGAAAGCGGTATATAAGGAAGCAGAAGAAGAACCAGAATCGGTGAATTCGATCAACCAGCGCCGCCAGTGGCAGCCGAGACAACCTGGTATGTTTCCGGACTCAACCTCTTTCTTTCAAACCCCACAGTATAATGCTCAACAATATGGTATATGGCAAAATCAATCTCAACCCCCATTTACAAACCGGTCACCACAATCGTTTCCTTCTTCAAATCCATGGCTGAATCAAACAAACCAAACTGGTTGGCCGAATTTCCCTTACACTCCACCATATTGGCAAAATGGCCCATATCCTTCACAATGGACTCCCTCTACTTCACAAAGTTCACCCTGGCAGACAAGCTGGCAAAGACCGATGTACCATCCAGCTGGAACTATTCCGCTCCCTCAACCTACTTTGCCAGCTCTACAACAAAATCCCCAGTCTAACTTGAGGCCGCAACTCCCAGCCCAACCCGATCCCAATCCAAACAATAGGCAGGTCCAATCTATTCAAATCATAGAATCACCAGAAACAGGACCTGACTTAAGGGAGTGCAATGACCTTCAGTTAAGATCTGGGCGTATAATTGAAACTGAGGGAGATAAAACAGTTCATATTGAAGATCAGTTACCCAGAGAACATCAGCCACAACAAGAGGATGTAAATAAGCAACAAACTCATAATCAAGCAACCACATCCTCTCCTCCGTTCCCAGAACGATTAGCCATACCTCGATCCATACAATATCCCGACTTTGACATTCTGGGAGAATTACAAAATCTGTACATAAAAATTCCATTCCTCCAAGCCATTCAAGACATTCCCATATACGCAAAAACTATCAAAGAATTGTGCATAAAGAAACCAAGGTGGAATATAACAAATAATCCAAGAGTCCAAGTAGTCGGTACTTTATCTGACCTATTGTCTGGAAGAGAAACACCCCTTAAATATGAAGACCCCGGGAATCCAATTATAACTGTTCAAATTTATGGTCAGACCCTGTCTAATGCCTTAGTTGATCTAGGGGTTGCAATTAATATTTTAACAACCACAACTTGCCAAAAGCTCGGCATTACATCTGTAGAACCCACCTCTACTCTGTTGGAATTGGCTGATCGATCTGTGGTTAGACCAGAGGGTACTCTACATGATGTCATGGTCTCTGTAGAGTCCTGGGAGTATCCAACCGATTTCCCGATAATTAATCCAAAAACCCGACTTGATGGACATCCACTAATTTTAGGTAGACCTTGGCTTGCCACTGCCGATGCCTACATTGGTTGCCGGCAGGGAAATATGACCATAACCAGAGGACCGAATAGCAAAAATTTAGTTCTATATCCTCCAGCGCAGCCAAGTGTCACAATGATCAAAACTAATAAGCACCCTGTATCATACCTTACTGATAACATCATATCTCCATTAACTATACAAGAGGCACTCGATTTTAAAGACCAAACAGAAGACGATGCCATTAATAATTTCATTACTCAAACTGAACCTCGCACACAGTGTCACATGATAGAAGCAGCATTTGATAATGACTTGGAGGAAGATCCTCTGAAAGATACACATGACCAAACAATACCTGTTACTTCTGTTGCAAATAGTAAAACTGTCGAAATTGCACCGGGAAAAAGTTTAAACATCAATGCCAATCTCACACCTAAACAAGAAACAAAGCTCATCCATCTGTTAAAAAAATATCAAGAAGCATTTGCATGGGACTACCCTGATATGAAAGGAATCGATCCCCAGTTATGTACACACCACATTTATACAGAAAAAGACGCCAGACCTGTTCGTCAGCCGCAAAGGAGACTTAATCCTCATCTAAAGGATGTGGTAAAAGCTGAACTTCAAAAACTTTTAGATGTTAATTTTATCTACCCTATTTCTGATAGTAAATGGGTCTCTCCGCTTGTGGTGGTACCAAAAAAGAACAGAAAATGGAGAATTTGTGTGGATTATAGGGAACTAAATAAGGCAACACAGAAAGATCACTTTCCTCTCCCATTCATAGACCAAGTATTAGATACTTTAGCAGGAAAGAAATTATTTTCTTTCCTGGATGGCTTCAGTGGATACAATCAGATTCAGATTGCCCCCGAAGACCAGGATAAAACTACTTTTACTTGTCCTTGGGGAACATTTGCCTATCGAGTTCTACCTTTTGGCCTATGTAATGCTCCCGCCACATTCCAAAGGGCTATCCTTAGCATTTTTGCAGATTTAATAAATGATGGACTTGAAGTTTACATGGATGACTTTACACCATATGGAGATGATTTTGATCCAGCTCTAGACACCCTAGAAAAATTCCTACAACGCTGCATTGTTACCAGGCTTTGCTTAAGCCACAAAAAAATGTTTCTTGATGATGACTGAAGGACTTATCCTAGGACATTATGTTTCAGCAGCCAGCATTCAGGTAGACCCAGCCAAAATCCAAATACTTTTGCTCATTCCCACTCCTACTACTCAAACAGAGGTACGCAGCTTTCTTGGATTTTCTGGTTATTATAGACGATTTATAGAGCATTATTCGCACATTGCTGCTCCTTTATATGCACTAACCGGTAACGTTGATTTTCTTTGGACAGAAAAATGTGACCATGCTTTCGAGGATTTAAAGAAGCTCATATCCACAACCCCAGTCCTTCGAGGACCAAACTGGGATCTACCATTCCAGATATCATCTGATGCCTCAGATACAGCTATTGGCGCAGTCCTTGGGCAGGAAGAGGATAAAAAACCATATGCCATCTATTACATCAGCAAGAATTTATCCCCTGCTGAATTAAATTACACTGTTACTGAAAAAGAATTCCTAGCTGTAATACATGCTGTCAATAAATTTAGACATTATATTACAGGCTATCCTGTTATCTTATATACAGACCATTCTGCTATAAAATATTTAGCAAATAAGCCTGTCACAAATGCTAGAGTAACTCGATGGTTAATTTTATTGCAGGAATTCGACATCACAATCAAGGACCGGCCTGGCAAAGAAAACCCTGTAGCCGATTTTCTTTCGAGAATACCAAAATCAAGCGATGCAGCAGCAGTTGAAGATCAATTTCCGGATGAGCACCTGTTTGCTGTTGCCGTTCAAACACCCTGGTATGCTGATGTTGCCAACTACCTCACAGTAGGTAAACTACCAAAACATTTAACTCCTAATGAGCGCAAGCAGATTATTCAGAAAAGTTCTCGATTCTCGTGGATTGGGGGCTATTTGTTTCACACAGGAGCAGACATGCATATCAGGCGATGTGTTAGAGAGGATGAAATCTTTGACATCCTAAAAGCCTGTCACGATGGACCGTGTGGTGGACACTTCGCTGAGCGTAGAACTGGACACAAAGTATTGCAAACAGGATATTACTGGCCCACGATTTTCAAAGATGCAAAGAAATTTGTTCAAGCCTGTGACAGCTGCCAGCGAGCAGGACGACCTGGTCAAGCCGATGAGATGCCTCTGAAACCACAGTTAGTCATCGAACCATTTGAGCGATGGGCTCTTGATTTCGTTGGACCCATCAACCCCTCATCAAATCAGAAAACATATATCTTGGTGGCAACAGAATATGTCACCAAATGGGTTGAGGCAGAAGCATTGCCAAGAGCCACAGAGGACTCTGTCATACAGTTCTTGTTCCATCTATTTGTTCGTTATGGCCTTCCCAGAGAAATAATTACAGATGGAGGACCACAATTTGTTGGGCATAAATTAGCTGCAACACTCAACAATTATCACGTCCAGCATAAAATCACTACTCCATATCACCCACAGGCGAATGGGCAGGTAGAAAATAGCAATAAGATAATAGAATCAATCCTAACGAAAACCATTGCGTCACATAGGCGTGATTGGGCTACCCGACTACCTGAAGCACTCTGGGCCTATAGAACCACATGGAGGAGCACCACCGGTTATTCACCTTATCAATTAGTGTTTGGAAAACAACCCATTTTTCCCATAGAATTCGAAATCCAAACATTACGGACAGCACAGGAAGTTGGCCTAGATCTAAGCGAGGCACAAATCAATCGACTACAACAGATCAATGAATTAGACGAAATTAGGCTCTCTGAATTACAAAATGCAGCATTGATTCAACAGCAGCGAGCTAAATGGCATGATGCGCTCATCAAAAACAAAGTCTTCCACGAGGGAGACTGGGCTCTGTTATACGACTCTCGGTTTCAGGACTTCCCTGGAAAACTTCAGACTCGATGGTTGGGACCATACGAAATCCAGAAGGTGCATGACAACGAAACCCTTACTCTAATTACCATTGACGGTTCTGGATATGCATTCAAAGTAAATGGCCACCGAGTCCGTCTCTATCGCAAACCACTCACTCGGGAATCCTTTTGCCAGCAGCTACGCCGAGACACTGATATGGAGATCTTAGGAGAGGAAGAGAAATCTTCCTCACCTGTAATTCATTAAGGGTTCATTTCTTTTTGCAATTTGTACATAAATTCTTGTTTTTTTTGAGTGGTTCTTGTACATAAGTTTGAATTAAATATTTTCTTGTCATTTTTTTTGCTGTTCCTTTTCTTTCACAGAGTTCGATTTTTGCCCTTCTAAAAAAAAGCATCTGCGTGTTTTTTATGATGTTGGTTTTGCTTGTTTTGCTGTTCCTTTTCTAAAGGAACAGCATTCGGGATCTCTGCTGTTCCTTTTTCAAAGGAACGGCATTGTTACATCTTCCGCTGTTCCTTTTGGTTACCACTATTCCTTTTTCTTCAAAGAAACAGCGTTCTTTTATTGTTGTTGTTCCTTTTTCAAAGGAATGGCATTTTGAGTGTTTTTATAGTATTTTTATTTTTGCTGTTCCTTTTTCCCAAAGGAACGGCATTTGCATTTTTGCTGTCCTTTTTTTCTATCATCCGTCGTTGTTTCTTTTCCAAAGGAACACCACTCGCATACTTTTTCTCTCCTTGTGAAACAGCTTATTCCTTTTTGCTGATCTAAATTGAGGATGCTTCTTGCCCGTCTTCTTTCTAGTCTTTAAGATACAGCTATGTATTTGTGCAATGAAATATAAAATCACAACATACCGAAATCTGCAAACCATAAATCTCTATATCTATAAGGCTCTGCATTAGTAAGAGGACAAATGGAAGGACATACTTATTTCTTACCTTTTGTTGACATGGTTTTACTAATTTTGCCTGATTGGTTATCTTTATCATGCTGATTCCCTTAAACTTTTTGATTAGTACTTGGGAATAAGAGCAAAGAGTTTATATCTTCCTATTGAGATAATAAGACTTCTTCCACCATTCCTACTCTTAAGGAGTGTTGAACCACCCTTTGTGTATAAATAAGGAAAAGTATTCTATAAAAAAGAAAAATATGTGAACATGATATGTGAAGTGTCAAATGCAGGATAGGGGGTCTCATCGAGAGCCAGCCTACCATGATCATGAGGATGGAAGTGAAGTGGCATTCCCATTATGGCCACCACTCCAGGGATATGGTCCAAAAGGTATATCAAATAAACGAACCTTGGAACAGGAGGTCTCATCACGAGCCGGCCTGCCCACGTTTCGCTCCGTCCTCGTGAATGGCATTATGGTTAACTGGTCACCAAGCCAGCATAATGGTCTACATTTTGACATAACAACATTCCTAAGTATACACACAGGATCATGGTTCCAAGGGTGAAAAAACAACT
>CM076574.1:578278124-578335096 GCA_034641835.2 Pinus albicaulis
CACATTTTGATTCTGATGACTTAATGAAAAAACTACAGTATCTTACTATCTTCAATCTTGTCTTTCTGAGTAAATTTGACGATTGTATCATGTATGGTGTATCGATGTATCATTGTAATTTGTATTATAGTATCAATGATGATGTATGACTCATGAGTATCTAATATCTATGTTTGAATCAATGAATTTTGTATGAATTTGTGCAAAAAATATCTAATTTTTAATATATATATATATATATATATATATATATTTTAATATATATATATATATATTTTAAAATATATATATATTTTTAATAAAATAATATATAACGTAACGTATCCCAGAAGTATCTTGTTTCGGGGTCACCATACCCGTATCCAATTCTTCGAATCCCGGTATCCCGGTATCCCCGTATCCCCGTATCAAGTGACTCAGCTTTAGGGAAAAAAGATGCGGCACCACAAGAAATGTTAAGAGAAAGTGCGGTACAAGTGTTTTTAACTATTTTATGAGATTTTCTCTCAATTTCAAGGGTTGATTTTAGGAACTTTGATGTTGTAGACTTCTAAGGGAGTACTAAAACGTCATGGTGACAAATTTCAGTGTAACAGGCAAAACAACACGATTTTTACATCCCTCTCCATTTACACGTGTTAGATTTTAATTATTTGGAATGAATATAACGAAAGCTTCTTATTGGCTGGGGTGAACAATGTTTTCTCTGCCCAAGCCAGCAAATAAAATGCCTTTGGTGTAATTAATTGTGGCACATAGGTATCCAATGGCCATAAAAAGAATATACCTATCAAAATTATGTATTTAATTTAATATTTCATTTACCAATGAAGTAAATATTGAACAAGTACAATATTTACATAAAAAAAATACATGAACAAGGCATGCCACTACAAATCCAGACATAGAATAGATAAAAAAAAGTCACCGATAAGTCTAAATTCCCTATAATATAGCTTTGTATAAAAAAAAATATTGTATAAGTTAGTGATTAGTCTAGAATTGGAAGAGATAAAAATAAATGTTGAAATATCATATATTGATGTAAAATATTAAGAAATAATTATGTTGCATGATACATTCTAAACCAATGCTAATTTATTCTAGTAAGGTAAATTTCTTGTAGTTAGACCAAATTCAGTAGTCTATGTAAAATTCATTGATCCATTAGACTAGCACAACCATATTAGTAAATATGGTTGATATACGCTCAAATATTCATTTTCCATCATTGATATTCTAATATTTTATAAATAAATCCAATCAAAATAATTTAATAATATTATAAATGAAGACAATTAGCTACAATTTTAGAATGCATTGTAAAATTATGTTACTAAATAACCATTTTATAATCGTATCCAAAACCATTAAAAGCAGTGAATATGTTTAGATTGTGAAACTATGGATGAATATCATGGCGAGTCAATCACTAGAATCAAATCACTTTCCCATTCTAGCCTTTATTGATAAAGCGCATCTTATGCTAAAATCTAAGTTTGCATAAATACCAACAATATACTTTTCTATCCAATTGGTTTGAATCAAAGAGCATAGATTTATTGTTCACATGAATATGAATATTCTGATTCATATTCACCAATTCTCGATGCCACTTTCACTACTTGTTAATGCAATCCAACCAGAACCAACAATTGAAATACACCATGAATTAATTGAAGACATTGCTATTGCAAGACAAAAACTAATATTATAATATAACACCTAATATTGTCAACAAAAACTAATATTATAATATAACACCTAATATTGTCAACAAAAACTAATAACTAATGTTAGAAAACGCTAATATTGAAGTCATCAGAGCTTTTGTAATATTACCATCAGATCAAAGCTTGGAACCATCCCATTGTATTGTAAGATAAAACCTAATATTATAAACAAAAACTAATATAATAAAATGCTAATATTGAAGCCATAACTACCATCTTTTATAATATTACCATTAGATCAAAGTTTGGAGCCATCACTTTGATCCATAATTGTTTCGGGAGTCATCCCCGTGGAGTCATCAATGTTGGATCCATCATTGCTGAAACCATAGCAAGCTTGGAGCTATCACGGGGAACCATCCTTTTTTTTCACCAGATAACACATTCAAAGGGAGAGTGTCAGGGAAATTTATTCTTTGAGCATACTAATTCATCTAGTGTCAATGCTGGTTACAACTGTAAAAGTACATAAATCAAAATGTGACTAATAAGATACTTATATGGATCAAATTTTAAACCCTGCAATGTTTTATATGCTAGTTATTTAACCCGGTATTCCTAACAAAAGAATTTCAACAAAATAAATCAGGCGTTCGTTTATTATTAGGAATTTGGCTTTTGTGATCCATAAATTACGTATCAAATTTTTCGGTGAAAATCGCATTCGAGTAAATTGTGTCGACGTGTTTCGAACCAACCAGTGTGGTTCCTCATTAGGACAAGATGAGAAATATGATCTATTACTCAGCTTAAATAGATAATAAAGCTCCAATTAGCCATTGTAGAATAACGGCTAGTTTGACTATAAAAAATATAAAAATATAAAAAGAAAAAAATAACAGTCCTATAATTATTATTATTATTATTTAATTTAATTTCTTATATTCAAATCTTAAAAAATAATTTAAAATAAATAAATACATAAAATAATAATAATAATCATAATAAAATAAATATATGAAAATTAAATATATATATATAGATGAAACTAAATATTTTATAAATAGATAAATTAATTAACTAATTAATTAAATATAAATAAATAAAAAATGAAATTAAAAATAAATAATAATAATAATAATGATAAATAAATAAATAATGAGTAACTAAATAATAAAGAATAATAGATAAATAATTATAATAAGGAACCAGAAACGAAAAAGGAAAATGGGACGAGAGGAGAGGAAAAGACGACCCGAGGAAGAACAGAAGGGAAGAAACCCAACAACTAAGAATGAAGGGCGGGGATCCAGCATCTGCTCACACTCTACCCATCATCCCTGTTAAGGTTGACTGGCCTCTTTTCAATTTCAAGGGCCTCCCTAAGCTTTCGGTGGTGGAAATGGTCCACCCTCGCAATAACCTCAGCATATTCAGTGCAAATGTGATGCTTTGTCTTTTCAGCATGCTCTGTTAAGGCAAAGGAGTGAGATCTATTATGCTTTAGGTCAGAAGCATGTTCATGAATTCTTTGACTGATGGATCGACCAGTATCACCAATGTAAGGTGTCCCACGGGAGCACGGAATCAAGTAAACACCCTTACCCTCTTTAAGGCAAATCAGGTCCTTAATCGATCTAAGCGAACTTCGAATAGTGCGGAGGGGCTTGAACGTTGAAGAAAAATTATGTCTCCTTAGGATCCTAGCGATCTTATCAGTCGTTCCTTGGATAAAAGGCATGTGAACTCCAGATTTCCGATCACAATTATCATTTTTAACCCTAGGACCTTTTTCAGCTTTTTGGAAAGCTCTAAGACATTGAACCTTGCTATAGCCATTTCTAAGGAAAACATTAAGGAGATGAGATTTCTCACCTTCAAGATGGTGCTCATCAGCAATTATAAAGGCTCGAGTGGCTAAGGTACTGAGAACCCCTAAATTCTGAGTAGGGAAATGATGAGAGCCCGAATGTAAATACTGCTCAATGTGAGTCTTCTTTCTAAAGACTTGATGAGAGAAAGAGCCTTCTTCGTTCCTAGTAATAAGGAAATCAAGAAAGGTAAGGCTACCATGCACTTCGAATTCCATGGTAAACTCAAGGGAGTCACACTGATCATTGAGATGACGGAAGAAAAGACCCAATTTCTCTTTTCCATGTGGCCACACCACACAGGTCATGTCATCCACAAACCATTTCCAAGGCTTAGATTGAAAAAGGGAGGAGGAAAGGGCTCTATATTCGAAGTCTTCCATGAAAATATTAGCCACTACCAGGGATAGGGGCGAACCCATGGCCACACCACAAGTTTGTTCAAAGAATTCACCCTCAAAACTGAAGAAGGTCGAGGTAAGACAGATCTCAAGTAGATGAGCAATATCAGGATCTGTGACCTGAGAAATGACATCAATAGCTTCCCTAATGGGGATGCAAGTGTATAACGAGACAACATAAAAACTGACAAACCTGTTATCAGGGCCCAATATGATGCCTTTCAATTCATTAATAAAAGAGGATGAGCCTTTGACAAAGGAGTCAGTACGCCCCACAAGAGGCTTAAGCTTACTCGCTAAAAATTTAGCGAGCAGATAAGTCAGACCACCTATGGCGTTGACAATGGGTCGTAGGGGGGCCCCATCCTTATGAATCTTAGGAAGACCATAAATTCTTGGAGTGAGGGGGTTACTTTCAATAAGCTTTTTACTAAGGGACCCAACAGTGCTACTCGATTTTATAGCCAAAGCAACAGCTTTAGAGACTTTTTTAAGGGGATTCTTTTCCAACTTCTTGTAGCTACCGCTATTAAGAAGATGATCCAACATCTTATTACGGCAATCCTCATTTTTTAAAATAACCATAACACCTCCCTTATCAGCCTTAAGAACAACAATTTCCTTGTTATTATTTAAGGATTTTAAACCCTCAAACTCCAATTTGCTAATGTTTCTCTTTGGGGATTTCTCTTTTCTGAGGATCATGGCATAATCTTGCTTAATAGTATCTTTAGCAGCATCAGGAAGATCTCTAATCCCGTATTCAATATCACAAATAATATCTTGAATAGGGATTCTTTTAGGAGCAAGAGCATAATTGAGACCTTTCTCCAACACACTGTAAACATGCCAATCAAAAGAAAAACTAGAGAGATTAACAACAGTCTTATTCGAAGAGGAGGAGACAGATTTGTTAAAATTGCTATTTGAATTATTATTATAGTTATTAATATTAATATCACTATTAATATAATTATCAATATTATTATTATTGTTTTTATTATTATTATTATTTTTATTACTAATAAAAACATTACTCTTATTAATATGATAAAAAATTTTCTTATTAATATTAATATTATGATTATTATATCTAACACAATGAAAAAATGAAGGTGAAAATGAAGGTTAATATTCTTTTATTGTTTAAATAAATTCTGAACTTCACCAACCATTTGTTCTACATCCATCCATTCCTCCTACATCGATTGTTGCAACTTCAAAATTACATAAATCAAAATGTGACTAATAATACACTTCTATGGATCACATTTTCAACCCTGCAATGTTTTCTATTCGAGTTGTTTAAGTTGGTATCCCACACAAAATAATTTCAAAGAAATAGATCACGATAATTAGTTTATTGTTTAAATAAAATTGTAAACACAACCAACCATTCATTCTTTGTTCATTCATTCTTCGTGCATCGATTGATTGGATTACTCGTTCATCTTGTGTGAATTTATTGGACCACATTTCATTAATTATTTTAATAAATTAAAGATAGGAGAATATCAAAGAAACTAAAAAATCATTCACATACCTTTTATACTATTAGTTAAATCATGTATTAGACGAATATTCCCCATTCTTAATTTAAAATTTTAAAATTACTCAAACCTAATTCCAATATATACCATACCTTCGATGTAAATATATTTAAATCATCTCTTTAATAAAATAAATATTTGACCATTTGTCTCTACAAAATAAAAACACTTTAAAGTTTATACCATCACTAAAAACATATTATTAAAATTCACTCTTTACATAATTAGATATAATCTTCTTTCCAAGCTCCTCTGAATCACGTAAATGGAGGATACCCATTTGTCCACTCTAGCCCATCAATTCAAGTTTTAGCATGGGATAATTATGTTTTTCATGTTTCTCATTATAGAGTATAAAGTTATATAGAATAGGTTTCTCTACAAGCAAGGCATTAAGGAAATTTTGAGATCTAAAATGGACCTCCTAAGGAAAAGAATAAAATGATAGTGAAATAATAAAGTAAGAGATGAATTTAAAAAAAAAAAAACAAAAGAAACTAATTTTTTTATTGTATTTTTTGTAGCTTATCTCCCTATAGGTTTACTCAAATGTCAAGTGTATACACTTGTTGGATGCATAATTAAATTCGACATCCAAAGAGTACCCATGTTGCATACTTTTGAGTAGACCCACATCAAAAAAATTGAAAATACATGCAAATGAGTGTTAACACAGTTTTTCATGCATTTCAAAAAATTTTCGATGTGGTTCTACTTAGAAGTATACAGAGTGGGCACTTGTTGGATGTAGAATTTAATTTTGTATCCAACAAGTGTC
This sequence comes from Pinus albicaulis, assembly GCA_034641835.2. Classification (NCBI taxonomy): domain Eukaryota; kingdom Viridiplantae; phylum Streptophyta; class Pinopsida; order Pinales; family Pinaceae; genus Pinus; species Pinus albicaulis. The sequence continues at coordinate 578,284,398 of CM076574.1, forward strand.
TATACTCCACAGTTGAATAAAACTAGAAGGATAGAAGAGGAAAAAATGCTTAAAAAAAATAGTTTTCTTATTTTCCTTCCAAAATATTTACCCCTTGGGATGAGATCATCATCTTGAATCTTATTGATTCTTACAAAGTTTATTTTTTTAGTACATTTTTTGTTTGAGTCCCATTTTTGACCTCCAAATTCCCCTGATGCACGCTCTATGTTAATAAAGATGAAATATTGCAAGTAATCAAAGAGCCTTGCACCTTTGAGCTTGTAGGAAATTTTAGTTTTGGCAAGACAAATACCATCTTATGGAGTTATGTGTATTACCCTACGATTGGAGGGTGTACACTTTCGATGTAACAACAAGTATATTAATAGAAATCAAGGTTTATACCATCCCTTTCCCATACCCACTAGACTTTGGGATAACCTCTCCATGAATTTTGTGGGTAGTTTTCCAGCAAAAAAATTATGACATGATTGTCTATTTTTTATAGTGGACATGTTCAATATGATATGCATTCATTTTCCTTGTAAAAAGGATAGCAAAAGGGAAAATGTAGAAAAAATGTTTTTTTAATATCTCTAGGAGCACTTTTGAATCCAATGGAGCATAATCTCAAACATGGACACCAAATTTCTCAATGGCTTCTAGGATCATTTTGGGAGAAGATGGACACTAACTTGAAGAGATCTACAACTTTCCATCAACAAAAAGATGGATAAATAGAATTGTAAACATGGCATTAACTCATCTTTTGAGAGGTTAAAATAAGAATCATCCAAAGTCCCAGGATGAAAAATTGAATTATATTCAATTCTCTTATAATATAACAATTGACACTTTTACTAGAAAGACCCCTTTTGAAATCTAATTTGGGTATTTTTTGAGATAATACATCATAAGGGATGCATTGAAAGTTTATTTCTTTTTTTGGAAAATATTCTAAGCATATTTATTTTCAAGTATAGTAGAAGAATTCATATGAAAAGTACAAAACCCAACATGATTAGCATAAAATTGAGAAAAATTTCAAGGGTGACAAGGTTTAGTTACATCTTTAAAAAGCAAGGATATAGAGCCCTAATAATAATATTAAGGCTTCACGATTCTTTTTCAGTCAATTTGAAGTATTGGAGAAGGGGAGTGATAATTATTACAGACTATGTCTAACCTCGTATATTTACATTTACTCGGTAGTGGATATGAAATTTTTGAAATTCTATGAGTCTTCCATGTTCTATTAGGAAATTATGAAGCAATACTTATTAACAATAGAGGAATTAGCGCTCTAACATCAAGCAGAGTTGATAGAAAACGCATTTTACAGCAAAATTCGAAACCTACCAAATAGGGGTAAAATGTACTCTAAATAGGATTGAAAAGGCAACTTCCAAGAAAGGTCAATTGTACTCAAGGAGAAGGTAGAGGAAAATTTTCCTAACTTCATTTAATAAAATCTTCTTTTGGTGAAAAAACCCGGTATGATATTAAATGGATCATTATATAAATTTTCATCTATTTTGGTAATTTCTCAATGGAAAAATTGGGGGAATTAACTTGCAAATTTATTTTAAAGTGAAGAAACATTGCAAAATCTTATTTTTACTTAATATGCCAAGAGTAAAATATTTTTGTAAAATTCAAATATCTTAGGTTTTATGTAGTTTCTATAAAATTTCATTGAATTTTTAAGTTAAATCATTTATAATATGGAATTTGGGAAAAATGGTTTTAGAAAAAATGACAATAACAAAATATTTTTTTTCGAAAAAAACCCGGAAAATTAACTCATGGCATAAATTTAAGTCCTAAAATTTTCTATTAAGAACATGCATAAGTTTGGTGATTTTGGGTCTCAAACATTTGAAATGTAGTTTGAGATAATAATTTTCATTTTTTTGGATCAAAACTTGCAAGAATAGCTACAACCCCTCAATGTCATTATACACATTATAAGTTTAATGTTTTGCAACGGCCTATATATCATCCCAATCAAAATTTGCATACAGAAATTATCTATCCTTTTAGTTAGCATACATTATTTAACGCCATCATGCCACTTTAGACACATCACTTAAGACATGTGCAGCTAGTCATATATAAATAATAATTTGTAAATTAATATGAGTAAACTCAAAAAATCAATGAATGAAGAAATGATGAGATAATGAAAGTATAAGTGAAAGAATTTTCCAATTGTCAAAGTTAATGGAGTTATGGTGAAGGATTTGCACTCTAAAGATTTTATATTAATTGGGATTAAAACCTCAACAATGTTGACAAATTCTCACTTTTATATGGTTGAAGAAAGTGTGACTATTATAAATAAATTTTGCATAATAGCATAATTCTTACAACTCAATTTAAAAATCAAGTTTATAGAAAAATGTTGCAGAGTAACATAGTCCTTACTACTCAATTTAGAAATTTCACTTTTATATATATATATATATATATATATATATATATATATATATATATATATATATATCATTGTATCTAAATTAAATTTGGAAGAGTGAGGTGAAATAGATATGAGCCACACAACAAAGTGTAAGGAGTTAATAACGGTAGCTTTAATCAGCCTCAATTCTAAAGTATATTCGTTATTCATACCAACCTTAGCAATTACCATGTTAAGATAGATTCATGTGCACACTTTTACCAGAAAATTATTGGATAATTATGTGAATAAATCACATTTACAAAGTAAGACGGCAATCATTTTCCATAAACTTTGATACAATCATTTTCTATAAACTTTGCTACATTATTGTAGTAATGTTCATAGATATGATTACAAAGTAGTTGGGGATTATTAAATTGTGGCTAATTATTGAGACATCACTTCACAACATTTTCTTCCATGCCCATCACCATGACATTATGCTAACCTTACGGACTCTCCTTCAGACACCACAAATGGCGAGGTTACCGATCTTCAAAGAATTGTTGGAGTTACACTTACTGGAGAGTTCATGTGAATTACTTCATGGCCACGACGAATTCCTTAGGAGGCAATAAAATTGTGAGAGGAAATATCGTTGTTGGGGACGCAACTTGAAAAATAACTATTAATTGATTGCAATGCAACTCTTACAGTTGGGTTTTTATATCTGACTTCGAATAACTTACGGTCAAAACCCTTTGACACCTTTGAGGTAAAATTCAATGGAGGACTTAACTGGGCACAAGGAATACAAAATATATCGATAAGTTTGAGTTTAAACTTTGATTGTGTAAGTTTTTTGGGTGAGAAAAATAGTTTGAATCTTGGATTCTTAAAGTTGGTTTGTAATTGTACAACAAAATTCAACACAGCTAAATCTACCAAAACATAAGTGGCATCACATAGATTGCAAATCGATTGAAATATCATAGTCTTCCATAAAAAGTATACAATTTTGTTCTGAATAATGAAATGAACCTATACATATGTTTACGAGAATATTATGTTATGAACATTATTGTGAGTGATCATGCCATATAACAATATATCAGTCCATAGCGGAGGATTCCTCGCAGAGGAAAGCAGTATCGGCATTTTTGTCACTACAGTAGAGACATGGATGTTGTGAGTACTCTCCTTCATCCAGCAATTTTCTTGCACCCAAAACCAATTCCCTGTTGCTGATGGGTTTTCCATGTTGTTCCAGAACTGATTGAATAGCGTTACTAAATGCTCCATATGCTTTACTCATATCCTCTGTAGGGCACGCGTCGGCGGATGTCTCATCAGTTTGGCATCCGCTCAATAGAATACCCATGTCCTCATGTATACGCTGCTTCCCCTGCTGCAATTCATGTTGTTCTAGTAGTCCCATTTCCTCCAGGAAAGAGGATTCATCAGTAACAAGCCTTTGAACTTTGGAGCTAGCTTTCTTCCCGAAAAGCTTAAATAGAGCGCTCTTAATTTTATGAGCTTCCATCTCAGCTTCTCCAGTTTCTTCTCTCAAGAACCGCAGTATTGAGTCCAACGGTAAGAACTTGTTCTTTCTCTTTGCTTCTGGAACTTTCAACGATCTGTTGGCTGTGGCGTGAGGTCCAATTTGCTCTTTCTCTTTGTCAATTAAGCCTCCACTGTGGCATGAGTCTGAAACCATGGTGAAAGATGTTCCCAGAGGCACTATGTTTACTATTAACCGGAAGTCCTCATCTGCATGTCATATATCACATATTCAATATTTCATAATAAGCAAAACCCTAAATAAGATGTTAAATTCAAGTTTGAATTTATCTAACTGAGAAACGCGATATGAGAGTAGGACTTACCTGTAAGGAGGTTGAAATCGCATGGAACGATACACTCGTCATAGCCGGTGGAGTTCTGCAGTGGAACCAGAGTTCCATGGCCGCTGTAGTGAAAGAAGAGCACGTCTCCAGGCTTGGCCTGACGAATCATTTTGATGAGAGCCAAGCAAATGTTTTCTCCTGTGGGCTTTGTATACGACTCGTCTGTGTCGATAAGGAGATTGATATTTTCTTTGGCAAAGGCGAAGCGATGAATGAGGATGTTTTGCATCCTCATAACATCGTTCACACATCCGTGAAGTTCATATTCTGTGTTCGGATAGTTGCATCCCACCAACACAGCGTATTTCATGTTGTCGTTCTTGGCCATGCTTTTAACTCCGATCGCAGAGATTTGTATGAAGATTATGCCCACTTCTTGCAGGGAAGTATGGTACTGCGAGAGAGAATTATATGAAAGAAGCTGAAGAAGTTGGAATATGAAACGGTGGGACGGGGGCTTTATGAAAATTTTGGAATACGAAAGGGTGTAACTATGGCTGTATTTATATTCTGAGAAGCTGCAATATGGTGTAGAATGATCGCTACAAGGAAACACTTAGCTTTCACGGCTTGGAGACCTAATCCTTCAATCTTCCTACCCACCGCCCATCTTTCTCAGATTTGAGACTGTTAATGACGTGATGGATACACAGATCCGACGACCACGCAATGACTTGTGTGTGGGATTCGTCTTCTGCACATCACAGCCGAGTCATTGATCGCTTGAAATGGATGTATAGCCGCAACAGAGCTACCATTATTATTGCTTGAGGAAAAGCTTTGATCTTGGTGATGCGAGAAGGCAAGTCATCTGAATAAGAATAAGATGCGTTTTTTAAACTGCATGTCGTGTGATGAGCGAGCTTGATTGCGTGAGTCATTCTGCGTAACAACAAAGTATAATACCCAAAGAAAGTAAATATACGAAAAGGAAATTGGGCAAAAAGTCTTTGAACCACATAGACACACATGCCTTCGCTTCTTGTGGTCTTTTTTAATTCACGTGGTATTAAAACTTCTGGATGATATAAGTTAAAGTAATAAAGCTTATCAAGGAAACCACAGGAAGCAATAAAGATTATTAATATTCTATTAATAATAAACAATAATATATTAATAAGAATAAAAAACAAACAAGTTACCATTATAATTTTAAAAAATATTATTAAAAGTAATATATTTTAACATCAATTTTAAATATAGTATTTTAATTCCTATTTTTATATATAAAGATTAAAAACCTCTAATGAGCTTATTAGGGAAGTTATAGAAAAGCAATAATGAAATTTCCTTCTTGGAATTTAGCATAGTATCCTAACAACAATAGGAAACAAGTTATAACAAGCTAGGTGTATATTAATATCAATTTATCAATAAGATATATATGATAGGATGAAATTTTATAAATTTATTAAATATAAACAAATTTATAATAACCATAGGAAACACGTAAGTATAATTTAAAAAAAAAATCTAATGAGCTTATTAGAGAAGTCATAGAAAAGCAATATAGAATTTTTTAGAATATATTGTTGGAATTTTTTAGAGTATATTAATAACAATAAGAAACAAGTTCGGTATAATTTCAAATATTATTAATAATCAAAATTATATTTTAATATCAATTTGATAATAACTCGTAGAAAAGCAGTATAAGAAAATTATTAGAATATATTAATTATAATAATTATATCATGTTAAAAATTATTAATAATAAAAAATATATTTTAATATCAATTTTATCAAAGTATAAGGAAATTATTAGAATATATTAATTACAATAATTATATCATGTTAAAAATTTATAATTTTATTAAATATAATAAAACTTATAATAACCATAGGAAACAAATTAGTATAATTTTAAAAATTTTAAATTAGTATAATTTGAAAAAAAATTAATGATCTTATTATGGAACTCATAAAAAAGCAATATAAAAATTTGTAGAATATATTGTTGGAAATTACCAAAATATTTTAATAATAATAGGAAACAAGATACATATAATTTTAAAGAATATTAATAAAAAAATATATTATAATATTAATTTTATAAATTTATTTTGACATATGATATGATAAAATTTTATAAATTTATTAAATATAAATAAATTTATAATAACAATAAAAACAAATTAATATAAATTTAAGAATTATTAATAAAAAAATATATTTTCCAAAAAAATAATATATATTAATTTTTTTTACAGATTTATTAAATTTAAGCAATCTTATATAATTATATGTCAAATGTATTCATTAAAGGCATAAAAATGTATTATTAATGGTTACCACTTCACAAAACATAAAAATTAAGTCATTCAAATTAAAAGTTTGAAAGCATCCTTGCCTTAGTAGAAAGTTTGTAAATGCAATTAAAAAAAATTAAAAATTAAAAACCTTGGAAGCATCCTTTGTTTTAATAAAAGTTTGTAAATGTATAAAAAATAAAAAAAACTAAGGTTTATGAGTATAATCCAAGTTTATGGTTTTAGTCTTAAATTATTTTTTTATAATTTATTTGTTATTTTTCTCATCTTTCTATATTAAGACAAAATGTAATTGGTATTTTTCTCATTTTTCTATATTTAAGACAAAATGTAAAAAAGTTTTCATTTGATGTTTTAATCATCATATAGTGGCCACAAAGAGATATTCTTCATTATTCTTTCTTTAGACAACCATTGAATAATCATGAGTGAATCATCAAATATTTGAGGTTGTGATGCACTAAACTTAGCTAGTTTTAAAACTAATTTCAAAGCCATCCATTCTAAGTAACTATTAATTTCCTATCTCGTTTTTTCTTTGACACAAATGTAATGATTTTTACATAAATATAAAACCTCCTTGATCATTATTTAGGGACAACATCAAAGTATGCCCATGGGATGTCTTGGTGATTGCCTCTTTTTTCAACACATGTCTATTTTGTTCATCCTAGGTCTATAGATAGCATTTAATATATTTAGTGCTTCGATAACATAGTTAGGAGGTAGATTCAATTTTCCTTCAAATATTTTTAGGTTCCTGGCTAACCACAACCCCTAAGCTATTTTGAGAGGAAGGACCTAATCTTATTTGTATCTTCTTTTACATATTGTTCTCTAAATTCTTCTTTTATTTTGTCACCTTCTTAGGGATCTATAAATACAATCATATTTTCCACTTATTTTGGTACCTCATTTTTATAGGGTAATCAATAATTAAACATAGAATAGTGTCTTATAATTTTTAACATAAGTTGCGGTTAACTTAGTCCATGAAAATTTTTGCAACTGCTAGGTCAGAGCCATAATTTTTAAAAACAACCACATGAAAAATGTAATTTTTTAAGTCCATCTTAATTTCTAGATAGTTCTCCACCACCATGCCTATATCTCTCTCCCCTTCCTTAAAAAGAGCTATATAACCCATTATGAGCACAAAGTTTCTATTTGGAGTAAGTGACCATAACAACCAATCATCTTTTTCTTTTATCTTAACATTAACCCTTTCTTCCATGTCTCCACATTTTCTTCTTCGTCCCAATCTCTTCGTGAGTCCATGGGTGTTGTGGTAAATTTGTAGATTTTTTCAAGTTAATAACCCATCTAAGCACATTTATACTCTATAGAAGTAAGAGCAATGTACTCGGATCATATTTCTTGAATCACAAAATTTTCTGTATAGACTACATTAAAAATAGAATTAAATTACAAAAAAAACTACTTTTTAAACTAGTCAATAAAATAAATTTATAAATATTTAAAAATTATATTTTCAAAATAAAAACAATACACTGTATTTTATCATGATCCTGTTTTTCAAGTTAAATACACTACACTCTATCATATCATGACAGATACACTCTAGCCTATCATGATCCTAAAAATATAAATATTTACACATACACCTTATTATATCATCCTCCATTAAAAACGTATTTACCTAATCCAAAGCATGATTACCATTATATATACAAATTTTTACCTAATTTAAAGAAAATTTATAATTAAACATCACCATATTAAATAACATGGTAAAGAAGGCTTTATAATTGACGCAGAACCATTAGTATATCAAATAGGGTTTGTATAAAAATGTTAAATCCAGCAAAATCATTAGAATAGAAAAATAGAATAGGAAAAATATATATAATTAGAATAGGAAAAATATATATAATTTTATAAAATAACTATAATGTGAGGAACATTATTGACTTGAGGGAAAAAAAAAATCCACCTTCTAAATGGGAAATTGTATCTTTAGATATATGTGGATAGTGAGTTTATCAAAGTGAAGTAATTAGATGGTTTATTGGATTTTAATATATTGTCAAAAATCCACATTCTAAATAAAAATGAATTTGTAAAAAGATGAGTTAGTATTTTAATATTAATATTATTGATATTAATATTAATAATAATCTTATTGATGTTAATACTAATATTAATATCATTTATAATAATACTCATTTTATTAAGATTGGCTTTAAAAAAAAAATAAAAAAAATATTAATATTAATTGATGCTAATCCTAATTTTTATTAATATTGATATGGGAAAATATCAAATCTTCCTGACGGTTGGTAGGTTTTAGCGAGGTAGTATTCGTGCAAGATCTGTTGGTCATCACGCCCTCAGTAGGATTTCTTTTGTAAAATATCGTAATTTCTTCACGCCCACTTTTTTTGGCAATGTGCTACATGACGTACTAACAATGGGTATGTCTTCTTGTGGCTTTTCACACTACAAGGAAAATACCCTCTAGCAGATGTTTTTGAGGAACCACAAAGAAAAATACCCCATACATCTGTTTCTAGCGGAGGTTACTAGAGGAGGTTGGTGGGCAGAGGGTTTTGTGGATGTTTTCCTATCGGTGCTCTTATTGTTAAAACTCTCCCCGGTGCTCTCAAAAAAAGAAAGCATCGGTGCAGACAAAATCATTGGCACACTGGACACCATGCACTCCGTACACACCCGTCCGGTGCGTCATAGTATAATAGAGCACCGATGCCTCACAACTCGTCTGTGTTGGTGCATTATAAAACACAACGCCAACACCGATACCACCGGGTGCAGTAGATAGAAACCACACTGGTGCATCATAAAAAATGCACCAAAACACAAACCAACCAGTGCGTTTGTAGCAAACAGTACCATTGCACCTATAAACAACGCACACCGTTAAAGGGTTAAATTAAAAAAATATTTACGACAAAAAACCTGGATTTTTTAGTTTTCCAGTGCTCCTGAGTTATCAATTATTAGTGCGCATGATACCATAGAACGCATCGGTGCGCACCAAACATTGGCACACGGAATAGCATGTGCGAAGTGCACACACCGCCAGGGCATCGAATTACTGTAACGCACCAGGGCTTCAATACTCTTCCGCGTCGGTGCATCATAAAACACCGCGCCAAAACAGAAACGAGCCGGTGCGTTTTTCTCTAAGAGCACTGGTGCACCAGAAACCGCACGCACTGGAATAGCGTTATATATAAAAAAAAAATTTGAGGCCAAAAAACCAGTGCTTTGCGACTATTACATACTGGTGCTTTACCATTACGCCGCCCTGATGCATCATCAAATTTTCGCACCGAAACTGAAATATCCCGGTGCACGGTTAGGGAAATGCCCCGGCGCGTTATAAACAATGGCCCGATGCAGTTTTATTTAACCGCATCGATGTGCTTATATAACCCTGCGCACCGAAATAGGGTTAATTAAAAAAAAAAATTACGGCCAAAAAACTTCACTATTCACTTTCCTCAATGCTCCGGAGCTCTCAAGCCCCGATGTTATTTCTTTATTTCTGAGCTGCCCTAACATCGATGCTCTCACTGCACCCATTGCATGCACTTCTGCTCTGCATTGGCCACCAATCCCAGCTTGCATTTTGAAAAAAAGTGGGAAAATTTTATTTTCCAAATTTTACAGCCAATATGCCTCCTTGACGGCGAAATGTACAGGTATTTTTCTAGTTTTTCTATAATTAAGCCTTTTAGCAGATTAGAAATTGAAATAAACTTAAAAATAACCATTAAAAAAGAAAAAAGAAAAAAAAAATCGTCGCGCGGTGTGCTCGAGCTATTCGTCTCGCACTGGATAGTGGTGCTACCTGTAAAATTTACAGGTAGCACCACTATCAGTGCTAACGTTAACCGCATTGTTTCCGGGGCGGTGCCAGAAAGCGCCCCAAATAATTTTAAACTAAAAATAAAAAATAAAAAAGGCAGTGCGCTCATTTATCCAGGCGCACCGTTGACCCCGGAAATCACAGTGTGGTGCGTTGACTTCATTTGCCACCCCGGTTTATGTCAGTGCACCGCATTTTTCATTCCGAGAGGGTCAACGGTGCGGCCAGGTAAAAGACCACATCGTCAACTATGTCATTGTCATGAAGTCGGTGCACTGACATGACTATACCTGTCGGGGTGTATATTTCAGTCAGCACACCGCTATTCTGAATTATACACAGTCCACGATGCTTGAAAAATAGACATCTGCACCGAATTCGGTGCGGTTTGTTTCATTAGGGGCCCCAAGGACGGTGCACTAAAATATTAGGACGCACCGACACCAGTGCGTGACTGTTTTTATGGAGCACTGACTTGTATGTTTTTTTTTTTCAAAAAAAATTATATATGTATATTTATAAATACATTTCTGTTTTTAATAATAAAAAATTATTTAATATGGAAATGATTCAGAGAGAATAGGAGCAACAACAGCAACAAGCAGCAGAACAATATGACATGATTCACCAATGGGAGTCGAGAGAGAGAGAGAGAGAGATGGATGCCCTCGCCCTATTACTACAGATACCCAGGAGATCCTTAAGCAGGTAGGCCTCCTCAAGTTCTATGAGGAGGTTATTTCCAGCCTAAAGGCCCATAGTGTGCTTTTGAGACATCTTATCGGCAGGTAGAATTCTCACCGACAGGATTTTCAGGTTGGTCCTGACCAATGGTACGCACCCACTGACGAGGGAATTTATTTTTTTACATGACTATCGAGGAGAGGGGTGGATTTTCCCTCATTCCCAGATGCTCCAGCTGGTTGTGTAGCAATGAGTTAGTTAGTTTACTCCCAGAGATACATTGGAGCACATGTATTGTCTCCTTCAGAGTTTCAGGTACCTGGAGGTCAGTTACGTATAGGTGCTTTTGGTATACATGACGTGTAGTGCCTCTCTATTATCGCTTCGATCATTTCACACAACACCAATGACGGGCAATGCATTATTTGCTCACTTTTATATTACATTGATTCTTTAGTACAACAGCCACGACTTGTCAGGTCATCTGCCATTTTTTTTTTACAGTTTTGTACGGCCTTAGATAGATGTCGTGCTCATGCACAAGGGAGGGTCAACTTCCCTTTTGCTTCAGAGCTTTTTTGTTTATTTTTTGAGAGGTTTCCAGAGATGAGACCTAGTTTTGTTCGACAGCCTCATAGGTCGATGTTTGAGGCTCGGATGCGCATATGGGGGCATATGATGCCCAAGAGGGGAGACATTATGTTTCCAGTGAGGGTATCACATGATTCACTGGACTTACTAGCCAGTGTTGGCGGTCTTCATCCCTTCATTATGGTCCCAGGTCCTTATGCTGGACTAGATTGGCGAGGTTGTCCCAACATCCTCTTCACTCCTGATGAACCACCAGATGATAGAGGTAATATTACTGTTTTATTTATATTTATTCTAACATGTTATTTAACTTGTTTTTATTAAATTGTGTAATGAAATTTTATAATTATTGTTGTGCACTTGTAAATATTTGGCAGACATTGGCTCTTTTGATGGCGATGAGATGCCGGATCTACCACATGATCCAGGTGTCGATCCTGATGATTACGATCAGGAGATAGCTGATGCGCCGGAGGATGAGGTCGGTGGCGCAGCAGAGAGACGTGCTGATCCGGCGCCTCATGGTGCACCGGTACCACCTTTTGCTAGGCTTGGTTGACCTAAGACCAGATACCGGATGGAGTTTGGCAGCCAACTTTGTGGATTTATTTCAGATGTGGGCATCAAGCCCGCTCATTACAGAGAGATACAAGGCGATGATATACTATTACGATGTGGAGTGGCATGCCACGTGACATGTACGGCCTAATGTGGCATGTTGTAAGAGCTACAACAGCTGTTACGTGATTGAGGAGGATTTTCCGTAGCTATAGGCGTAGTCGAGCTGTGGCACATGATGGACAGTCTACCAGTAGCGACTCAGATGCATCTCGTGATTGTTTACCTCACGGCGCGCCTGATGATTACCATGAGGCTCCACTGGAAACATGTGACACTATTCATCATGGAGATGAGGCTGGACCATCAGCCACGTCCAGTCAGCAGCCTGCAGCATCCATCAGTACTAGTCATGATCATCATGAGAAGGCTGGACCATCGATCGCCGAGGTTGTAGTACTATTGACTGAGCAGGCCTCCACTAATACTGCACCTCATATTGATCATATTGTACTACCACCAATGGATGCATCCATCAGTACTAGTGATCATCATGATCATGAGCAGGCTAGTCGACCATCGACTGTCGATGCTACACCCAGCTTTACTGAGCAGGCCACATCTACTTGTACTAGTGTTATTGATGTTGTTATACTACCACCAACGCCTAATCCATGAAATTTATATTACAGTTGTATACTTTTAACATTATTCAGTTATATATATATATATATATATATATATATATATATATATATATGGTCCATGTATTTTATGTTCAAGTTGCAGTTGTACTTAATTTTCATGTTGATGATCATCATGATGTGGCGCATATTATTAGTCGTGTTAGATATGTTCATTTAATGTTTATCTTGCAAATAGATGTGTATATGTGATAGGTGCATGAGTTATTTGACATTATATTGAGATGTATATTTGATGTTTGTGTTGTGATGATGTTAATATATAATGTTAATTTGATGTTAATTGAATGTGTTTATTAGTCGAGTATGATCTTTGTACGATGGTTATCATGATCGTGATGATATTTATTAATTAATTTAATATTATTAAATGACCATGATATTTATTAAATATTATGTCATGAATGTAATTGTAATTTAAATTTTATTTCTATGTAAAATTGTAAAATTGTATTTGTATTTGTACTAATTGTAATTTTAAGTGTAATTGTATGTAAAATATTTATTAATGTAAAATTTTAATTGTAATTGTAATATTTAATTTACTCTAAAATGATTGTAATTGTATATATGAAAAATTGTAAAATTGTAATTGTAATTCTAATTGTATGTAAATTTCACAAATTGTAATTGTATTTGTAATTGTAAATTTAATTAATGTAATTGTATGTAAAATTTTAATTCTATTAATGTGAAAATTTTAATTGTATTAATGTGAAATGATTTTATTAAAATATTTAAGTTTGTAAATTTGCAAATAATTTTAAAATAACAAGTCTAGAATAATATGAAGTTTTGTAACATAAAGTTTAGAAAATAATGAAAATAAATTCATGTACTTTATAATTATCATTATTTTATTATGATCTTACATACAACAACAACAACAAAAAAAAAAACTTTAAAAAGTCCGGTGCACTTATCATCCTAATAAGCCCCGGTGTGTCATATTAATACAACGCATCAGTGCGTCACATTTCCGCGCACCGGAAACGAATAAACGCAAATAAAAAAAATGCAAGTCTATTTTGTTTAAGTTTAAAAAAAGCGGCAATTTGAAAAATGGGCAGAAAAATATTTTCAAAAATATAATTTGAAAAAATAATTCTTTAAATACTAAACACTTTTCATTATTTCACTATTTTTGCTAAAAATTTTCAGTCAAATTTTTGCAGAAGACAGACCTGGAGCAAGAGAGCATGAGGGCATTGTGGATGGCGAAATACGTTGGAATATAAGTATTCAGACAATCAGAAATCAAAACTCTGGTGATTCAAGCCCTTTATCATAGAATTTCAAACCATTTCGTGATTAAATTTAATTCTTTTTTTTACTTTTTCTGCAATTTTTTATTTTTCCCTGCAGTTTTATCCATTTTTACCCTAAACCCTTCATTTTTTTTGTTTTTTCCCTTTCTTCTCCCTATTTCTGTGATTTCATAATTAGGGTTTTTCATTTTAGATTGATGTCCAACCCACGGGATGACTTACATAGTCGGATCCCAATCCATTTGGCCATTGCGTGAATTTTTGAAAAATGGATTTTTCTTTATCGGTGCGCCCTGCGTACGCCACCGCACCAGTGCTATGTATTATTACAGTGCACAAACAAGTTTTGTGTCATAAAAAATTGAAAACATTTTTTTAAATCCATGCGCCAAATCTGAAATAGGGCATTGGTGCTCTCTTTAACTAGGAAAGCACTGTACGGTGTATTACACCGTTTTTGCGGTGCGTTTATAATACCCCACGCACCGTTATGTCTATTACACTATTTTTGCGGTGTGTTTATAGTACCAAATGCACCGTATGGTATATTATATTGTTTTGAGGTGCATTGTTAATATATCCATGCACCAGCGGCGGTGCGGATTTCATGAAAGGCGCACCGGTGTCTCGAGATTTATTTTCTACCTAAAAAGTTGAGAATTTATTTATAAATATATTAATGAACGATATGATACAGGTTTCATATTGATAAATAAATTACTGACAAGATATCAAGTAACAAAAATACTGTTAACACATCAAGAAAAGCGAAAAAGGCAAGTTCTTTGTAAATTCTTTATGAAAAATATTATTTTTGAACTATATGTAACTTTAACTAATATGTATTGTTTATTGTGTATCATGCAGAGCCACAAAATGATGAAGCTCGATATGATTATTTCTGATCTACGACCAGAAGAGCACCAAATTTTAATGGAAAAATTGCAAAAAGATGAATCAGGTGAATGAAACAATACTATCAATCTAATATGAGTTTCTTTTTTAATGTTCTACAGGGACCAACAAATCAGAAAAGGAATGTTGTTCTAAGAAAAGGAAAAAATAGAACATGCAAATGAAAATGAATTTCTCCTTAGCTCATCTGGAGTGGTGTTGGAAGTTAATGAAAGGGGGAAAAACTTTTACAAAAGTTTGAGGGATCTAGTGGAACGAATACAACAACATGCGTCAAATGTAATATGTAATCATTGAATTTTTCGATCATTAGGTACAATAAATAAACAATTTAGCATTAAATAATAATTTTCAAGAATTTTCTTGCAGAAAAGAAAAGAAAATGGAACCCATTCAGCACATAAAACACGACGACAAGGAAGAAAATGGTTGATCTCTAAGTTTGTGAGTAATTGTTACTTCCTTATAACAACTTAACTGGATTTCATTTTTGTATTTTTTAAGTTGTTTTACAAAAATCATCATTGAATGTCTTCAAACAAGTGCTAACATACAAAGAAGAACAATCAGATGAATTGATTGAAATTGGGTTAAATATGGGTTGTGAGTATATGTTGGCATATCAGAATTTAATTGTGGAATTTGTAAGCATCTATCGATCTTGTTTTAATTAGCTTCGTCTATAATTAATAGAACAAAAACATCTTCTATATTAAATATATGATTTGTTATGGGGTATAAAAATTGTAGGAAACAAAGTATGGAACTACGCCAACAGATGAAATTTTGAAAGATGGCATGGTACATAGTTTTGAAAGAATGTGTATAGTTTATGAGTCAATTTTTGCTATGGTACGCCATTTTTCTTTTCGATTTACATTGATGTATATTGTTTAATATTGGAATTTTCATTATTCTCACCAATGTATATACACTCATTTCAGTTTATTTTTATGTTTGTAGATGGAAAGTGAAGAAGAAGAAAACAATCAATGTCGTGGACACAAAATTCCTGAAAATAACCCAAGTCATGGAGGTAGCTCTAACAGTGACAACAATTCAAGTGAATAATGATGATCACTATGTAATTTGGATATCAAAGCAAGGCGTTTTATTTTTTGAAATATGTCTGTGAAATCAGACATTTTGTTTAATGTAATGGACAGTGTCCCAATTGAAAGACAAAAGGATATGAATAATTGTCCCATTTTTTATGATAAAGACTGTCTTATATATATATATATATATATATATATATATATATATATATATATATATATATATATATATAATCATAAAATATGTTTTAATTTATTCTATTGCATTCTCCATTATCGTTCTCAAATGCACTAATAAAAATTTAATTCATATGAATATTGTTAGAAGATTATTTATATGTGTCAACTTTTGATGAATAATGAATTTAAAAAAACCATAATAATTATGATATGATATAACAAATTAATCCAAACAACACATTTAAATACATTAATAAAAATGTAATTAATATGAATATTGTTATAAGATGTGTCGAATTTTGATGAATAATGAATTTAAAACAATCACAATAATTGGACTGTCAGAGGTGGATGTTTCTAAAAAACGAAATGAAAACCGGTGCATTTATGTGTCTATACGCACCGGTGTGTTTATGATTCTATGGGCACCGCACTAATACCAATTCCAGTTATAAATATCAATGTGTTTTTGTGATACTGCGCACCGGGGTGTTTATGTATCTATAAGCACCAGTGCATTTGTAGATGCCATGTGCACCGCACGAATACTGATACCAATTATAAATCTCGATTCCTTTGTGTGATACGGAGCACTGGTGCCTCATAAAGATACACACACCAATGCGCTTATATGACCTATGAGTACCGCTTAAATCCCAAGACCAATTAGAATAGCCCAGTGCATTGTATCACCAACACCAAACCCGGTGCTATTGTTTTCCTTAATGGCCTGGTGCATTCTCCATCGACCGCCCCGGTGTGTTGTCTACCAACACGCACCAGTGCGTTAAAACCTGATAAGAGCACCGATGTAAAAACATCCGTAATAACCTTCAGTCACCCAATTTTTTTTAGTTGTGCTGAATTTCCATTAAAAGCTCCGCCAAAACCTCTGTTACCAGAAACATATGTGGTAGCATATGTTTTTTTGACAATTTTGGCAAATTTTATAACACTGAAAACCTCCTTTATAACCTCCGCTAGAGGGTCCTTTCTTTGTAGTGTCACAAGCTAGACCCGACAACTTCGTTTTGCCAAAATATTAATATGGGAAAATATAAAATCTTCCTCTCAGCTGGCAGGGTTTCAAGGAGGTAGTATTCGTGCATGATCCAGTTGGTCATCACGCCCTCAGCAATATTTCCTTTGTAAAACATCATGATTTCTTCACGCCCACTTTTTTCAGTGACACGCTTCATGATGTACTAACAATGTGTATGTCTTCCTTGTGGCTTTTTGGTAGCGAGACCCGACAGCTCTGTTTGGTCGTGCTCTGTTGCGATATTCTAGATCCCTTTGACTAAAGAAATACCATTCTTTCTCCTCATAAAAAACCTTCGCTGAAATACACTGAACACACACACACACACACACACACACATATATATAGTATATCAAAGACTATAATAGAAAATAAAGGTAAGGCATAGCCATGTGAAATCAAGTCCGGAGGAATAAATACTCACCAAGGAAATCCCAAGGGTCGTGTTCAATATATATATGGTGAGAAAGTATATCACAGATGGTAACATAAAATAAAAGTAAGGCATAGCCATGTGAACTCAATTTTGGATGAATAAATACTTGCAAAGTCCAAGGGTCCGGTTGGATCAATGTTTGTAACAAGTGAGGCTATGTGGCAGTTATTCCTCGTCAATTTCCACGTACACCAAGTGACATGCCACATGCCTTTAACAACACATGCAGAAGCACACGACAAAGAGCCAACATGTTAAACCAACAAGCACTTACAGCTAGCATGTTAAACCAGCAAGCAGCTCCTCATGTAAATTTTATCTCTGTCAAATTTGATTACTGTCAGCACCGACAACTACCAAACCATAGAAAGATGAGCTAATGAAGAACTGGACTAGAGGAAATTATTTTTTGTTTCATGTTTCGTTCATAGTGGAAGTTGACGATAAAGCAGTCTTTTCAGCACCATTTTCAGGAACTTCTGCAAGAAGCAAGGAAGAAGAAAGAAGATGAGAAACAATAAGAAGCATTAAAAAGTGCAAAAGGTTCATCCAGAGTGAAAGAGAGTAGATTCGGTGAGGTTGATCGATAAAAACCAAGATGGGTAAGGGTCTGGCACCAAGGGAAGCATCTGTCTGGAATCAACCTTATGGCACTTTCTGCAAGCGAAGCGTCATAACTGTCATAACTCCTTACATTTATGGTAGGCAGAACTAACATATAACCAGTTCCACGAGTTGGCATATAGGAGTTTTACTTCTGTGCAACATTCAAATATGGGTTGGAAGATATGAGTTTTACTTCTACGCAGCATTTAAAGATATAGTAGAGAAATTAAGCCAAGCTCTGAAAGTCTTGTAGAAGCAGAAAAACAAACAAGCAAGAGCTTCACTCTCCTTATTTACTTTATTCCATATTTGCTTGGTCATTTTGGATAATAGCACCAGTTGGTTTATTAGCAAAATAGAAGGTCTCTACACTAGATCTATGAGTAGTGCACCATATTTCTTTCATGGCTTACATATTTTCTTCTACAGTTTGGAAATAAGAGTCCAACCCAATTCCTCATGTAGGTACAAGCATCATGCATAAAAATCATTGTGTTGTGTATGACGTTACCACAAAATTCTTCAACACAAAAATTCCACGGGGATGATTACAATCAAAGATTATGGAATTGTAGATTCGTCTAATACCACTTGTAGCCTTTTCAAAGAGCTCAACTAATGATTCTCACAATGCAGGCATGACCAAACCCATTCATTCGCGGTCCACCGATCTCTGTCATAAATATCTACAGAGAAATCCAAAGAACTGCAGTGGACCAGTAACTTGAATAATGAAACCATTGACAAGCACAAGGCTCCTGTTTTCTACCACACCGTTTGTGACTTGAAGACCTGTCACAACCATAACAGCTTATCATATTTATGTCCAAGGTTTCAAAATTATAAATTGGTGTTCCAAAATCTTTTCACACAATTTTTGTCGATCCAAACTTCGAGGTATTTACCCTAAAATATTTATCTGGGAAAATGTAAGCCATTTTATTGAATTCGCAATAAACAACATTGAACTTGAACCATTGCACCAATTTATCACTTCTTGAAGGAGATATGGCAGAGTGTACTAAAAAGCATTCAATCCACTACTCTAGAGGACTTGTTACCAGGACAAGGAAATTTGGTATCCCTTCTATTATGCAAAGGTATGTAACTGCCTATAGTTAACTATAATTGATAGTTTATATTGTAATTGAATTAATTTATCGGAAAACAAGAAATTCAAATTGAGAGATTTCAATTTCTGGAAAAGTCTTACACACTCTATTGAATCTCTTACTAGTTGGATTTAGTTGAATTTCCATTGCTTTAAGCTATGCCTCTATATTTCAAGTTGAATTTAGTTGAATTTCCATTGCTTTAGGTTATACCTTTGTACGCCAATCTTGGGCAGCAGTCATAGGTAAATTCTTCCTGGGCATATAGTTTCCTCTGTGTGATAATCTAGCAAGTGCTCGTCCTAGTCGAGGATCAGAGATGTTGTTCTTTGTTGGCTGAAACCCAGAAGATCAACTATGTTGCTATTTTTTGGCCGAAACCCAAATGATCAACTATGTTGCTCTTTTTTGGCTGAAACCCAGAAGATCAGAGATGTTTCTCTTTATTGGCCGAAACCCAGAAGAGCCAGTAATGGATCCATAAGCAGAGGTCCAGGAAGATAAGATAGTAGCATAGCCAGTCTCAGGTCTAGGAAGAAACCCAGAAGAGCCAGTAATGGAGCCATAAGCAGAGGTCCAGGCAGATAAGATAGCAACATAACCAGTCCTGGGTCCAGGAAGAAACCCAGAAGAGCCAGTAATGGAGCCATAAGCAGATGTCTAGGACGATAACATAGCAGCGTAGCCAGTCTCGGGTCTAGGCAGATAAGATAGCAGCACCGAGTCCAGGCATATGAAATGTTTCTCTTTATTGGTCGAAACCCAGAAGATCATAGATATTGGTCTTTGTTGGCCGAAACCTAGAAGAGATAATAATAGAAGAGCCAGTAACG
Source organism: Pinus albicaulis (assembly GCA_034641835.2). Classification (NCBI taxonomy): domain Eukaryota; kingdom Viridiplantae; phylum Streptophyta; class Pinopsida; order Pinales; family Pinaceae; genus Pinus; species Pinus albicaulis. The sequence goes on from CM076574.1 coordinate 578,304,798, forward strand.
AATCCATAAGCAGATGTCCAGGCAAATAATATAGCAGCATAGCGAGTCCCGAGTCCAGGCAGATAATATAGCAGCACCGAGTCCGAGCATATGAGATGTTTCTCTTTGTTGGCCGAAACCCAAAAGATCATAGATATTGATCTTTTTTGGCCGAAACCTAGAAGAGCTAGTAACAGAGCCATAATCAGAGGTCCAGGGAGATAAGGTAGCAGCATAGCTAGTCCCGGGTCTAGGCAAATAAGATAGCAGCATATCCAGTCCCGGTCATAGTTCCAGGCTCCCTTCCTCCGTGTGATAATCGAACAGGTCCTTGTTTATATGTAGTTAGTCAAGGATCGATTAAGCTATCGAGTGCAAAAGGCACGATAGCATGTTATAAAAAGTTTGACATGCAATCCACATAATTTCGACATGACACGCAGGGCTTGATTTGTCATACCTCTAAATAAACAGATGACAATGTTATTGAAACTTAAGATAGTGTTACACGATAAAGTTGTAACTCCTATTTAATGTTTATGATTTAATGTTAGCATTAATTCACATGAATATATTTAGATCACTACCTTTTTTATTAGTTTAAAGTTTTAGCACTATGAATATGATTTAAATTGGCTCTCACCTCGATATGAGGCCAATAAAACGATGATTTACTTAGTTGGTTAAAAGAAAAAATCTGATTCGTTCATTGATTAAAAGGTAAAAGAATTTTTTTAATATCAAAATCACTTTGGTTAAAGAGGAAAAAAGTTTTCACAAATTAATGTTAATATTAAAAAATCGATTACTAATAGTCCTTTGTTGTGAAAGCAGGGACTAATAAGGTCGGCTAAGTACTTGCAATATGCAATATGTTCTGAACTGTTGCACAAATATAATAGTACGGAGTAGTAAATAAAAGCCCCTTATCACATGATTAAATTAATTCTTTTTATATTAATACTAACAATATTATCAATAACTTTCCTGTTAAATAATTAAAATCCTTTATTAGATCTATTCAATGCAATGATCAAAATTGGAATTTTAAATTTATGTTACTCTTCCCATTAAATAGTTTTCCTGTTAAAGAGTTAAAATCCTTTATTAGATCTATTCAATGCAATGATCAAAATTGGAATTTTAAATTTATGTTACTCTTCCAATTAAATAGTTTTTACTAGATTGTGAAAAGTTCATATATTTTAACATTGTTGTTTAATGGACTTTATACATAGATTAATAGACTTTATACATAGATATGTAAGAGTGATGAATATATATTACACTTAAATTATTATAAGATAAATACATATAAAAAAATCGATTTATTTAATTTAAATTAAATATGTGTATTAAAAATGAAATTTGATAGATAAATTAATTTTTAAGAAGTAACTTATTTATTAAATACATTTAATATTTTTTTTTAATAAATAATAATATTTTTTTTAATAAATCATTAAAAAAATTTGGAATAATTATCAAAATTATTGGAACAAGTAACTTAGTTTTGAAATTCTTACTTGCATTGGACTAAATTTTGATAGATAATTTCCTTTTGAAATTTCTTTCAACATCTCAATAATAACATTAATTCAAACTATAATATTTTATATTTAAAAAGTAATTTAAATGATTTAAATTTACTCAATATATTATTTAAAAAGGGTGAGTAGAATTTATGATACTATATAAATTTATTTGAATTTAATTTAACTAATTAATAAATAATTTGTTTTTTAAAATATTTTTCAAATATAAAAAAAGTTTAGTTTAGGTTGGGTTGAATATGTCATGATGGGGTGTAATGTTAAGTCACTTAGTCATGTGAAGGTCAATTTTGTGGGAAAAAATCCAGCCATGTTAAGGGTTGGTGTGGCCCAAGCTCCCTGCTATTTTGAGAACACCTTAGATGCCCCTAGTTTGAAATTTTGTGGGCAAAAATCTAACCATATTAAAGGTTGGTGTGGCCCAAAAAATTTAATAAATTATTTTGTTAATATTGAAATATCTTCCAATAAAAAACACATAAAAGAACTTTTAATCAATACCTTTCAAATTGTAGTCTTGATAATTTTATTATTAATTTTTATTTAATTCAATTATCAATTAATTTTCAATTAAAAAAATAAACAAAATCATTTATTACGATATACAAATAACAAAATCACCTTAAAAACTACTTCTAAAACAAAAAAACATTGTAAATAAGAAAAAATAGTCACATAAAATTACTTCCAAAATAAATAAATAAATAAATAAAATAAAATAAATTCTCTTCCAAAATGTTAATTAACAAAGGTAGAGACCTAAAATAACTTCTATATGAACTCCCAAAAAATTAATACTTTACAAAATGTTATAAAGTGATAACTACATTACATATCCAACTATTTATGCAACTGCATTAAATATTCGGCTATTTATGCAATTGCATTAAATATTCCACTATATATCCAACTTCAAAATTACAAAACAAGTATTTTCAAAATTACAAAACAACTATTTTCTCCGTAAAATAAAGCAGTCAAAACGATTGTTTCCTAAAACGACCACGAGAAACGCAATCTAATCTTAAACAAATCATCCCGTTTCTTATTTCTTTTTAAATGAGATTTTCACTAAAATTCTGTTGATGAAATTGTAATTACAATTCTTTAGAACGTATTATTTCAACATTTTACAGTGGGCCTCTCTTAATCAAACCAATTTAAGAGACTATTTGAAAATAAATCATGGTTTCTGAAGTAACTTAAATTACTCACTCAAACAACAAATTTTACATTTTGGTGAGAACGAGGATGTAATAACACAAGTATGTAATGTTTTCAATTTTAAAAAAATGCTCCCTTGAGTAGGGGTTTACTTATTTTGGGTTTAAATTAAAGTTGTGTAAGTATAGGATGGAAGATTCGAGTTGGCTTATTGATAAATATAGGAAGAAGTTGGGTCAGTGGTCTCTGGGATGGTTTTTTTTTTAAGGGTGGAAGGTATATACTTGCACAGGTTGTACTACAACAGTTGGTCATATATTGGGTGCACCTATGTACTGCATGTCGTCTTCCACTTTACATCGGATTTGCCCCATTATGGCTTCGATTTATCTGGGGAGGTAAGGACACAAGAGGAAAATATCACTTGACTACCTAAGAGAGTATCACAGTCCCGAAAAGGTGGGAGAGTGGGGTCTATTAAACATCGATATTTTTGGTTGGGCTATGTTGTTGAAGTCACTATGGAGGGGACTTAATATCTAGGGAATTTGGCGAGATATTATGCAATACAAATACTTACAGGGTCATCCTATTGATGAGTGGTACCGGTGAGGTACACTTGGATTTGTTAGAGGATCACAGACATGGATGAGTTTAAAGAAGGTATGGTATTTATATATACAACGGATGTGCTGGTCATTCAGGGATGGCACAAAAATCTTAATTAGTCGGGGTGAAATTCGGGGTGTTGCCGAATATAACACACCCAACAAAAATTTTCTATATAGACTACATGCACGGGGGTTTTTCTATATTCGGCAGGTGATTAAAACATGTATTGATACATATCTTGTCTGGAAGTTGCGGGCTAAGATGGGACTTCTGGGTGAAAACGCTCGAGAATGGGACCTTTATTGCAACAAGTTATGAGATGTTGGTATACACCTGGATGAGCGCAGTGATTATATGACATGGGGTGGCATTCTTCAGAATAATATTGTTAAGACTGGGGACACATACAGGCATATATTTCCCATTATCAGTGATCCGCTGACTCCTAGTTGGTTCAACAAAATGTGGAAGTCTCGGGCATCGATTAAGTATCTAATACACGTCTAGATCATTTTTCACAACAAAATATTGACATGGGATAATCTCTAGAAGATGGGGCACTCTAGCCCGGGTCGTTGTTATCTGTGTGGACATTCTCCATAACAACACAATTTTTTATTTTACCAATGTGGCATCGCAGTTGAAATTTGGAACGTTATCTTTATTGCGCTCAAGATACCCTTTCGACTGTTCCACTCTGTCGAGGACTATGCATCATGGTGGCTGGCCAGGGGAAAACATTTGGGTACCCTTCCTCTGTATTCTCATTGGTTTTTTTGGATTTCACGAAAAAAAATGTTGTTTCATGCATTTCCTGTACAACCGGCCTAGGTGGTGATGAACATTCTCCATTTTTGGCAAGGCTCCTGCCCTGACATCCCTCTCCCATTGGACCTATCACACCGCCTACGACCCCACACGATCAAATTCCTAGCGGGGTTCTTCGATGATGCAACACATAACCATTATTATGGTTGTGGGGTTTGGATTTGTTTGGACACTAAGTGTTGTTAAAATCTTTACTGGAATGAGGGTCATGGTACCAATACCCGTGCAAAGGTACTTTGTTTATGGGACCTGTTGTGGTTCACGAAACAACTTTATATTGAGGCTCTGGCAATGTTCGGGGATTCACAGGTGTTTATCGACCATATGAAACATCACACAGATTTCAAACCTCCATACCTCAATCACTGGTTGGTGAGGATTCATATGATGCGGGATGCCTTCAACTGCATCTCCTTTCATCACATCTACAGGGAACGTAACAAGGAGGTTGACCAAATCTCTAAGTTGGGATTGAGCGTTCCATATGGACACATGCACTATATACTTTTTGAGGATGTTTTTGTGCGTTCTCATGGTTCCATACCTATCCACTCAAATATTGGGGATGCTTGATATTCACTTTTTCTTATTTTTCACTAAATTTTTATACTAATTGTTTACCTCACTGGTGGTTTTGCTTCGTCAGGTTTTGGATTTGGCTGCGAATTGATTGTAGTAGGACATGTTCCCGACATTATTATGGTGTTATATTTGGGCTTTTCAAGGATTCTGATGACATATGTCTTATGTGTGCATATAGGCTTTGTTGATATAGTTGAACAAGGGAAAAGTAAAAATGAACTGGTGCATAATATATACCAGAAGTAGGTTTTGTTGATATAGTTGAACAAGGGAAAAGTAAAAATGAACTGGTGCATAATATATACTAGAAGTTTTTTTTGTCTGAAAAAAAAACAAATTAATTATATTACAATTCTTTTCACCAAATTCGAACATCGAAATTCAGCGATAGAAGACGATGCCCTCAAATATGCGTAAAAACAGTTTGTGCCAAGAGAGGCAAAATTTGACAGTGACGTTAATTCCCATAGGACGATGTGAGGATAAATCTACATGCATCGTCATAATCTAGCATATCTCGTTTGTAATGTGGATGGATGTCAAGTCACTAGGCAGTGCGTTATTTGATTCATAAGCCGGAGGGAATCATCCTGAAGACTTACAGAAGCGAAAATGTTGGTCGCACTCTACTGGGATATTCTGAACTGTATTTTAACCCTCTACAGAAATTATCTGCAAACGAATCTTAAAACAGAAAATAAACAATAGCGAGAGAATAAAACATAAAACATATAAACACAAAGATTTTCCCCTAGATCCCAAATCGGGACGACCAGCTTGATTTTTCATTATATTAATTTTAGTGTTACAACACATATATATACATGCCGAAGCATACATAAACCCCAATCCATTAACCCTGGATTAGAACATAACTGTAGCTCCCTTGACTGGATCTACAAAATACCAGGGGTCGAAACCATCATGCCCCAAAACCATGTGCAAACCCATGCACAAAGCCATGGGCGAGTCCGCTCACAGGAAAATAAGGACCAAAAAAATAATTTTCGGGGCACTGCCCCGGACCCTGACAGGGGGGGCTACCGCCCCCCCTGTGACACCCCCGTACATTGTGCCTAGCACAACATACAAGGGGGGCTATCACCCCCCTGTTATCCCCCACACATGATTAGTCGTGGAAAGAATATAACACAAACCCAACATGAATCCCTTCAACTGAACAAATATGATTCTTTATCTCTAGAAAAAGCCTTTGTTGAAACATAGTGAATATATATGGTGATAAAGTATATCATGGATGGTAATAGAAAATAAAAGGTGATCGATGTCTACAAGGTCTATGAAGTATCTGTTATATACAATATGTTCATGGGTTATAATAAAGATTAAGAAGGTGAACTATTGCAATTCAAGATTGTTAACAGTTTAAGTAGTGAAATTTAACAGTGGAAGAATTTGCAATCGTCTAACATTGGATCAAAGGGTGCAAAGGAGTACATAGAGGAAGTTGGGGGAGTTCTTCCCAGAAGGAAGGCCTTGCTATATAAATATATATTGAAAATTTAAAATATTTATCTATATATTATTATCTTTAATAATATACATTATTTTAATAATAACATATAATTAGTATAGTTATACACATTAAATTTTTGATAAATAACATTTAAATAATTTATGATACATTTTACATTATGAATTAAAAAAACATAAAAGTTAATGAAATAATAATTTTATATTAAATTATTATTGTTATTAATTATAAAAAGTAATACATGAAATAAATATATATGTATTTAAAAAATATTTAATAATGGTTTTAACCATAAAATTCTATCTTTATTTTACAACTAAGATTATTAACATGTTAATAGACTTTGCTTCAATATCATGATTTACTAATACTACATATCTAAAAAAAGGTAATTCATGTTCATATGATACATATATATGACATTCTTTTGCTAATAAATCAATATGATTAAAATGACATAATTACTTTTGATATAAATCTCAACATTTGATTTGTGATTATTGCTAAAATATTATTTACCTAATAATTATTAACATTTAAATTAAAAATATGTAAACCTTATTCCAAAAAATATATTTTTATGAAAAATACTCAATTTAATTTTAAAATTAAAATTTAAGAGTTTATTAAACTTTTTTTTTCTTTTTAATTAGATTTACAACAAATTTTTAGTTATTTGAATTAGATGGATATCAAATTTGTCAATGCAATTCCATGTTGTTTTGACTTCTTTCTCTATAGTAGAATAGCTCTTCTCAGATGGGCTCTAGGTTCCTGAGACAAACTGGACAATTTTCTCTTCTCCTTCCTTCTTCTGCTTTAGTATTCCTCCTCATCCTATGTGGTTGGCATCTGTTTCAACAATTTTAAAAGAATCTTCATCAGCAATATGAAGAATAGGGAGAGTTTTTACCTTACTTTTAATTCTTTTGATTGCTTCTGTATGTGCAGGAGACCACGGTTGTGGATGTTTCTGTAGTCTTTAGTTGAGTAATATCCTATCCTTGGCACAATATTTATAAAAACTGCTTACATAATTTAGACAACCCAAAAAAATTTGTAATTTTGTTTTGTTAGTAATAACATCTGGGAATTTGTCAGCAAATTCCAAAGCATGCTTTTGTAGAGTGATTTGTCCATATTTGATTGTGTCCCAAAAATTTGATACTTTTTTGAAAGAGTTCAATCTTTTTCTTACTGAGCACCAGGGCATTGTGTTTGACGAATTGAACAAACCTTTGAACATGTTTAAAATGTTCATGGACATTTTTGGAAAAAATCAATAAATTCTGAATATAGACTAGTAGGAAATCAAAATAAGGTTTAAAGATGGTATCCATGAATTTTTGGAACTTGGAAGGAGCATGCTTGAGCCCAAAAGGCATCACATTCCATTCATAGTGTCCTACTGGGACACTGAAAGTTGTTTTGAATTTCTCTGATACCTTTATTGCAACTTGCCAGATTCTAGATTTCTTATCAAATTGAGAAAACACCTTAGCCCCTGATATTCTTGCTATGAGATTTCCCTTATGGGGAATAGGATAAGTGTCATCTGCAAGAACATAGTTTAAGGGTCTGTAATTTATAACTAGTCTTGGAACTCCCCTTATCTGTTCTGAATGTTTATTGACATAAAATCCATAACAATTCCAAGGGCTGTTGCATTCCCTGATTAATCCTCTTTCTAATAAGATTTCTATTTCACTTTGACACAGATCTTTATATTCTTTTTTTCATTGGAATTGCTCGGATTTTACATGGTTTACCCTCATAATCTTCTCCATATGGAAATTCCACACAATGTTTTTTTCTATGCCAAAAGGCATTAGGTTCTTCAACACAACATTCTCTTTCTATTTGTAATCTCAAGGTTGAGATTCTTTTCTTGATTATAGGAGTTTGAAGATATTCTCCTATTTTCATGGTGTTTTTTAGCTCCTTGAGCTCTTCTAATTTAATTTTTTCCTTTTCAATTTGTTGCAATTCCTGTACCATAGTAGATACCCTTGGTGGATATAAAAGGTAAAGTAATTATTTGTAGCTTACCATTCAAATTTGGTACAAATATGAAAAAACCAGCCTTACCATTTTTTAATCTAACTGATCCATATGGCTCTACAAAAACCAAAAATACATTTCCTAAGATACAATTAATAGGAATGTTAGCAACATCAAATTTTAGTTTTATACAATATTCCTTGAAGCAAATAGAAGCCTGAGGAACTTCATATAACAGATCTTTGTTTCCCAACCCAGTTACCTATCTAAAATATTTTACCCAATATTTTGCAGGAATTACTTTTGAATTTAAGATATTGACATCTGCTCCTGAGTTAATGAGGGTCTTTAGGGAAAACATCTCACCATTTATACAGATATCTAACATAAAGTGATGTTGTTGATATTGGATAGTCATGACTCGCATATCTCTAAAACCAATAGAGTCATATCTTTTTCCTTCAAAGATCTCTATATTTGGATTGCTAAAAAATTCTTCGTCTTCAGGAGATTTTCCTTTTTCTATTTCAGATTATTTTGTTTTAAGGAGGAGATCTCCTTCTTGAGATTATGAATCTCCTGGCTGATTTCTCCTAATGTTAAGGATCTAGATTTGGATTGTTGTTGGCTTCTTTGAAAGCCTCTTGTATTTTTTTCAAATGAGGCATCAACAAATAACGCCTTAGATTTTGTTTTTGAAGCAGTCCTGCTACTGCTTTCTTGATTTTTATGCATAGTATTTAGAAAAGTTTCAAGTAAATTTTCTTTCATTTCCCCTTCTGCTAGCGCTCTGCTATTGGCAAGTAATTTTGCTTCTTCATCATTTATAGTTTGTGCCATGAGAACTTTTTCTTTTTGTTTCATTTCATAAACAAAGTCTTCTTCATCAAAGGAGCTTTTTGATTCAGTATCTGAATCACAGTGGCAATCATCTGAATCAGTACAATTGCATCCATTCATATGCATATTTAATTAAACACTATTACCGATGAAATAGGTAACCTGACCTCAAAACGGGAACTCTAGCCCAAAAAGACTCAAAAAACATGAAAAAACACTCCAAAAACAAAAAAAAGTGTATTCCAAAACGCACTTGGTTTTTTTTTAAGGTCAAATTTCAACATTTTATAAAATTATGCTAAAAACAAAATTGTTTCTTGAAAAAAGGATTGAAAAAACACCCTCAAAACAAAACCAGTTGACGTTGGAATAACCAAAAAAAAAAATTGTCATATTTTTGACATTTTTAAAAATAGAAATAACATTTTTTAATTTTTAAAATTCAAACATTAAAAAAAACCTAAAATTTAAGAAAAAAATAAATTTAAAAAATAAAAAAATTTTAAAGCTTAAAATTTAAAAATATATAGGAATAAAAAAATAAAAACAAAAGCAAAATAAAATTTTTAATTCAAACATTAAAAAAAACCTAAAATTTAAGAAAATATTAAAAAAATTAAAAATTAAAAAAAAAATTAAAGATTAAATTTCAAAATATATAGAAATAAAAAATTAAAAATAAAAACAAAATAAAAATATTAAATTAAAAAGAAAAACCAGTTAAAAAAAGAAATAAATTATAAAAAATAAAATATAGAAATTAAATTTAAAAAAGAAAAAGAAATTGTTTATTAAATTAAAAAAAAAAATTTAAAAATTAAATTTTAAAATAAAAAATTAAATTTAAAGAAATATATTAAATTTTAATAAATTTAAAACTTTAAAATAAAAATTAAAAAAAAAAAAAAAAAACATTATTGAAATTAAAAGTAAAAAAACGAAAAATTAATTAAAAAAAAATGAAAAAAAATACAATAAAAATATTAAATTTAAAGAAATATATAGTAAGAAAACAAATAATTTCAATATTCTATATGAACTTAAATTAAAAATATATATATTAGATTTTATTAAATTTAAAAAAAAAATATTAATATTAAAATAACAAATTTAAAATATATATATATATATATATATATATATATATATATATATATATATATATATATTAAGTTTAATAAATAAATGAATAAACAAATAAATTTTGAAATAAAAATTAAATTTTAAATATAAAGAAAAAAAAAAGCATTGATAAAATAAAAAGTTAAAAAACTTTAAAAATCAATTAAAATTGAAAAATTGAAAAAAATAAATTAAATAAAGAATAAAATAAAAAACAAATTAATTTGAAAATATTAAGTTTAACTTTAAAAAAATCTAATTTTAAATACACAATTTTAATCGAAATAAAAAAATATATATATAAAATTTTATGTAATTAAAAAAATAATAATAAAAAATTAAAAAATTAAAAAATTAAAACATTAAATTCAAATAAATAAATAAATAAAAATACAAAATTTACTAAATTTTAAAAAATTTAATGAAAAAACTAAAAATAAAATTTAATAATAAAAAAAAATCAATTAAATAAAAAAAAAACAAAACAAAATTTAGAAAAAAAAAAAAAATTAAAAACAAAAAAATGAATTTAAAAAAAAAAAAAAAAACAAATTAAATTTCAAATATAAAAATTAAATTAAAAAAGAAAAAAAAAAATAAATAAATTTTTTGAATTAAAAAAAAATCAAATTAAAAAAAAAAAATATTAAAAATTTAAAAAATAAAAAAAATAAAAAGAATTTTTTGATTGTGGTGGTGCCGCCAATCGGCCTCCCGCCCAGGTGACGGCGGAGGCCAGCCGCTAGGCGGGAGGCCGATTCCGGGAATCGCCCTCCCGCTGCAGGAGGTCGATTCCGGGAATCGCCCTTCCGCGACAGGAGGCCGATTCCCAGAATCGGCCTGCCGCGGCGGGACGACGATTACCGGAATCGACCTCCCACCACAGGAGGGTGATTCCCAGAATCGGCCTGAGGACGCGGGAGGGCGATTCCCGGAATCGGCCTGAAGGCGATTCCTAGAATCGGGCTCTTGCCGCGGGAGGGCGATTCCTGGAATCGTCTTGAGGGAGATTCCCAGAATTGGCCTCTTGACGCGGGAGGGAGATTCTCGGAATCGGCCTCAACCGGAATCGGCGGGAGGGCGATTCCCGGAATCGGCCTGAGGGCAATTTCCGGAATCGGCCTCTCGCCGCGGGAGGGCGATTCCCGGAATCGGCCTCCCACCCAGGTGGCGGTAGAGGCCGGCTGCTCGGCGGGCGGGCTTACAGCCCGCACGCCAAGCGGCCGGCCTCCGCCGCCACCTGGGCGGGAGGCCGACTGGCGGCGCCACCACGATCAAAAAATTCTTTTATTTTTTTATTTTTTTTAAATTTTAATATTTTTTTTAATTTGATTTTTTTTTTTTTTTTAATTCAAAAAATTTAAATTTTTTTTTTTTTTAATTCAAATTTTTTATTTTAAATTTAATTTGTTTTTGTTTTTTTTTAATTTTGTTTTTAAATTTAATATTTTAGATTAATTATTTTTTAAAATTTAAAATTTATTCATTAAATTTATTAAATCTTAATTTTTTTTTATTTTTATTTTTGTAAATCTTTTACTTTATTTGGTTTTTCATTATTAAAATTTATAAATTGTTTCATTTAAAAAAAACAACAAATTTATGGATATTTGTTTTTTAATTATTTGCACGTGGATTTTTTCATTTTTTTTGTTTTTTAATGATAGTTTTTTTTATTATAATTCTTTTATTTTAATTTTCTTTTTCAATTTTAAAATTTGTTTTTTTTTTTTAATTTGTTTTTTTGGTTAATTTTAAAATTTTTATTTTTGTTTTCTTATTATTATTATTATTTTAATTTAAATTTTAAATTTATTTTTTTTCTTTTTTGTATTTTATTTTTTTATCTAAATTTTAATTTTGTAATTTAAATTATTTTTAAATTTTCTATTTTAATTTTTTTTTTTTTAATTATATGGATTTTTTTAATAACTTAGAAAAAAATGTTTTTGATGTTTTTTTTAAAATTTTTTACAATGTTAATTTTTTTTTTCTTTAAATTATGTGTTTTTTTTTCAAATTTTGTCATTTCTTTTGATATAATTTTCGAATATTTTTGTTTTTTTTTGTTTTATTTATTTATTTTTGTTTAAATTTTTTATTTTTACAAGTTAATTTAGTTTTTTTTATATTTTTATTGGTTTTTTATATTGTTTTTATTTAAGTTTTGTGTTTTATTACAAACATGAAAATCACCACTCTAAAAAAAAAACGGTTGATGCTGCATCAATACGTTTCAAAATTAGCATGAAAATCACCGCTCTAAAAAAAAAAGTTGATGATGCATCAATACGTTTCAAAATTAGCATGAAAATAACTAACATTTTAAAACAAATATTCATACTTCATAAATAAAAATATTAGTGTAAAAAATGTGCTAAAAAAAAAAGAGAGGTGATTCTGCATCACCACTTTTCAAAATCAGGTGCTTTTTATGCTACCAAAAAAAAGTAGGTAACAGTGCAGTTACCTATTTCATCGGTCACATTGTTATTATTCTTCAGAATATTCCGAGGAAGAACTTTCTGAGGATTCTAAGGTAAAGCAGAGTTGTTGTTGTTGTATTTGTTCTCTGTGACATGGGAATCTTGGGCATTTTTCTGACTTATGGTTCTTGGAACCACATTTGAAACATGTGATTGACACCATGCTTTCGGTTTTTACTGCTCTTTTCTTCTTTTCTGCTTCAAAAGACCTTTTTCCCCTGTTCCTTTTAGATTATTCTGCTTGAGGGCAGTGATTTGAATTATGTCCTTGTTGGCCACAGAGCCAACAAGTCAGTTTATTCCACTGATCTTTTTTTTTTTCTAGATGAATATCCTTAGGCTTATAATAATGTGTCTTTGGAACATACTTGTAGTACCCTTTTTTGGGCCCTTTCTTTTTCCTTTGTGGATATTCTTTGTATCCTTGTCTTTTTGCTTTCTTGGCCTTCTTCTTAGCTTTTCTTCTTTTCACTATGGGGTCATCTATGGATAGGCCATATTTTCTACAGATAGATTTGTTGTCTGGCAGTCTGGATAATTTTTGTAGTGATTTGTTTATTTTCATGCTTGTACATAGTCCTACAAGGACTCTGGTTATAATGCTATAAATTTCTCCCCAAGTACAAGATTCAAAAGGCATTTGGAAAGCATCTTGTTGTCGGAGGTAATCAACAAATTTTGAAGGCAAGGCTGCCAAATAGACCTGTTTCCATAAGATGTTTTTGCTATCCTTGGCTTCATATATTCTTTGGATCCAATCCTTATGAAATTATTCATACTAGGACATTTTATAGCATTTAAGGTTTGTGAGAATCATCTCATGCTTATTTGCAAGTTCAACTTCTCCTCCACACCAATGTTCTTAAATAAATGAAGTCAATGCTCCAATCATATTACTTTGTGGGCTTCCATCCAGATTATGAATAATATATCCCCCTTCATCCTTCAAATTTTCATTTTCCATTTTTGTCACTAATGTTGGTGATGTCTCTCTTTCCCACCATCTCAATAATGTTCTAGTAAAACACTGAATGATAGATTTACATGCTTCAACTTCATTTTTCCCTTTGAGGCACATAAGTTTATATTCTGTGAACATTAAATCTATCATTTGCCTTATTTGGCCAAGAATCAAGTTGTCTATATTCCATTCTCTGTGAGATTCAGGATGGAAGTTATGTGTTTCAGGGAGTTTACCTTTCCCACTAAGATCAGGTGCAGGATACCTGGTATATTGGCTTTGAAGAGGCTCATAGATGGGTAACAGATGTGGTTCTGAGCTTTCTGGTATTTCTGGTTCTTTAAACAGAGTTGAAATGGTTATGGGCTCAGATTTTTCTTCTGTTGTTTCTTTTGGAAAAAGGAAGAGAAATTTATCAACGGGCTTGATAGGATGTTGGATATTTACAGATATTTTGAAGAGATGAGAAACATGAATGGAATTATCTTCTGGAGCTATGTGCATTTTATCAAATTTGTCAGACAATTCTTCAATAAGCCCTTGAGTAGAATGCATCCATATATCTATCTGCTTTTTAACATCTTCAATTTTTGGCAGAGATTCTCTAACAAAAGCTTTTAACGTTGTACTGGAATAATTTACATCATTCAAAGATCTATTAATTCTATTTACAGACTTGTAAACCATCAAATATTTCTTTTACTTCTATGGACTTTGCACAACTCATTTCTAATCCTTTGACTGCTATGTTAGCCCAGTTTATATATTCACTGACTCTTTGTATCCTACCATCAATGCCAAGGGCATTATCATCTTTTATGACCAAAGGAGGAGCTTTAGCAATGTTTTAAGATTCTCCTAAAATAATTCCTTTGTAAGGAGGAAAAGTGGTAGGAGTTTCAAGTTTATTACCATCTGTAGTAGTCTAGGAATGTTTTGTTGAGGATGATTTAGCATCTGCCATATGCACATCTGTGGATTCTGATTTCCTTTTCCATTGACAAAAAGATAACCAAATATTTGTTTTTTTCCATATAGGCTTTCCATTCTTGTGATAGCCTGACTTTCTCATGGTTAGGCATGCTAATTCCAAAGATTTCAGACTTAGGGTGAGTATACACATCCTAGTTTAAAATATTATTGATCTATTGAGTATCAATCTTATATTTCTCACATCCTTCCATTATCAAAAAGAATTTATACATCTAGGGCTTGGAAGGATTCTTACAATCATCTGGAACAAAGTTGTTAAATCTAGATTGAGGAATTAGATCATCCATTTATTCTAAATACCCTAGACCATATTTAGGCATACCAAGAGGACGCATTTTACCAAACATTTCTTTAAGGCCAGTGATCTAGGTGGATATTGGTGGCCACCCGCCTATTCCACTTGGGGCCCCACCATTGTCTCTTTCAGTTTTTTTTCACAACTTACTATTTTTAGCAGTTTTTCAAGTCTTGAACCTTTGAAGCCATTTTGAGGCCCCAAACAGAGATAGTATGCCGAAGTTATGTCCACGGGAAGTTGAAACACCAATTTACCAAAATGGGGCCCATAGTTTCGGTGCTTCATCTCCTAGGGTTAGGTTTTGGATGTTTAAATTTCTCCATTGTTTCTCCATAATAAATAGGCCCTTGAGCCTCATTATAACACATTTCAGAGGTTTGTAGCTGTCACATCTCTTATCATATATTCGCTACTAGCACCTAGCTATTTTATATCTATCATGTTTGTAAGCATATTTCTGTGATTTGATATTAATGAAATGAAGCCTTATTTCCGCTATATTTATATGTTTATGGTTATTTATATATTATGTTGTGTTCCTGCCTAAATTCGGATCAGTGGTACCAGAGAGGTTTGCTTTTTCTCGATCCTTCTTTGCATGTACCCAACAAGGTCAGGGTATAAGGAGTTATGGCTCGATCTGGTGGAACCTTTGCAAGATCAGCCTCGCAAACCCCGACGAACGCCCATGGGGGACGAAAAGAAAGATGAGGGAGCAGGAGATCCTATCAAAATATTGTTCGAGGAGGCCCTCGAAAAATAAAGGAACGTGATGATGGATAACTTTTCCCAAATCCTTCAACGACTACCCACCGACGGTGCATCTCCATCCAACAGCCACTCTGGAAGCGCGACTCCCTTTAAGGTACAAGTAAACTTTGAAATTCCCATATTTGAGGGTCAAATAGATGCAGATGCCATAGATAGATGGTTGAATCTATTAGAAGGATATTTCTCGATTCATGACTTTTTCAACCAGGAGAAGATTATTTTTACACTCCTCAAAGTTACCCCCCATGTCAAGGACTGGTGGGAAACCTACTGTGAGAAAAAGGACAAGACAGAACTCTCTCTGTTCTTAGCCGTACCCACTTGGAATTATTTCCGAGATGCCATCAAGGAACAATACTATCGCGTGGGGAGCTATGAGGACAGGTACATACACTGGACCAAGTTGCGGCAACAAAGGGATCAAGATGTGCATGAGCTAACAAATTTGTTCCATACCCCGTGCACAAATTTGGGTATCAAAGATTCAGAGAAACATTTGGTGCTAAAGTATCGCGGTTGTGTCTTCATGAATTATGAATATCAAGAAATGGGTTCCACCAAACATCTCAGTGTCCAACCCTCTGAGTATCTTGCCAAGATTGAGCAAAAATTCAAACAGAAGAAGCGAGACTTTGGATCTGTGAATCAAAAGCAAGGGAAAGGTGCCCCCAAACCGCAGAACAAAGGGTAAAGCCAAGGCATGGCGGCCCAAGACAACTTGCCAAAGACACAAGCAAATAACAACACCGTGAAGCCAAAGAAGGACACGGGAAAGTGGTGTGAGTTCCATAAGAGCTCTTCTCATAACACAAGTGAGTGTTGGGCCAAGCAGTCGTTGGTGGCCGAGATGAGGGCTTCTGAATCAGATGCATGCTCCGACTCTGAATCAGAACCTGACAAGGGGGATGAAAAAGGGAAGTAGATTATTGATGCGGAGCCCAATGCCACTATTGCCACTACAAAGATCCAGAAGGAGGAACCAGGAGATCCAGAGGAGGCAAAGTGTCTCTTCCACTCCCAGACGTGGGTAAAGGGTTCCCTGCTATGGTTCATTGTCGACAATGGGAGCCAAAAGAACCTCATTTCAGCAGATGTCGTGAAGCAGTTGGGCTTGCCGACCACAGCGCACCCACAACCATACACCATTGGGTGGCTTCACCAAGGATAGGATCTTTGTGTTAGCCAGCAGTGTCGCCTTCCCTATAGCATCAAGCCCTTCGGATGAGGTATTGTGTGACATTGCTCCTATTGATGTTTCTAATGTATTATTAGGCCAACCATACTTGTGGAAGTGACATGCTGTGTATGAGTCCCGACCTCCTGTTGTTATTGTTACTTTGGGAAATAAATTTTACAAAATACCAGAGGTACCACCGCCTCCCACTATCTATTTGGTTACTGCAAAACAATGCAATAAGCTCATTTCCCAAACTAGGGAATTTCTTTTCCTGATGATTCGCCCCCAGGGCAAGAAGAAGACTATGTCCATGACCTCCAGACATGGTTCCTCTACACGACAACAACAAATGGACAAGGTTTTGGAGGAGTACGAGGACATCTTCACCTCTCCCACAGGGGTGCCTCTACATTGTCAGGTCAAGCACCCCATTGACCTGACCCCAGGTGCGCCGCTACCCAATGGACCGATCTATAGGCGCTTTGTTCTGGAGAATGATGAAATCAAGAGGAAGATTCAGGAATTGTTGCAGAAAGGTCACATCCGGCCAAGTTCATCGCCCTGTGGGAGCT
This sequence comes from Pinus albicaulis, assembly GCA_034641835.2. NCBI lineage: Eukaryota > Viridiplantae > Streptophyta > Pinopsida > Pinales > Pinaceae > Pinus > Pinus albicaulis. Next base: position 578,322,232 of record CM076574.1, read on the forward strand.
CGAGCGTGTTGGTGCAGAAGAAGGATGGGACTTGGAGACTATGTATTGACTATTGGGTGCTGAACAAGATCACTGTCTGGAATAGGTACCCGATCCCACGGATTGATGACCTTTTGGACCAACTCAATGGGGAAAAATATTTCAGCAAGATCGATTTGAAGTCTAGGTATCACCAAGTACCAATCGAACCCTCTGATGTGTGGAAGACTGCCTTTAAATCCAAGGAGGGCCTTTTCGAATGGCTCGATATGCCTTTCAGATTGACAAATGCTCCTACAACCTTCATGAGGTTGATGGATGACATCTTGCACCCATTCACCAACTAATTTGTAGTGGTATACTTGGATGACATTCTGATCTTCAGCCAGACTTGGAAAGAGCACCTCCACCACATCCGAGAAGTCCTCCAAACACTACGGCAACACAAGTTGTGTGCCAATTTGGAGAAGTGAACTTTTGGCATGACCGAGTTTCAATATCTAGGATACATTATTGACGAAAAGGGGGTGCATGTGTATCCAGCCAAGATCCAAGTCATTCGGGATTAGCTAACCCCAACCACCCTAACAGAGCTTCGCAGCTTTCTGGGTCTTGCTAATTTCTACCGCAGGTTCATGTTGGGATTCTCTCATATCACTTGGCCCTTGAGTCAAGTCACCAAGGGAGGATCGAAAGCAAAATTATTTTGGTCGGAATCTCAATAAAAGGCGTTCGTAGAATTGAAACATTGCCTCTGTTCTGCCCCAGTGCTCACATTACCAGACTTGCAACAACCATTTGAGATCGAGACAGATGCCTCTGACTATGCTATTGGGGTACTTCTTACTCAACAGGGGCATCCAGTGGCATATGATAGTGAGACATTATCCAACACAGTTCGAAAGTATCCCACTTATGACAAAGAAATATATTCCATTGTGCAGGCTTGTCGAAAATGGAAGCATTACATTTTGGGGAAGGAGACAATCATCCACACAGACCACCGACCCCTGCAGTTCATACAGACACAAGGGAAGTTGCAGAACAATTGCCATCAGAAGTGGTCCACATATTTGCAACAATTTCATTTGAACATCAAGTACAAGAAGGGTAGCACCAATAATGTTGTAGACTACCTCAGCCAACCACCGATCGTGGCCATAACCACCGTTCTCAACTCTTGTGGGCATGAGACTTTTGATTGGCCGCTTCTCTACAAGAGTGATCCAGAATTCAGCTACACATACAAGGCACTCTTGGGGGCTATGCAAGTTCCAAATTTTCACCTCCAAGATGCACTATTATGTCACCTGGGACACCTTTGTGTTCCTTCAAGTGAGCGTTCCAAGATGATATGGGAAGCACACTATAGTCGAGTCGTTGGGCATTTTGGGGTCGAGAAAACAGTGGCAGTACTACAGAAGTATTTCTATTGGCCGAAACTTCGATAGGATGTTAGGAAGTACATAAGATCCTGCACTGCTTGCTCCATTGCCAAACCGACCATCAAGAAGCAAGGACTTTATACTCCGCTACCTACCCCTAGTCGACCTTGGGAATCCATCTCCATGGATTACATGTCACGCCTTCCTTCTACTAAGCATGGAAACGACTTTGGTTTCGTGGTCATCGACAGATTCTCAAAGATGGCCATTATGGCAACCTGCAAGAAGAATATCATAGTAGAAGCCACTGCTAAAATCTTCTTTGAACGAGTGTGGGTTCACTTTTGGATCCCACAGTCTATCATATCAGATCGCGACAGCAGGTTCCTCAACACATTTTGGTCTAGCCTGTAGTCAATGTTGGACACAACCTCACCAAGTCCACATCTTTCCATCCCCAAACTGATGGCCAGACAGAGGTCATCAACAGGATGATTGTACACATTCTGCGCATGTACAATTCAAGGTATCCACGCACGTGGGATGAGAACCTTCCCTATGTACAACACAGTTATAACCGGGCTCTCCACAGCTCAACTGACCACATCCCCTTTTAGGTGGGCTTTGGATTCCAGCCGTTATGTCCCATTGACGTAGCCATGCCATTTGTAGCTACTCAGGCCGATTTGGCTCATGTCCAGTCTGAACCTGACAAAGCAAACAACTTCATCGAGTGCATTCAGCACAACCACCAACAGGTTCATGACATATTGGACAGAGTCAATGCTAAGTACAAGCAACGACATGATCAACTTCGGGTGCCACACAACTTCCAGGTGGGCGATAAAGTGTGGCTACATTTGTAGAAGGAGCGCCTCACTGGACCCCACCGCAAGATTCGCCCACTCCGATATGGATCGTACACCATCACCAAGGCTGTAGGGAATAATGCCTTCGAGTTCATTATTCCACCATTCCTTGGTCTGCACCCAGTTATTCAATGTAGACTGCCTTCGTCCCTACTTCCTACCTCTATTGGACACCTCTGACATTGTAGAAGAACTCACACCAAAAGAGTTAAACCCATACTACATGAAATAGGCCACCACAGACTGTATCATGGACATGCAAATCATGAACACTCGCCGACAGAAGATCCAACTATATCGGGTTGTCAAAGCTGGCCAACTCCTGCACCAAGGCAAGTGGTTCACCAGGGACCAAGTTCAACAAAAGTTTCCTCATCTCATGGAGGAACTCAATGCAATGGGGACCATTGCTCCCTGAGGGGGAGGAATGATTCAGGTGGATATTGGTGGCCACCCACCTATTCCACTTAGGGCCCCACCATTGTCTCTTTCAGTTTTTTTTTCACAACTTACTATTTTTAGCAGTTTTTTGGGTCCTGAACTTCCAGAGCCGTTTTGAGGCCCCAAACGGAGATAGTATGCCGAAGTTACGTCCCCGGGAAGTTGAAACACCAATTTACCCAAACGCGGCCCATAATTTTGGCGCTTCATCTCCTAGGGTTAGGTTTTGGACGTTTAGAGTTCTCCATTGTTTCTCCATAATAAATAGGCCCTCGAGCCTCATTGTAACATATTTCAGAGGTCTGTAGCCACCACATCTCTTCTAAGAGATTCGTTACCAACACCCTAGCTATTTTATTTCTATCACGTTTGTAAGCAAATTTCTGTGATTTGATATTAATGAAATGAAGCCTTATTTCCGCTGTATTTATATGTTTATGGTTATTTCTGTATTCTGTTGCGTTCGTGCATAAATCCAGATTAGCGAGGGTCCTCATTTTCCAAGGAAGGAAGTTCATGGATCATCATTATATGGTCAGAATCATGTGGGAATGGAATATCATAACACTTTGGATTTGAACAAGGATTTACAGAAGTTGTGGGAGGAGATTCTCCTGTCCTAGGGTGATGATTTTGATATATGAAAGAATCTGCAAGACTACCGAGATTAACTTTCTGATTGCAGCTTGGGCATATGACTTGTAAAGAGGCAAAATTCGCTATCTGGGCATATTCAAATAAATCAATGTGCTGACAATTTACAGATGGTGTAAAAGAACTGGCAATATCAACATATTGCGGATCTATATACATAGGTGAAGCTTTATAGGAAATGTCTAATCTTCTGCAATCTATGGTAGATCTTCTAGGAAAATACACTACAACGGATAAAGGTCCGTATTTGATATCAACAAATGTAATTCTCTGTATTTCTGGGGGTCTTTTATTATCAACAACCCAATGTTCTGGGAAACTTAAGTCTTCCCATTTGATAATCTGATGTTCTAATTTTTTATTTTGTGCATGAGTTAGAACAACTACATTGGATTTTGATTCTTGGTTGGGAGCATGGAGGACAGCAGGATAGAGAGTATTGGTGTGTCGGAAACACCCACGAGTTTGGATAGTAATATTATTCCTTTTCTTCTTCATATCAAATCCAGTTGTTTGGATCTGAAGTTGTAGAATATCTTTGATATGCTCATCAAATGTGTAGACAGAAAAGTGTGGGTAGCAATCAAAATAAACTGGTCCATTAGATAATGGAGCAACCATCCCTCCTATTAAGGAATTTGAATACTTATTATGAGTCATATCTTTGACTGTAGCAAGCACAAAAGTATTCAGGCCTCTATGAGTTAAGGCATTTATCCCTATTCTTATGCATCCCGAGTGTATATATTTAGTCATTAGTCGCTTAGCTTCACTTTGGAGTTTCTTAGTATCAAGCAGAGAGATTGTTTGTACAGAATCAGAATTTTCTTGAATTTGGCTTATACTTTCTTTAATAGATATTCTAATTACTGCTTTAAGGTGAAACATTGACAAATCAGAATATACTTCTGATGAGTCTATATTTGGCAGACACCATTTGGGTGCAGGTCGACTCTCTAAATGTTCAAGTTCTGCAGAATTTATAATCTTTTTAGATGATGATGCAAACATAGCTCTCTTAATGGGTTTTCTTCACTTGTTCTTCGGCTTCAAGCTCTCTGTAAGAAACAGATCTTCTAGCACTTTCCATTTCTAGTAAGTTGTAGATTTGAGTACTAACCACAATGAACCAGACGTTATTGGCTCTGATACCAATTTAGTGCACCGGCTTCAACGTGAAGCTTGCTTTTGACCAATCGTGCTTTGTTTAGTTTCTTTTGAGCGATCAATACACGAACCCGTACACGAACGTCTGGACCTTCACACACTAGCATCCTTCACACAACCTTTTGTCTTCAACGGACTGGTGTTCCTCACACTTCGGTGAACCTCTGGCGAACCTCTCATCTCACATATACTACCTCAATAGACAATTTTAACAGAGGCCAAAAAATACAAATGTACTCAGATAAATTCCCAACTCAGAAATAGATACTCTTTTATTTAGAGAGATTTTCTTACAAATTTTTATAGAAAAAAATTTCTAAAACTCTTTCTCAAAGATAGAGTGTTAAGGCATTTAAATATATAAATAAATTCAATTATTTAAAAAAAAATTAGACACTCCATTTAATTACATATGTAAAACTAACCAATTAAAAAAATCCATTACCCCATTTAAAAAAAAAAAAATTATTGGTATAAATTTACAATACACATCACATTTAAAACCAAAAAAAAATGGTGTAAATTTCTAATACACATCACATTTAAAACAAAATGACAAATATTTAATTAAAATAAGTTCAAACACTAACATCTAGCAATTGCTTATTTAACATTTTAAAATAAAAATAATTATGTGTAAATTTACAATACACACCAAATTCAAAGCAAAATTAATTAGACAAAATCTTTAAAAAATTAAAAATTAAAACATCAAACAAACATTTATTCGTTATTTTAATCTAAAAATAATTATTTATTATTTTAATATAAAAGGCGATTATGTGTAAATTTACATTACACACCTATCAGCGTGCTAATCCAACTATACTCATCAATAATGCCTTTTCAAAGCATTTCAATTTGTCGTGTGTAACCACTGCAACATGGGGCACGCGAATGCGTACCGAACAAAAAAAGCACAAAATCATGACGCTTCCCCTCATGATGAATCCAAATTATTGGACTCACCTTGTCTCATGGTCCGTGACATTCCCATATTAATTGAAGCGGTAGTCAACTCCTTAATTGAACCCAATGCTCAACGCAATCAAATCCTTTAAAATCAAGAATTCTAAATCTAAAGTCGCTTTCAGACTTCGTGTCCGTCGGATACCCTCAACTCGAAATCGAGTAAGGGCCCACGCAATAGTTCTCGCGATCCAGGTCGAGTCATTATTCACTCCACGATATAACAGATGGTACGTACACTAGTTTATTGGAGTTTTTTTTTAAATATTTTTCTGTTTAATTTATCTAGAATTTGTGGAATTATAAGTTTGAGTTGTGAAATATTTATTATTTAATTTTTTTGAAATCAAAAAATTATAGGTACAAAAAAATATAATAGTTAGACAGCCGCACTCAAAAAAATATATGATGCCATTAATATTTAGGTGAATGGTCTGTACAGGATTATTATTCTTCCATTGGAGACGCAATCTAGCGATTCACGCGTTGTAAACGCAATCTACCTATTCACGCGTTGTAAAGGAACTTACACAAAATAGAAAAGAGAACATAGCGTGAATATGGAGCTATATTTCTATTAAATATTCATTTGGTTGAGACCCCTGAAACTCTATGAATGATGTGTTAAGACATACTCAACTTAATTGCATTGTCAAGATAGGCGAATATCACTCCCTGTGAAAGGGTTAGTTTCATTCCTCCGGAAATCCAAAGTTTTCTCATGTTCAGTGAATCTCTCTGGAAATCCGAAGTGATCTAATGCCCAGGAGGTCACTCTGAGCAGTTCCCGAGTGTGAGGTATACCATAAGAGTCTTCCGAGGCTTTGCACTCTGATCTCAAGTAACCTTGTTACAACTATAAGACAAAATGGTCAAAATGATCGCAGAAGGGTCTCTGCGACCCGACCGGGTTTGAGACTCATTATTTCTTCATGCGCACAAGCTATCATCATAGCCGATCCGTTGACAGGGTATCTGGATGCAGGGTATTTTTATGTGGATGCCAAATTTTGGAATATTTTAAAAATTAAATAGACATAAGCTCATAAAAAGTTGAATTTTCAAAATTATTTAAGAATCTACTATAGAAATAAGCTTGGTAATGCAAAGATACTTTCGTTAATAATAATGAATCCAAATGATGCAAGGATGCCTTCTTTAGGAAGAATGAATCCAAATGTCTTAGAAATATTTAAGAATCTGCAATAAATATAAGCCAGGTAATGCAAGGATGCCTCCACTAAAAAGAATGAATCGAAATTATTGCAAGGATGCTTGGTTAGGAAGAATGAATCAATATGCCCTCAAACGATGACTGGTTAGGAAGAATGAATCCAAATGTCTTGATAGGAAAAAGTTTTTCCTTTATATTTTTATTCACATAGTCTTGGTTTGATTTAATTTATGTTGATTACAGATTTCAAAAATATCCTCAATAGTTGCAGAATAGATAAAAATCACACTGAATTGAAAAAAAGGAGTTGCTCACAGGTGAGTACTGTACCTGGAGACTGCACTTAAACAGAGAGAACATTCTGAGTTTACTCTACATTCATGAATGAGAAATTACATCATTAAGTACAACACTAGGAATTAGGAAGTTGCAAACAAACTCCTAAATTATAGGAACTAATCCTAAACTAAGGAGATACGTTACAATTTGTGTAACCATTTTTCCATTAATAAAATAATATTAATTATTTTCAACTAGAATATCTTAGAATCTCACTATTTTCAGAAATCTGCCATCAACCTGAAAAAGCACAATGCCCAAATGAGTTTAGATGAGTTTCTTGCAGTGTATGATCTATTCTAAACTCGAGGTGGTACAATCTACACATGCTACTCCTTATCGTTCTTTTTTTGCGCTCAATCTAGAATTGTTTGTAACTGTAATTAATATACAAAGCCACTGCCAAAGTTCAATTTTGATCTCACAACCAAAACACAAATAAGCTGGTCCATTAGATGATGGACCAACCATCCTTCTTATTAAGGAATCTGAATACTCATTATGAGTCATATCTCTGACTGTAGCAAGCACAAAAGTATTCAGGTCTCTGTGAGTTAAGGCATTTATCCCTATTCTTATGCATCCCAGATGTAGATATTTAGTCTTCACTAGTTTAGCTTCACTTTGGAGTTTCTTAGTATCAAGCAGAGAGATTGTTTGTATAGAATTCAAATTTTCTTGAATCTGGCTTATACTTTCTTTAATAGATATTCTAGTTACTGCTTTAAGGTGAAACATTGACAAATCATAATATACTTCTGATGAGACTATACTTGGCAGACACCATTTGGGTGCATGCTGACTCTCTAAATATTCAATTTCTACAGAATTTATAATCTTTTTAGATGATGATGCAAACATAGCTCTCTGAATGGATTTTCTTCACTTGTTCTTCGACTTCAAGCTCTCTGTAAGAAACTGATCTTCTAGCACTTTCCATTTCTATTAAGTTGTAGATTTGAGTACTAACCGCAATGAACCAGAGGTTATTGGCTCTTATACGAATTTGCTGCAGCGGCTTCAAGGTGAATCTTGCTTTTGACCAATCGTGCTTTGCGACGAACCTCTCGTCTCACATATACTACCTCAATAGACAATTTTAACTAGGCCAAAAAATACAAATGTTTTTAGATAAATTCTCATCTCAGAAATAGATACTCTTTTATTTAGGAAGATTTTCTTACAAATTTTTGCAGAAAGAAATTCTAAAACTCTTTCTCAAAGATAAAATGTTAAGGCATTTAAATATATAAATAAATTCAATTATTTAAAAATTTTAAGACACTCCGTTTAATTACATATGTAAAACTAACAAATGAAAAAAATCCCTTACCGTATTTTCAAAAAAAAAAAAAAAAAATTGGTATAAATTTACAATACACATCACATTTAAAACCAAAAAAATTGGTGTAAACTTATAATACACATCACATTTAAAACAAAATGACAAATATTTAATTAAAATAAGTTCAAACACTAACATCTAGCAATTGTTTATTTAACATTTTCAAATAAAAATAATTATGCGTAAATTTACCGGACACACCAAATTCAAAGCAAAATTAATTAGACAAAATCTTTAAAAAATAAAAATTAAAACATCAAACAACCATTTATTCGTTATTTTAATCTAAAAATAATTATTTATTATTTTAATATAAAAGGCGATTATGTGTAACTTTATGTTACACACCTACCAGCGTGTTAATCCAAATACACTCATCAATAACGCCATTTCAAAGCATTTCAATTTGTCGTGTGTAACCACTGCAACATGCGGCACGCGAATACGTACCGAACAAAAAGAAGCACAAAATCATGACGCTCCCCCTCACCGTCAATAATCCATAAGAAGACGCAACGGTTCGCTATTCTGGGTAACTACCTTATTGCGTCACCATGATGAATCCAAATTATTGGACTTACCTTTGTCTCACAGTCCGTGACATCTTGTCAACTCCTTAATTGAACCCAATGGTCAACCCAATCAAATCCTTTAAAATCAAGAATTCTACATCTAATCGTGCGGCCGCCATTCCACCCCTGGGCGCATTAATGGGCGGATAGCCGCTGAAATAAGGCTCGCCCATCTAATGTCGCTTTGGGACTTCGTGTCCGTCGGATACCGTCAACTCAAAATCGAGTAAGGGCCCACGCAATAGTTCTCGCGAACCAGGTCCAGTCATTATTCACTCCACGATATAACATATGGTACGTACAGTAGTTTATTGGAGTTTTTTGAAATATTTTTCTGTTTAATTTATTTAGAATTTGTAGAATAATAAGTTTGAGTTGTGAAATATTTATTATTTATTTTTTCTTAAATAAAAAAATTCTAGATACCAAAAATATAATACTTAGACAGCCGCACTCAAAAAAATACATATATAATATGATGCCATTAATATTTGGGTGAATGGTCTGTACAGGATTAGTATTCTTCCATTGGAGACGCAATCTAGCGATTCACGCGTTGTAAACGCAATCTACCTATTCACGCGTTGTAAAGGAACTTACACAAAATAGAAAAGAGAACATAGCGTGAATCTGGAGCTATTCCATTCAATATTCATTTGGTTGAGACCCCTGAAAATCTATGAATGTTGTGTCAAGACATAACTTAATTGCATTGTCAAGATAGGCGAATATCACTCCCTGTGAAACGGTTAGTTTCATTCCTCAGGAAATCCAAAATTTTCTCATGTTCAGGGAATCTCTCTGGAAATCCGAAGTGATCTAATGCGCAGGAGTATCGCAATAACTCTTGTCATGCCACTCTTTGTTTCATATAAAAGAGGGCACAAATTCATGGTTGTGAATTCCCCGGTTTAGAAGATGATTATGGATTTCAGTTATTTCGGTTGTGTTCATATGTCTGCCGCAGCCGCAGTTATCCTAGAGTGCCATTAGAAGAAATCCGGGTGGCACTATGCAAGAGGTCACTCTGAGCAGAATATCTTCGAATCTTAGAATATCTTAGAATCTCACTATTTTCAGAAATCTGCCATCAACCTGAAAATGCACAATGCCCAAATGAGTTCAGTTGAGTTTCTTGCAGTGTATGATGTATTATAAACTCGAGGTGGTACAATCTACACATGCTACTCCTTATCGTTCTTTTTTTGCGCTCAATCTAGAATTGTTTGTAACTGTAATTAATATACAAAGCCACTGCCAAAGTTCAATTTTGATCTCACAACCAAAACACAAATAACATCACATGTATTGGCAATCCATTGAAATATTTTCATCTTCCAAGTATGCAATTAGGTCCTGAATAATTAAATGAATACATATATATACATATTTTTACAAGTGCATCAGCATGGCACTCTTTTATGACTAATATTGTCAATGATTATGTTGTACAACAATCCATTAGTCCTCCGTAGAGGATTCCTCGCACAGGAAAGCAGTATTGGCGTTGTTGTCACTGCAGTACAGACATGGATGCTGTGAGTAGTCTTCTTCAGACAGTAATTTTCTTGCACCCAAAACCAATTCCCTGTTGCCAATGGGTGCCTTCCCATGTTGTTCCAGGATTGTCTGAATAGCATTACTGAATGCTCCATATGCTTTATTCTGATCCCCTGTAGGGCAGGCGTCGGCAGAGGTCTCGTCAGTTTGGCATCCACTAAATAGAATACCCATGTCCTCGTGTATACGCTGTTTCCCCTGCTGCAATTCATGATGTCCTAAGCCGCGGCTTTTAGTATTCACTTCCATTCCCTCCAGGAAAGAGCAGTCATTGGTGACAAGCCTTTGAACTTTGGAGCTAGCTTTCTTGCCGAAAAGACTAAATAAAGCGCTCTTAATTTTGTGAGCCTCAATTTCAGCTTCCCCAGTTGTTTCTCTCAAGACGCGCAGTATTGAATCCAAAGGTATGAATTTGCTTTTGGATAATGTTTCTGGATTTGTTAACGATCTGTTAGCTTTGGACGCATGAGGTCCAACTTGCTCCTTCTCTTTGTCAATTAAGCCTCCGCTGTGACACGAGTCTGAAACCATGGTGAAAGTTGTCCCTGGAGGCACCATGTTCACCATTAACCGGAAGTCCTCATCTGCAATATGCCATATATCAAATATTCAATATCTCATAATTATCACAATCATAAATATGAATGTTGAATTCAGGATTGAATTGATCATTATAAGAAAATTGTCATAAGAATAGAAGATACCTGTAAGGAGGTTGAAATCGCATGGGACGATACACTCGTCATAGCCTGTGGAGTGATGCAGTGGAACAAGAGTGCCATGGCCACTGTAGTGAAAGAAGAGAACGTCTCCGGGCTTCGCTTCCCGAATCATTTTGACGAGTGCCAGGCAAATGTTTTCACCAGTGGGCTTTGTATACGACTCGTCTGTATCGATAAGGACATTTATATTTTCTTTGGCAAAGCCGAAGCGACGAATGAGCATGTGCTGCATCCTCATAACGTCGTTCACACATCCGTGAAGTTCATTTTCAGTATTGGGATAATTACATCCCACCAGAACAGCGTATTTCTTGTTATCCTTGTTACCCATGATTTTAACCCTGATCACACAGAATTATACGAAGATTGCCAACTTCTTGCAGGCAATTATAGTACCCTGAGATAAGCAGATGAATGATAGGAAATAAGCTGAAATTTTTGGAATATGGAAGGTTGAAACAGGGGGCTGTATTTATAGTTTGAGAAAACGCAATATGGTATATGATGGTTGCCTCTTAAGCAACTCTTGAAGAAGTGTAATTGAAAGCAACCCCTAACTTTCACGACTGAGAGTCCTTATAAAACTAAAAGAATTAGCGTTAAACAGAGTGATCCTGAAGGTGCTCTTCTTGACATTTTCCCTAGTCAAAATGACATTTTCTACTGTTGTTATATTGTTATCGGCACGATGCACACACAGATAAAACAACCACGCAAGCGCACAATGGTTTGTGTGCCGGAATCACCTTCGACATTTGCGCGCTTAAACACATCTAAGTCGAGTCGTTCGTTGTTTGGGATGCCGTACCTGCAATCCACTCTGCCATTATTGGGTAACTTAAAAGCAAAAACCAAGGGACTTTTTCCTGCGCTTCTTCCATTACATATCGTGTGATGCGCAAATGTGCGTTGCCTTGTAATTCCATGCATACGTTGTGTTGCCCAACAAGAAAGCAGAATCTTTCTAGTCTTAAGGAACAAAAGAAAATTGGACGAATGTCTTTGAAGCTTATAGACAGAATACATTTCAGTTGCTTGGCTTGAGAGGGACAAACACTCGAAAAAAAAACACCTCTGTTCCATTTCGTTGTGGTTGTTGAAATTCATGCAAAAGAAAAGAGTCTGAACAATATCAGGCTTATACAAAACGATATGAGGAAGCAAGGCTCACGAAGAAGCGATGAAAAACTTAAAATAATTGTTCTTTTATCTCTTCCTAGAGAAGAAAGGGGAAAGATTTTTTAATGGTTTTCACATCACATTGGAGAAAGAACAATGCCATCTTCGAATTCCTCCCGTCCAAGAAAGGACGAGATTTTAACTCTGCGCCCCATTAAAAATGTAATTTCACCAATTATGCCAACGACTTTCCATTTTGTCTGCCCACGCTTTCCAGTCCGGGGTCTGGGCGTTTTACGATTTCGGTTTCATACTCTTTTACCCATATTGGATAAATTCGCTGCGGGTTCAATTTAGGTTTGCTGCAGGCTCCATTGACGATAACTCTTCGTAATGGGGGGTGGCCCACCAAGATGCTTCAGTTGCTAAAGAATATCGGAGTGTAATTTGTAGATTTCAAAATATTTCAGAAATTTAATCAATATGAACTAATTCAAACAAATAGACAGATCTGAGTTGCAGTTTCCAGAAAATTCCCAAATTTGCTAGATATCTGAAAATAAAAGTTAA